>JGVQ01000007.1:0-545097 GCA_001007845.1 Nigrograna mackinnonii | reverse complement strand
AGGCCAGCTAGTTATCGCAGTGGAAGAAAGAGAGACAAAATAGGCCAGCTGGTTGTCGCAGCGGAAGAAAGAGAGACAAAATAGGCCAGCTAGTTGTCGCAGCGGAAGAAAGAGAGACAAAACAGGCCGGCTGGATGTCGTAGTGGCTTATGTTTGGAGATTTTGTTCATGCGCTGTGGTTGATGGAGCGTGGACGAAAGTTTTAGGTGGGGGCGGCTGCCAATGATTGGTCCCCGTAATTCCGTTTGTGCGGAGATCGCTCATGTAATCGTCCAATGAGGTTACTGTCATTGAAGAATCAAGTGTATGAGGTAATTGATTGTTGATTGATTGTTGAAGGAACTGCGGAAGGCAGATCCAAGATATAGAGCTAATGCTATTACATAAGCAAACATCCCACCAGTAGCAGTTGCCTGGTTCCGCCAGTGGCGGTTCCTTTCAACAACTGTGCCAACATGGCCTGCGCCTTGGTCAGGTTGATAGAGTAACTACTGTCGAGCTAGTAGAGCTCTGTGAATAAAGAATAGGCCATCTGAAGTCATATGATATTTTGGTGGATAAAGCGCTCGATAGTGGCTGATAGTGGCTGATAGTGGCTGATAGTGGCTGATAGTGGCTGATAGTGGCTGATAGTGGCTGACAGCATTGATCGTGGTAGTGACAGTTTGTAGTTAGACAGTTCGTAGTTAGTGTCTGAAACCTTTCGCTTGACTTTGAATAGTCCAATCTTTTGAGTTCTTCATGCAGCTGTTTGACTTGTGCGGCCGCCTTTGCGGCTGCAGGGGTATCCTTTGCTCCCCTGGCTTCGCCGTATACCGTAGGCGTGTAACCATAGTTGGCATACATTGGTGTTTTCTTTGTGGATTCGTTGTATGCACTATTGTATGCACTATTGTATGCAAATTGCGCTAGCGGCAAGAGCTGTACCTAGTCGTTCTGCGGGTAGTTGACGTAGCGTGTTTCCATCCTTGACAAAAGGAATGAAATATGAGTACTTAGTGAGTCTGTCCACGATCACCAAGATACTGTCGTACATTGTTTGCGTGGGACGCTCGGTCGAAGGGGGTAGTCCTGTGACGAAGTCTAATGATACTGAGTGCCACGGCGCATCGGGTATTTGGAGTGGTCGGAGATCTCCGTAGAGTTTGTGTCTAGGGGCCTTGCTTTCCATGCAGAGATCGCAGTTGCGGATCACTTACTCGACTTGAACCCTATTTCCTTTAAATTGGTGACGTTGTCGGAGACGCTGGTATGTCTTCCACACCCTTGGTGGCCGTGTGCCTTGGCTTCGTGGACTTTCTTAATCAGTCGGGTCTCATCTCTGGCGACGGTAGACACCTCGTGTCCTGTCATCAGATTCCCTTCCGATCCCTTTCGCAATAGTCAACTTTGCTGCGGGGGTCTATCCGGTTCGAGGTCACCACGTCGGCTGAGCGCATCTGCTCGCCCATTCTCAGTGCCTTTCCGATAGATGATCGTGAAATCGAATTCCGAGAGGGATTCTGCCCATCGTGTTTGCCGTTTATTAACGGCTTTCGGAGTCGTGAAGTTGGTCAGATTCTTATGATCTGTGTAGACCTTGACGGGATGTTTCGTTCCTGTGAGGTAGTGTTTCCATTCTCTAAAGGCTTCTATAATAGCCATTAGTTCCTTATCATGGATTTGGTAATTGAGTTCAGGTCCGTTCAGCTTCTTCGAGTAGAAGGCAACGGGGTGGAGTCGTCCTTCCTCGTCTCGTTGTCCGAGTTGTCCTCCCAGAGCGAATTCTGAAGCATCGGTTTCGACTTCGAACGGGTTTTCTGGGTCTGGGATTGTAAGGATCGGTTCTTGGTGAATTAGCTCTTCGAGCTTATCGGAGGCCTGCTATTGAGGTTCCCTCCATTCGAAGGCTTGATCCTTCTTCGTGAGCTGTGTGAGGGGTGTCGCTACTAGCCTCGATGTTTTTGGGTCAAAAGTAGTGGAAGGAGGCCGAAGACCTAGAGGTGAGGGTGATAGAGGGGAGGAACATCTAGACGTGCTGACAGTTATGCACGACCTCGCATTCAAGCTCAAATCCTAAAGCCGATATTATGATTGGTGACGACGGTGTACCAGTCATCATTGATTTCGATACCAGCCATTCACCAGGCGTACCACTCGACAGAACAAAACGTACATACGGATGGTTTGATCCACACGCCCGCGTATAAAAAAGCAGTAATGATCTCGATGCTTTAGCGGAATTCCACGTCTGGTCAATTGGTTCATCACCAGAGGAGATCCAGTCTGGGTGGTAAAGTCATGATCCTTGATAGAACTCGATATAATCCCTATAATTAATCCTCCACTAGCCCCTGACCTTTATGTGCCATTTCGCCATGTGCAGTAACAGGTAACTGTTCCTTTTACTGGACATAATTATCAATGTGGACAATCGCTTCGCCCACAGTCCTTTAGCTTCTCAATTACGCCGAAATGGGATTTGAACGTGCAAGCGTTGACGGGGCCGGTGATAGCATTGGAAGAACACATCTAAGAGAGTTAATGTCATATATTTGATCGCTAGCTCCTTACCTTATTTTGTATCAGCGCGTCAGAGGGAAGATTTGCTTTGGATAAAGGGGGGTTTGGTGGGAAGATGTTTCAATCTGCGAGGTAGGATCATGAGTTTGAGTAGAGGGATAAGGATGTTGTTGTGCTAGGTTTGCTTTTGACTATTCCTTAGGTATTGTGAGAGGTGATTGACGTGAAATAGAAAGTGGGTGCTCCGCAACACAGTTCCTACCCATCATGGCACAGGAACCCGACCCGGTCAGAGAGATAACTTAGTTCAGTCGACAAGCGCAACATCTCTCCACCCACGAAAAACCGTATTACTCTGCAAGATTCAAAGCTGTAATACGCTACGTTCCTCTAGATATGCGTATTTATCAAGCGGCATTGTATTGGCAGACGGAGCGCGATTATGCTGGCTTCGACATTGAAAGTGGGCAAGCTATTAGAAACGAGCCCAAGAAAGAGAACGAGGTGTATGTGAAAAAAAAAAATGAAAGAAACAGCGCCCAAGAGGTATTGGAACGCCTTGATCCCAAAGACGGAGATCGGTTGTAAGAGGAAAGTCTTAGATACTGAGTATCTCGCCAGTCTGCATAGGGACAATGTTGAGTTGAGACCGGATGATCCGGTCAAGGAGATTGTAGAAGATGGTGTAATTACCGAATCAGGGAAACATATTCGTGCCGATGCTATCGTGCTTGCCATTGGATTTTCTACACAGCAGGTGCTTTTTCCTATGGAGGTTGTTGGTGGGGATGGAATGAGTCTCAACAAATATGTAAGTGATCAGCAACTTTTGACACCATGTTTATTGAATAAAATATAACAGTGAGACAATCATACTCAATCAGTAGCTCAAGCATCTTCCTCCCCAACTTGTTCATCTTGATGAGCCCGTACGTCATGTTGGACGACCCCCACTGAAATACCATATTGACGAAATTTCCAGCAACACCGTCACCGGCCACCTTTCCGTCATATACACTGTTGAATGCCAAATAAACTTCACCCTCCACCTCTTATCCCCAATATTCCGCACGCTCCCCTCTCATCGATCCCGCTCTCTCCCCCCATCGTTCCTCTCACCGGATGTAAGCACGGTCGAAATCAAACACGAAGCCGCACGCGCTGACACCCTCTGGACGCAGAGGGAAACGAAGGAGCTGGTCTGGAGTGGATGTGTGAACTGGGCCGTCGATCCGAAGACTGGTATGAATGCTGGATGTATCTGGATTGGCAGTATTGGTATTGGCTAAGGAGTGTGTTTGTCAAGAAGAGTGACTTTGTGTATATGGATGGAAAGACTGGTAGAGAGGTCGATGTATTTGATTCTGGAGAATTCTGTCATTATTAGCTGGGACTGGCCTTGTTGTTGGGGCCAGCTTCGTCGGGGTTGGGCTGGTTGATGGGCAAAGTGTTTTTGAAGAGAGTGCGAGAGTTTGATGCAAACCGGTTTGTGGGCTACTTGATAAATCTCCCAAAATCAAAGTGAGGACGGAACGGTCTAATCAAATTTTGGCAAAGAATCGGGTATCGTGGGTTTTGGGTTTTGAAGGCTGATGTCTCACAGGATTATGTCATGAGGGCGCGTTTGCAATGACATCAGAGTCGACATACGAACGTTTGTGAAACATAGCAAAGAACAGACAAACATCTGAACGCACCTACGATACATAATTGATCTTCGGGGTTTCTTGAACAGACGCGGTATGTAACCTTGCTAACGACGACATTGACGCCCCAGGCTTGCAGCTTGGATGTCACCTACAGTGAATTGGCGTTCGAGTGAAAGATCTCGCAGTAAGTGACAATCATAACAAACTGTGACCCTGACCGCCAAGGCATCTTTTGTGACCTTAATCTTACTTCCCAGGCTCCCAATTGTTGTTCTCAACGCCATGCACCCCGAATATCTCTGCACACCACATCTCCCCGCCCCCCATCCACAATGGCGTGTCTTTCCTTTAGATGTCCAGAGCTGCCTGCAGCAACGAATCAAGCAGCAGTAGAAGCAATCAAAGAACGCAAGCTAACGAAGGACGCAAAGGCGACAATCCTAGACATAGCGACCGACCTCATCGAACTCGAAACGCGAGGCTCACTCTGGAAGCCACAAGGCGAAGAACCCTACACCATCAGCCTGAAGATGCTTAGAGGCCGACTGCTGGAAGGCAAAATGGGACCCAGCCCGCTAAAGGCTCAAAAAGTCTCCCTCAAAGACACACGCACCAGAGTACATCTGCGCAACTCCAAACAACCTTTGGACCGTGCGCTCGAAGACTTTGAAGACTTGTACTACGCCTCGCTAGCCAAGATCCAAGACCTCCACCAGAACATCTCGGTCCGCGTAAACAACGGTTTCCTGAGTCCAGAAGATGATATCTGCCGTCGTGGGCCCGCCATCTCCGTCGTCCACGAGGCTTTACACGCTCATTGGGCGACATTGAATGATCTGGCGCTCGTCAAAACATTGGACGATAGCGTTCGGCGGTGCAGGGCTAAACATATGCATATTGGCGTCATGGCTGACCTGCGAAAGGGCGTCATCACAGAGGAGGATGCTGACGAGTTGCTGGCAGACCTCTACAAGCCGGCCGAATACAACGATATTCCTGGCCTCGCCTGGATCCTCGGGTGGGCTCCGAGCATGATAGGAGCCTGGCTGGAGGAGAAGTACCGGGTTTTCCTGGTTGTGGAGAGAGAGGAGGATGAGAAGAAGCAAAAGCGGCGGGAGGAGTGGGAGATTGCGATCTCGGCCAAGGGCATCCTGGAGAAGGCGGCTGGGAAGAGGGAGGAGTGGGAGGGCGATGTTGCCTGGCACGGGTTCTTGGGGAAGGCGCAGGCCGTGTATGAGTATTCGAAGAGATTGTGGGTGTATGGCCATAACTCCAGCCGTTAACCGACACCAGGTCCTCTTGCATTTAATTTCAGTCCTTCCCCGGCGAACGATGTACGCCGATCTGTACACACTCCTGCCCCGGAGAAGTTCGGACGGGATAAGTAATTGTATCGTTGGTAGGCTGAAGTTTTGTTTGGTGGCCGATACTTTTGCAAAAGAAACAATTATCTCAACAGGACGTTTTGCTTGTTGCTTGGTGATCAAAATGTGGAAAGTGGCTATTATATTACTTTTTCGCGGACCGAGTCTGATCTGACGGAGCTAAGTTGTAAGACAAGGCTAAGGCATATCTGAATCTTGAGACCGAATTTAGAGATGACGTCTTGAAGAGAAAAAGAAATTTTGTACATTTTCGATATCCGCAGGTGATTGAAAGATGGAGTCCTTGAATAACTTATTTTCCCACCCCTGTGTGAGAATAGCACGGAGGAAATTGCTGTCGTATCAATCATCCATGTACATGGGATCGACTTCAATGATGGATGAGCCATTCCCAAGGTCCAGTGGTGGTAGAGGTGGAATACACTCGGACAGTTTCCATAGATCCTTATTTCGTTTTTCGACGGTGTCGCTATCGAGTCCATAACAACCCTGCAAGGACAAAAACTGCCGGGAGGTCAGCAAAATCCGAACCAACAAATCACGAAAACGTGGCTTACCTGCAGCCCGTCTAAGGTACCAATAATATCCAGAGTTTCCTCATCGATCTGACCACCGCACCTCATTACCCCGAGAATGCGCAGGGCGGGCCGGCTTTGCCATTCGCTACCCAGGAAGCTCCACAGCTCCTTGCCAATCATAGGGCACTTGCATAACCAGAGCTCACGACACCAACGGCTCCTTCGAAGCAGCGTCGCCAGCTGTTTGGTGTTCATTTCCCCGCCTTCGATCCTTAGAGCGTTGAGCTGGGGCCGCCAGACCGCAGTCGTGGCCAGAAGCTGCCATGCTTGCCGTTGTTCCGCACGTTGCGGGGCCATCCGACTGCGTGGCACAACACGAACGTGCGGGAAGTCCTCGGTTCGGATAGATAAAGCTCGGAGAGCTGATAGATTCGAAATTGCTTTTGCGATTGGAAGGCTGAGTGTCCAGATCGAGAGGTCTAGATTCCGCAGTGTCTTGCCGTGTCGACTCAACACACTCTTATTTAGTGCGGTATGGAAATTTAGCAAGGTTGCGTTATCATAGGAGTGAGCATCTGGTATCAAGACTGAGACCCTGTAAGGGTCTGGAGGGTCGAAACTTGAGTCATAGTCGCTGTCCAAACTTGATCTGGAGCTCTGCGGTGCATGTTGAGACGGGTATGTGGGACCACTTGGACTGCAAATAGAGAAGGCTGATTGGAGGGCGGTAGGCTTAGGATACTGTGTGGCGGCAAGTCTGCTCATCATGCCGGATACTCGCGTCGGATGTATGCCTAAAGATAGTGTGTGAAGACTTGAACTCGCAAGAGAATGTGAATAGTGACTAGTCTCGGAGAATTTGAGAAGAGATTGAACTGGAAGGAAGGCAAGGATATTGACAAGGAGCTCGGGAGGAAGGTTCAGAAGTGACTGGGCCATTTCGATCGTTCGTATATCTAGTTGTAGCGTGGGTTTCCTAGGGGCTCGAGTGATGAGAACTGTCAAGAGGAAAATTCAGTGCAGCTTCCAAAGGTGAGTGATTGGGGTGTTTAAGTAGAGGAAGATCTCTCAGCCGCTGAGTCCCTAATGAGGGGGTCCACGTTGACTGCGGCGGAGGGTACGTTGGCACATTCGCTTAGTTGGACGTGTGTTGTGAGGTTGTGAGGATAGTTAACGAGAGCCAATTGAAACGAATCTCTTGGAGGCATACAGTGGCGTGCTCAAAGGTTATACGGCATAGGGAGGCGTAGTGGACTGCGGCGAGGCGTATACGAACATCTTATGGCGTTCCTACAGATATGTCTCCATGAAACGCGCATGCGGGAAGACATTATTGACATGTTTTGGCGCAGGCAGGCAGGCTGTTGACTACATCTTCAGATCAAGGCACCCAAGTTTGACCCGGATGCGTCTGATTTGCGTCACACACGATGGGCCATCATGACTGGAGCCAGAGTCAGATTCTGAGTCGAGCGAACACCCTGATGTTGGAGATGACGCGCCCGCAAGGCAGATGCAAGGGTCCCAGAGAATCATGAGGCGTAGTCCATCTGGACCTTGAGCTGCTACTATGCAGCCCTATGAGCAACGGAGTTGCGCACTCAACCTCCCATGGACGGGCCGCACAATTCGCCTATCTCGATGTCCCGTCGCCGAAGTGTCCATCCGGGTGGTACCCGACATGGCGGAACGTAGAGAAACAAGGCAAGAGGCGAGTCACCGGACGGAAAAAGCAAAGAACGTGATGATTTCAGCGGCGGTCAGAGGACGGGAACAGTCATTTCAAGCTCGTAAACAGTGAGACACTGTGCGACCAACGTGATGGGATCCGATGCGCATGCGTGTTGTAAAAAGGCAAAGAGCATGGGATGCGGTGATTAGAGGTTAGGTATGGTCGTCAGGGGCACGGACCAGAGGTGTGGGAGCATATGATCCGGGTGGTCCAGGTCTCCAGCTGGTTTTTGTTCACGTGCCATGTACGGGCACCTACCTAGGTAACCTTTATCCTCTTCATCAGCTCTGTCCCTTCACTCATTTTGCGCAGGTCGTCCGGAAACCCCTCCCTTTTACTGTACCATGCCGCTCGTTTGGAACAAGACGTCTCTGCTGAATCCGACTGTGCCGCTTCCTCTAGGCGTGCAGCTGCCTGCTGTCAAACCAGTTGATTGGGAGTCGTGAGGAAAATCGATGCTGGGATCGTTCGATAATACCCAACCGACGCCTCAAACTTCAGCCAACTCCAAGAGCGCAAGAGCGCAAGATGCAGAGGCTCGTAATGCTAGCCCAACCGCCGGATGTGATGCCGCTTCAGTTGCTATTGGCTCAGACGCATCCCATAATGAATGCCAGCCCCTTGTTAATCACGATCGTCTGCTCGAATGCTGCAATGGATGTCTTGAACCGCTCTAGATGCTGTTGCTGACTGCATGCGGCGCCTGTTTATACATGTGCAAGTGGTAAAATCTCACTACCCAAGTATACACGTGCATCTGCATGCAGGTGAGACGTCTTCTACATGGTCACGTGATCGAGCTGAACTGCACCCCAGCTTTCTGTCCACGGGGAATGTCGGAAGTAAAGGGGACATCACAGTACTCGTACAGCTGTCCATGGTCATGGTATTACTGAGAAGTTGTTTGACGGACGATGAGTTTGACCATTTTTGCAATAGGAAACAATGCCCAAACGTGGAATCTGCCAATATGCTGGCACTGGACCCTGCGTCAGGACAATATGGAAATGATACCCGCACAGGAAAGATGCCAACGCTCCCACGGACCATTATCCAGTTCCTAGATGATTGCGGCTGCTAGGACTCCAGCTTCTCCTCGCTAAATCCTTTGATCTTCAGACCAGATATTGACATGCACGACCCGGCCACGGAGCTATTACTGTGTGGGTGCTCGACTCCGCACGAAGAGGTCGAACTCCTGGGATCAATACATATTGCATCAAGACTATCCCGTCGCGCATCCGACCCATCCTTGGCCAACAGCCGACCTGACCCGGTGCAATAATGAGACCAGACAAGAGACCGGAACCGTTTTGCCCAACCATTTGATCTTCTGCGCTAGTCCCATAGTCCCACACCCGATGCAGGCACCTGCGCCCAAGGTTGGGCATGAAGGGAGGAAAAAATTTCTTCCGGAACAACATTACGAAAGACGGAGCCTAGGCTAGGGAGACTTCAGTGTCTCAGAACGTCGTGTCCCAGTTTGGGGATAATTTGATACCATACCATACCAAAGTCTTCTGCCTCGTGGTCAAGCCCGCATTGGGCAATGTCACTATCTGGATTTAGCGAGGTCCAGTGTGGCTGCCCGTCGACCCAGACTTTTGAAGACTAACAGATACCAGACGCAAGTTTTGACGTATGCTACGGAGTCATCGCCGATGTTTGCCGGCGCACTCTTGTATTCCCACCGAGGGCATGTCTCTATCGCATTCGTAACTCGCATACAACTGGCTCAGGGGAGGGTTGATAACAAAGGGCTGAAGACCGGGGGCCCATCTGGGACGCCTGGTTCAGGTCCCATGAGACGGTCTAACGTTAGCTACAGCCGGTCGAACGGTTGGCTTGGAGCTTGGAGCAACTGTAGATCGTCATGTTGATCATAGACAGATTGATCGCCAGGCGCAAGGTTCTGGAAGGGGCATCAGGGCTTTTAGTTGCGTGCTTGCGGACTCGCAGCATGGATAGCAACGGTCCACAACAACGGCAAGTAAAGTCAAGAGAAAAAATTCATTCCTGCCTAACAACAGTTCTCTTCACCGCAACAACATGGGTTTTCCTGGATTGACAAATCACAAGTCTCCCTAACCCACCCCAATATCATTGATCTCCTCCAACTTAGTCTTTTTCGATACGTCGCGGATGCTCGCAATCACTTGCCTCAAAGGCACACCTTCCCCATACAATTCACATGCACACACTTTTACACACACCGCAATGCAACCCCCTCCCAAATCCGAAGAAATCACGCACAACATCCGAATATACTTCGTGCACACACAGACACAGACACACACATGACATGCTCGGTACACACACTAAGATTCTGTACTAGCTAACTATGTTGCAAAAACCTCATAGCACGCCATGCACCTCATCATACTTGCAAACTACCTAGGCAGATAGTCCCAGCCACGTGGCCCAGACCTGTCCCAGGTCAAGCAGCGTACTGTGTAGGTTGGACTGACTCGACAAATCCCCCTAGCTACCTTGACCACACATCACGGGCGGCCACCAACCACATCCGACCTTAACCTCCGCGACACGAACGCAGTGATGCCCGCACCCCCCTTCCCACCTTCAATATCAGGGACAACCCCAATTCATCCATCCACGCGCCCCCTTTGGCCTAGATGAAATAGTATAGTCAGCTTTACCTCTCTGTCCAAGTTTGCGAGAGTAGCAGGCAGGAAAAAAAAAATTGGGGTCACAACGGCTTTTTCTCCCGTCCAATCACGCGCCTAATTAATACCACTAAGGGGCCCCACATGTCGAACTTGCACCATTCCATTTCCCCAGATCAACGGGCAGGGTTGTTGTTGTATTCTGGTAGATAGATGGATGGATGGATGGATAGAGGTATTTTGCTCTTGCTTCAACCTATTGCGTACACGCGGTATGTATGTACAAATCGATTGCATTTCCCCAAAGAGAGAACCCAAATCAGGCAAAGGCAAACCAAAGGCAAACCAAAGCAACCGGGCCGGGTACACATCCGGTTCCGTAGGGTAGGGGTATGTACTCCGCCGTACAGACTATGTCAAATGTTCTGTTTTTTTTTGGGACTGACAGCTGGAATTCTCCGCTCTCCGCTCCGCTGCCTTAGTTACATTACCTACCTTAGCTACCCTGCGTGCCTTGCCCTTCCTTGCCATGCCATGCCCTACGCAAGCCCCGACCAAGAAAGAGAATCCTTGGAAAACAGCATAGAGAAAAAAAGCCCAACATACAGAGTCCACGCGCACACGTAACGTAACGTAACGTACTCAACGCACGAGCAATTCTACGTCCTGCGTACCAACCACAAAAAGGGCGCAAAGACAAGCGTGCAATGTACATACTTGGAATGTTTCACTCACCGCCCGCCCGCCCGTACGTTGGTGGTGGTGGTGGTGCCCGCCCACGACCTAAAACCACGGAGCCATATCTCCGCATGTCATCCACCCATCCCCATCCCCATCCCAACCCTCAGGGACGGGCGCCCACCCAGCGGAGCCAAGTCCGCGACCTGTATGTAGATCTATGGCTCTTCGGTAGCCTCATTCTAACCCCCTTCCTTTCCCTTTCCCTTTCCCTTTCCCTTACCCTTACCCACCTCCCATCCTCATTCCCATTCCTTCCGGACCCTAGAACCCAACAAATTTTCCCAGGTAATCGTCCTTGACCGGTACGCTTTAATTACCAAGAAAAAAAAAAACAGCCCACTTTTTTTTCCCTTTTCTTCCTACCGTATCTGGTGCTGTGCTGTGCTGTGCTGTGCGTCCCCCCCGTTAAGTCCCGAAGAATTTCCAATATTTGGGCATCTGGGCGTGGCGAACTACATGTCCAGCCAGGGCAAAGAATAAGCACACTACGTACGCACACGTGCGAGACAGAGAGAGAGAGGGGGGGGACCAGGAGAATTAACCCAAAAAAAACAAAAAAAAAAACAATCTAAACCAAAAATAATTTTGTTGCCCTTTTACTATTCCAAGCCAAAGAGAAAAAAGTCCAAGCTAGGCCAACGGTTTGGGGGGAAACCCATGCAAGTAAATATCAAATGCACAGTTTGGCAGCGCAGCGCAGC
Organism: Nigrograna mackinnonii; assembly: GCA_001007845.1. Classification (NCBI taxonomy): domain Eukaryota; kingdom Fungi; phylum Ascomycota; class Dothideomycetes; order Pleosporales; family Nigrogranaceae; genus Nigrograna; species Nigrograna mackinnonii. The sequence goes on along the minus strand of JGVQ01000007.1, from coordinate 533,245 downwards.
GCAGCGCAGAGAAAGCAAGAAGCAAAGCTTCCCATCCATTCATTCATTCATTCAAACAAGAAATTGTCTAAATGGCTATCATATCAATTATTACTCGATATATTGACGTAGTACGCCTATGGGGGCGCCGTGACGCGCCGCGCCGCGCACCAAGCACCCAGCACCATGCAGATGGATGGATGGACAGCTTTTCATTGAAAAAGGCCAAAGGGGAAGGGGGAAAAAATGTCACCTTACAATGACGTAACCATGTCTGCGGTAATACATCTGCCTACACCTGCAAAGGGCCAAAGCATCAGGGCACTACTGCACGATCAACGCACATGGACGCCGTCCATGCGGGCATACACAGCCTCAACGCTAACGATGCCTGATGCAGATGCGGACGCATCAGTGTGTGTGTGTGTGCGTGTGTGCGATCATCTTCCCGTCGGGAGATGCGTACTTGCTAGGTAGGTGTAGGGAAGAAAAAGGTATGTTGCCTCGAACAAAAGAGGGCTGGCCGCGCGCGTTCGGTTTGGGCCCTGGATGAGAACCTGGACCCTGCATAGCAAGTTCCCATCTTCCATCTTCGCTCTTTCTTCTTGCTTGCAGTTGCTGGCCTAGAATGGAACTTGGCGGAAACTTTATTTTTCGTCAAGTCCCTCCCCCGCGCGTGCGTCCGCCTCGTCCTTGTCCCTTGTCCACCAGGTCAAAGTTATGCATTGCTCTCTAATGCGGTTCCGCACCTTGCTGTTTGAGTTACACAGGCATCTTTCGGGGCGCGAATCTGGTCTACCGCGCCTGTCACCCATGGCTGGCATCTGAAACATTGATTAGTAGCTGTATGTTAGTCAGTCAGAGCGGGACAATATTCGATGGCATGGCATCGAAACGGGTAGCCTCTGGGATCCTTGTAACGATGGGAGGTCCCCCGCCAAGGATATCCCAGTTTCAATTGCCAGACGACACCATCCTAGAAAGCATCACATCAAACACAAAACATCAATTCGATCCCGCCCACGCCCTTCCACAAGTTCTGGCCTATGGTGATGACGAAGACCCTGGGCGTGATATTGCAAGGCTTGGACGGGATCCCCAATGAGGTCGTTGATCAACGGAACCCCCACCTTGTTCCCAAACCGCCTGTACCACGTAAAGAGACCATTTTTTTTGCCTTCAGACCCTCGCGATTCTCTTATGAGCCAGTAGGACGGCTCAAGGACAATGTCTAGACACCGATTCCCAAGCCCTGAGACCAACGCTGAGACTGGAAGTGAAACGGGTTGTACCTGTTGTGCAATCTAAGAAGATTTCCAACTGTTAGAAAACAACAAGCTAAGATAGAACGTGGCTAGCCGGGGGTTAAAATGGCCGTTAAATTGTATCCCACGTGTCGCTTGACGCGGGAAAAGACCTGGTCGAACACCTGTAAATTAGTAGATAAGTTGGTGTGAACGGGATGATCGTCAAGAGAACGCTGGGGGTGCGATACCGCTGACAAATATCGCCAGCTGCGCTTTATAGCGACATGAGTAGATGGATCGTACTAGACTTGCGAAACATTGATTTGTTTGAGTCTGCCAATCGTCTTGTCGTTGCCCTCGTTGGCGGTCACCGGAGATGTTGGAGATGCTGCAATTTTAGTGCCCATAAGCAGGGGCTGCATGATGAGCGACGGGCGCCTACAACCACCGCGACATACGGAGTACATGACGTTGTGATGCAATCCTGCTCTCGTGACGAGGCATTGCTCAAAACCGATAGTGACAAAAAGACTTGGAAAAGTTCGTTCTTTGAAATTTTACACCCCGCATAAATGCCGCACCAGTCGAATCCAGAATGCGAGTACGGAGTAGTGCATCTTGAATTGGGGGTCCGCTCCCCTTCACACAGAGCTTGATCTTCTACCGAGGAATGAGCGTGCGTGTCTGTCCCAGAGACATGGGCGAATTTGGCCGAATTGACGCCGAAAAATTTCGAGACCCAACGAACCCACCAGCCGCCCGCAACCTGTTTGAAAACGCCCGCCAAGCCCCTGTCTATCGCAATGCAGTGCCCAAAGAGATCCCGCCTGTGATCGATATCCCCCGGCCATGTGTGCCAAAAGTAGTTGTAACCTCCCCAGAATAACACAAGGGCATATGCTTCCTCTGGCGTGACAGAACAGCTCCTGTTACGGATCCAAATATAACACGCCAACTAAGAACAGCCAAATGTTCCAAACCCGTTGCTCAATAGGACGGTAGATCTGCCATGGAAAATCGAGGAGAGCCATCCGATCATCTGAAAATATAGCCTGGTTATCCTCCAATCATGATCCTTCCGGGGTCGTTTGCATCGAAAGAGATTTTCGAGATGGAACAACAAGTAGGTTGGGTTCTCACGGTGAAGAGACCTAGGGATGTAGTAAATATAGCGTCCAACCACAGTGTTCTCATAGCAAGAGAATCTATTGCGCGACCTCATGCTGGAATTTTTTTTTTTGGATACTTCCTATTCTGCTGGCTAGGTGTCATATCCGGACACTTTTCATCGCGATCCTACACTCTATTAGATGTGAATCTTGTTACCTACAGTTCGCTACCACGAGAGATTGGCATGCGTTCCGCCGGACAATTCAGGTTCCGATTCCGAATGTGTGATAATAAATCATTGCCGGTTGGTTCCAAATGGTCTTTCCGCAGATGTAGGCTATAGGCTGAGGCAGCTTATGGGGTTACTGCAAACCTGTTTTGAGTCGGACCTGGGCTCCATCTTTAGACGGACGGAAAGCGAGCATTCGGACCGAAATGGTTGTCTCTGCGCGCGCGCGCCTCACTTTAGCAAACAGCCCAATACGTGTTAGCAGAGATCCCCACGGAAGTGTAATCATGAAGATGACCCGCATAGACTCCACATGACATTCATCAAATTCAAAGTATTCTTCTTGTAATCATAGAAACAGGTAGACCTCTACTCCTTAGTGCACTGCGATACCCCCCTAGGCTTAGCCCTCTTCTGCTGGGAACAATCTGCGTCAATGTTGTGAGATAAGAATCTATTCTGGGCGCCGAATCGTAGACCTAGCTCCTCCCAGCGGTAGGCGCCGAGACCGACCTTCATTCGAGCGATAGGAACGTCGTCTATTGCAATCTGTCAAAGTGCTGTTTCTATGAAATTACGCGTCGTCAAGGTTCCAAGCAATAAGATGAAGAACATCTGGTGGCATTGATTGCTGCTGTTGCATTGCATCTCGGACGGCCGGGAGTGGCACTGATTGACTTGAACAGGTGATCTTCCGAAATGGGCATATCTGATATGCCCTGCCGTCGTTTCTATGTTCCTACATGAACTCTAGCTGGAATGCTCTTCTCCGTAATTCTTGAACAGACGTGTGTGATTCTAACCAAGTTTGAGTGCCCACCACCTATGGTAAGTTTTTCGGCGGGCGTGTGATTGCGGTGGCGTGAGTTGGGCCATGCTAAGAGTTGGGGGTTGGCGGCGGCCATTCTTGAATTCGAACGTGCCTCCACCGCCTGCTGTCTTGAAAAGCTCTATCCGCACTTTTGTCCGATGATCAACAGCCTAGGGATGTTGAGATAATAATAATCTAACCGCTCGAAGTTTCGCTAGCCATCTGAAACTTTTTCATGCGTCAAGGCCGGGTGGGACGCCCAATTGCGAGAGCACACTCGTCGACTGCTCAGTCGCACAAGCCAAATCGATTTTTATGCACCTGGCGTCGTTGAGGTATCACGCTGACGAATATGACGATGGCATACCTCTATGCATGTTGTGTCGATTGTTCCCGGTGTCCTGAAATGGCGCCTGAAAATAAGATCCAGGGTGCTGGATACTGGCGGTTATTACTGTAGTCGTCAGCCTGCATAACTCCCATGACCCCTGCCATGCCCAAGACCTCCTCGATTCGCAGTCCCTTGCGGGTACAAACTTCCAGGTTGCCCCTGCATCTGACTGGAGGCCTCCGCGTCCTCTTGCTTGAACACCATTGACGGGTCTACAGGAAACCCTTGAACCGCAAATCTCGGATCATACGCAGACGAATTAACACCCAGATGATGGCCTGGTATATGTTGATGAGGGTGCGAAGATGGTGCTTGTATTTGATGCGCCTGATTAGGAAGTTGCGCCCGTGGTGGCCCTGGTGAAGGTTCGAATGGTCCTGGGGTTGCAGATTGACTTGTCGGAGCGGAGCCCGAAGAATGGGTAGCACTATGGGGGCCTGATGAATCGTACAAAGAGAGGTCTTCAACCCGGGAAGACGGCGCTTGCAGGAGAGATTGCTGAGAGGTGTTGAAAGGCAGTTGGGCGCCGGTTTGCGCGGCGAGCTGACGGATCAATTCCGTGGATGGATATGAGGGCGACGAGACCGTTGGCAGGGAAGACAGATCATCGTTGACGTTTGAGGGAACTGTTCCTAAGCTGCCGGGGGTAAGGCCCATCGCGGATGTAGACAAGTGCTGGGCCACGTTCAAAGACCGGGGAAGCGGGAGATTGGGTAAAACGTCAGAGACCTTTGCTAGGAGCAGTGGTAGATAGCGGGTCTGACCGCCTCGAAGGGCGGAGAAAAGGGTTAGAAAACGTGAAACGTAATCCCGAGGGCCAAGGGCAAAGGTGTCTGGTGAAAATGGAATACAGGCGACGACGTCTGTCAGGCAGCAAGCGATGTCAAACAGCTTTTCGATCTACAAAAAAGTCAGCCCAATGTCTTGGTGAGAACAGAGCACTAATGGAACAGAGGAGCACGATTCAGATGCTTGACGTGCAGCACAACGTAGCAAAACGGAGAAGATCGAGGTCTGGCCCCAGACACGGGCGTGTCCCTAAACGTTTGAGATGGACGTTGAGTGGGGCATAGATTGGACAAGCGAGGGAGATGCACAAGGGTGATGAGAACACCAAAAAAAGAACAGTGACTGTAGAGCGCGCGGGTCGAGCGCGTTCCGACATTTGGAAAGAAAGGAATATTATCAGAAAAAAATTTGAAGTACTCACTAGCCCTGCGCCATTGACCTCCATAGCTTGCTGTGAAAATTGATTCGTCAAAGAAAACAGCTCCCTAGATATCTCGATCGGATACTTAAATGTCATGGCATTGTCTGTAGTCACACTGCTCACAAGACCTTGACTGACGCACATTTGCCAGACCATCATTCGCAGCCATAGTTGGCTGATTCGTAGATCGACCGCTTGGATTTCGGTACATTCGAGGTATGCTGGCAGCGCTTCAGACAGCTGGCTTTGTAACTGTGCAATCCAACTCGGGTTTGCGTGAGTCTGAACCTTGTTCCAGACATTAATGAACGTCTCGTCGAAGGGTTTGTAGAGGTTTATCATGAGGTCGAGACCAGACGAGATGGGCCGATCTGAAGGTACTTCCTCCAGAGATGGCTGGTGGATCGTTGGGTACAGAGTAATTGGACGGTGTTTATGAAGCGCATGCGTCCTAATGTGGGTGTTATTTGCGAGCTCTTGACAAGTCTATCAATACAAAGCTTTGTAGCTCTCCCATACCTTTCTGCAATATAGAGTAACCAGTAGAGAACTCGCCGCCTCGACACGTCCAATGGATCGTTCTTGTAGGTTTCCTCGTCGTGCATACCAAGAAGTTGCGCTAGGGTGGTGGCTTCCCGTAAAAAGGTCCATGCCGTGTTATCCCTTCCTAAGCCAAAATAGCAGCCATAGAAGAGCCACGATGTCAGGACAGACAAATGTGTTGGATTTTCGAGGTAGTCGACACCTTTGCGGACCCGCACGGATTCTTCGAGTATGATGCGCCCATTGTTGAACGGTGACAACTCTGGACGGGGAAGCAGGTTGGGAGGGACTGTCATGTTCGATTCAACCATGACGTAGGCGCAAAGGGCAACAACCATGCAGTAAGCTTCCGTCGAGTGCTCCATGCCGAGAAATTTGTCCTGGATGCGCTGGCGGTGCAGGATGGGTTGCGCAGGGTAGACATCACTAAAGAAGAAGTCGATGCAAGTCTCAACAAGGCCTTGGGGCAATAGACCTGGGGTGCGGGCGAAGCTACTAGGCAGTGCGCGTCCGTCGAAACCGATATCCGGGGGGAAGCCTGCGGACAGTTGAGTTTGCCGCTGGGTCTCGCGGAGCTCAGAGAGCACTTTGGCGCGGCTTCCTTTGGGGCCCTTCTTCTGTGGGATGGCATTGTAGGTACATGCGAGACCGGCCGAGACACAATTCTTACACGGGTTGGTCCCCTCGCCAATACACTTTACTTTTCGACGATGGCAACTATGGGATTATGTATCAGCAGGGTGAGGATTGAGTAGAGGACGACGAGGGGGTAAACAGACCTATCGCAGGCCCTCTTCACAGGAGCAGAGGTGGTTGAGGTGGACATGGTGAAGGTTAGAGACTAGAAGAACGAGACTAGCAACCCCCTCAGAGAGAGGAAGGCTGTCTCTGAGAGGACTCGATAGTGTTAATAGAGATTGAGACATGCTGCGTGAAGGGTCGGGAGACGGTTTTTGCATCTTGTGTCATTGTGCTATGAGAGTATGCCCAGTCAAAACTGACTAACGGAGACCTACTGCACGGCCAAGCCTCACAGCCGCAGTAGGTCTCCGTTAGCATCAATCCACCCGGGCTGCATACCAGGATGGAGCCAGGATACAAAGTGGAGGGGGGCGCGGCCAATGGCAGATCATGGAGGAGTCGCCAGGACCCCTGATTCCGCGATATCGCGCAGAGGAATGCAGCCTGACAGCATCGCCGGAGAAGTCAGATTGGCCTGAATAATTAAGAGCGCCACGGCTCCGCCAGTGCCTCGCAGGGCCTCACAGCGCACCATCTGGGTCTCCCACAGCGGCGGGAAGCCAAGGTAAACTGCTGGACTAGCCGATAATCTCCCGACTTGCACCGAACCGCTCGTCGCTAGATGAGCAGCCTGGCACTGACCTTGGAGGGGCGGAGGAATGGGGAGGGACTAGATGGAGGGCGAGTAGGGCTAGAGAGGTTTGAGAGGTCTGGGGCCGATGGGAAGGTAACTTTGCCGTGATGAAGAGTGCCACTGCCTACGGCTACGGACATGTGCCCGACTCTAGCAGTCGAGAATGGAGGCGAGCAGATCCCCGTCCGTATCGGAGGCATTCGCCAGAGGGAGAGGGCGAGGGCGAGGGCGAGGGCGAGGGCGAGGGAGAGTTCAACCTTGACGGTACTGGTTCCAGGACGATACATTCGCCATCGTATGTGCCGTCAGGGCAAACGCGGGCATGTGAGCCAGTCAACCAGGCCCGGTCAATGGCAACGGCAACAGCAGCAAGCAGCGGAGGGGGGAAGGGGGGTGCATCATTGGGGGGAGATTCGGGAGACGCCTCGACCTCTCCTCTCTTGCGGATAATGGAATAGATGGGGACTGCCCATGTCCAATTGATGGCCGTTTCGTGTCGTAATTGGCTCGGGGAATCGGCGGCATTCTCCGTTTTCTCACGAGCTGCTCGTCGTCATTTGAGATGATGCTGCGTGCGTGCTCTTGGATTGGACGCGGCCCATGCGCAACTGCGGGTGAGTGGGTAGATGCGTGGATTGGGGGGGGTATGGGGGGGGGGGGTTGGAAAATGGGTGCAAGGTAGGTGAAGACGATGCGTATGCTTGCCCAGGTAATGGTATTGGTGGTGGTGTGTCGTGCTGTGGTGCGGTGCTGCCACTATTGCGGACACTGACATTGACATTGACTGACTTGTGGAAGGGTCGCACTGGCACTGGCAAAGGCCACAACCCCCCCCAAAATAGCCACTCTTTTCTCGACACCCTCTCTATGCGTTGACGACGACGATGACGGCTGCGAACGGAAGCCCGCTTAGGGAGGCTGCGAGCAATCCACCCCGCTGGCGACGCGCTCGCACAGCAATTTCTTTCGGGACTGCTGCTGCATCTGAAAAGGTTAGAGTGCCTTGTCTGAAAGAGCGAGGTGGGTGGTGGTGGTAATAGGCGGGAATGGGCAGCAGTGGTGGTTGTGTCCGTGTCCGTGTCCCTGTCGTACACCAACGTCTGCTCCTTGCGTCACCGACATGGAAACAAGCAGCTTGCACAATGCTCTGTTTGCTCCTCTGCTGCTACCGCTGCTTTTGCTGATGTCGAGGTGGCCCTGGAAGGGGGAGATAAGCTGGGCAGCTGGAGAGCTGGAGAGCTGGCCTGTAGCGTTTATATCTCCTCTTCTAAAGGGCCTTTTACGGACTCAAAAGGCCGTCTTGGTCGCATCGTGGATCCGAGAAGGAGCCGATGGCCGTGTATCAATATCCGTCTATTCACCATCAGCAGTCTTGCGCGCGCGAACTGCACCGAATCGACATCGACATCTTCTGCTGGCTGCTTGCTTGCGCGACCTGCGCCTGGCCCCGTCCCATCCTTCTGCGGGCCTTTTGCCATGTCACGCCACGAGCAGGTCGCCGCGGACCCAGCAGCATCGCCTGCAACAGCAAAGACGGTGAGTTGCGGCTGGCCGTCACATGTGCCCCGTGACGCGGAGGAAGGCGACAGGACAGCTGCAGGAAGAGAGGTCTGCGGCCTGGGAATAACGAGGGCATCATGTACCATGTACCCCTTGTACTGTGCAGTGTGTCGTCCAGGTTGCGTGCTGACTATATCCGGCACGACAAGGCTGAAATCTCGCAGATCAGAGTGCCACAGTCATCGCCAAGCACTTGCCTCGAATCGATCGCCAATCACAAGGGTCAGCCCGTGGCACGTATCATATCAAAACTCACTTCAAACATCGATTACTTCATACAAGAATAGAACCAACTATTGTGGCGAGCAAAACATGCCCTTTGTTCGTATTATCATTCCAATCCGTATCCCGCTCTCAAACGCCGTCCCATCCCCAATTTTGTACAGTACGCACATGCATGCTGCCGCCCGCTCTGTGACCACCACACACAAACAATATCAACATTTCTAATATAGCCTCGCGTTTCACTGCATGTATACAGGCCCCATGAAACGCTGCCCATTTATCAAATACTCACCCAGCCTTAAGATATCGTCGTCATCGTTTTTGTCGTCGTCATCGTTATGAGAACTCCACGCGGCTACCGCCTGGCTTTGCCTGCTTCGCTTGGGCCCGTTCTGCCCTCCGCCGCCGCCTGTTCGAATCGAAATTGCTCACATCAGTCTCCGTTCCATATGCAATTGTTCCCGGTGGACTGCTCATGATGCTGCCTGCCGCACCTGGGATTGGTGGAGGCGGTGGTAGGGGGGAGTGGGAAGCTGCCGGGGGTGGACCGGGGGGTGGGCCTGGGAGCGAGCCTGGTATCACGGGTTCCGGCATTGGGATATGCGATGCAGGCTGGCTTGTCTGTTCTGCGGCTTGTTGCGCCTCCAGTGCCTCTGTCCTCCGCCATCGGTCGTTGTCGAAATTGCTGAGCGAGCTGACACTGCCAGTCCTGTTCCTCCGTTGGCGATCTCTTCTCCTGGCCTCGCGTTCAGCTGCAGCCTCCTCTTCGTTGAGCCTTCGAAGAGTCACGTGCCGGCCGTCATTATGCATCTTGACCTTGACGGAAACCGGAGGCGAGGCTACACTGCCTTCATGGCTGCTGCGTTGACGACTGTTGTCGCGCCGCGAGGGTGATCCAGCCGATGCCGCCGCTGCCGCCGCTCCCGTGGCAGCGGCTCCTCCCGCGCGATGCCGACGGTGCCGTCCACCCCCTGCTGATGTGTAGGCTTCTGATCCAGAGTCGCTCAGGACTCCACCGAGTCCGGATGGTGGAGGAGGTATGGTGGAGGGGCCTGCAGTAGTCTCCAAATTTGTTGTGCTTCTTGGCGGAGGCGGGATATCGCTTCCTGGCGGTCGATTATGGCGAGAAAGAGATGGTGTTATACCAGAGAGATCGCTCTCGGATAGAATGGTTGAGGGAGGCTTGTGTCTTCGAGAAGACGGTAACCCGTCTCCAGTATACTTGCGTCTTTTGCTGTTGGCCCGGGCGATCCGTTCTTCTTCAATATCTTGTTGCTTCAGTGATTCAACATGTGCATCCTCCTTGCGATTCCGTCGCTTATTCCATTGATGCTTGAGGAAGCCGGCCACACCAAGGGCGGCGATGGTATTGCGCACATTGTGAGAGTCCTTTGGTCTGGGAACATCGTCACTGAAGCTTGTGCGGCTATCAAATGAGTCAATGGATCCGCCACTACGTGTCGGACGGTGGCCATGCCGGAGAGGGCTTGCACCCACTCCACCCATAGCCGCTGCTTGTGCTGCTTCCCTCTCTTCAATTCGTCGCCATCTATCGTTTGCTGGGGATGCTGGAGCTCGACCCTCTTCCAATCGACTAAGATCTGTCTGCGTGACTTCAGATGGTCCTATCGGCCGACTATAGCTAACGTCGCTACCGGATTCAGTGGTGGTATGTTTTTTGTTGCGATTGAAGAGTGACTTGACAGCCAAGATGCCGCCCGCTGCAGTTGCTGCGCCCAATAATCGCTTGGTCCATGGTGTTCCCTTTCGGCCATCCTCCGTATATTTCTCGTCCAGATAGGATCCAGATATGCGGGAACTGTGACGAGAGCTGCGATGGGATCCGATGACCTCTGATCTCCCGCCATGCCTTCTACGACTCCGGCTGCGTGAACGCCTCCTTAATGCTGCCAATCCTGCACCCGCTGCACCCGCAGCTGCAAGTCTTCCCAGCCCATGACCTCCTCGGCTTCGTGTGCTTTCGGTACGTTCCGTGATATAGGTGCCACGATCATCAAAGCCCATCTCTGGCTGATTTTTGTAGCTCAGCACAAAGTATGCAACAAGTAGTGCAAATGCCCAGAGTGCATATAGAATGAAGAGGACCTTGGGCGAACCATACAAGGTCAATCCAAGTGCCACTTGCACAACTCCAAGTATAGCAATGGCCCTTCCGACCCATTGATGAAGCTACATATGGATATCAGCCTTGAACATTATAGCAATAGTAAGTGACTTACCATCAGCTTGAGTGGAACTTTGAAACGCTCTTTGCCTTTTTCTCTACGATGGATTACGCATCCTCCGAACGCTTGCACCAAGATAAGCGTGTATATAGCGACTCCGATCCCATGATGAGGATTAGTCAAAGCCCTACGAGAACCAACAGCTTGAAATCCAAGTATAAACACGGCGGTAGATAGAAGCACGGTCATTATCTGAAGCCAAATATGGATTCGTAGCGCCATGCGGGGGTTCCGGTGATAGAAACGAGCTATGAGGATGGCTAAGGGAACCACCAAGAGAAACGTTATGGCGGCAAGGATGCCATGGCCCATTATGACGGGGCGATAGCCGACCATGTCGCGGAAACGATTGCCCATGCCTGCAAGATTAGCAATGTTATCGAGTACGAAGGATTTCAATTCTAATTACCATTGTACTGAGTGGTTGCAAGGTTGAGTCCTTGTAGATTGGGAAGCAAGAAGGTATTCCGCTCTGAATCCCACGTTCCATCGCCCACGTACATGGAATCGGATGAGTAGACACTACTACCGGGAGGAGAAAGTGGATTGCTTGACATGATGGCAGGTGGAGGTTTTGATTAAGAAAATCAAGTCAAGCTGCGGCGTTTGTCGGTGTGATGGGTATGTTGAAGTTGGGTCGAACGAATTACTCGGAGGTGAATCGCTGGATGGGGTATCGCAAATGCTAAAAGCGAAGGGCGTTGAAGATGCAAAGAGTCGTGACGTCGTGGCAGAAAATGATGGTAGCGAAAGATGTGTTTCGTTGTCAGATTTGAAAATGTGGGCAGCGAGCGATGATGCCTGGCTCGCGGAGCATGTCCGGCGGGGCGGACTGCTCGAATGGAGGGCTCAGTCGTGTCACTGTGCTGTTCGACGTGGACGTGGTCGATGCAATAAATCGGCGTGGAAATAACGTGTGCGCAAAGCGGTGTTGGGAGGAAGTGAGGGTGAGGGAATTGTGAGGCGCACAGTAGCAGAGCAGAATGAAAGTGAATGGTGCTAGGCTGAGTTGGAGTCGAGGTTGGAGCTGTCATGGTCCGCCCACAAAATCCTGTTGTTTATGCACCTGACCCAGCAACCGTGGGCGCAATCGATAAAGATTTGTGGCGGGGCTTGTGCGTCGGCCAATCACAGGCACAATGACACATTTGACCCTTGTTGGTTCAGCTCGGCTCAGCTCGGTTCAGCTCGACAAGGGCCCCTTCCTTTTTCCTCTCCTCTACCCCACCATCCAGACTCTCCTACGTATCTAGGTATGCGAGCCTCATCTCACGTATCCTGCACACCACATATGGAAAAAAAGGGAGCCCATCATGCTTCCCAAATGATATACAAACTGCGCCTATGACCTTTGGTATACCATGAATGAATCCTCCAATCAGCCAACCCCCCCCCCCCCCCCAGAAAACTCCCAAAAGCACATCGTTCGTTCAATCATGTAATAACACATACATTAACCTTCTGCCTCCAACATCTCTCTCAGTGCCTTCTCTGATGCCCGCAGCCATCGTCCTCGTTCCTCGAGTTCGTCACCAATGCCCCCGCCCTCTTCCCTTCGCCGCCTGGCCTCCTTCGCAGCCGCAACCGTGCCTTGCTTCTGAATCTCCAGGGGCTTTAGCTCACGCTCCAGTTTCTCCAACTCTCGCGATCGGTTCGGTAATGAAGACTGCAGGTTCGCCAGCTGTGTGTTCAGTGCCTCGAGCTCCGCTTCTCGCTCTTGTAGCAATCTTGTGGTTTCCGGCAAAGGTAAAGCCAATTCCGGGTTGTTCGACGGCGCCGTCTGTTCCCGCTTCATCCTTTCAATGCTCTCCTCAAGATTTTCAATCTCTGTAGGAAGCGACTCCAGTTGAGCCGTGCGGAGCTGTACTCCCTCGTAACGAAGTGCTAATTCCCTGCCCTTGTCTTCTAATTGTTTGAGAATCTCAGCTATCTCTAACTTTCGTTCCTTCAGCTCTGACTTGAGGGACAGAATATCCTTTTCCTTTGTGTCATTTTCGGAAGCCTCCACAAGCCGAGGTGGGTTGTCGGTTATGCTGCGGAGGAACTTTTCTTTCGTTACTTGCTCTACGTAACTGAATCTCAGCTTGCTAAATAACTCCTACTTTTGTAAGCTACATGGCGAAGAATATGAGCGTCGTATGAAGTGACCTGCCTTGTAATGTACAAGATCCGCTTCCAAGGCGGCCGGATGCGTGTCGCCATTCTGTTCACTATCGTCTGATACCGCAGAGCTTCGCTTTTGCGCCGACTGAGGCAGATCTTTCGGAGAGAGCGTCTCCGCAATAGCGAGCAGCTTCAGAGACTGAGACTTCTGTAATTGCTCCAAGGCAGAAGAAGGTGTTGTTACTCGTTGGGAGGCCATCGCCATATGATGTAGCAGTCTGATGGTGTGTGATGTCGCTGTGTTTGTCTTGTTTTGGTGCGCGTAAATACATAGGGCTGAGACAAGCCTCGGTTTTGTTTACTTTGGCACTAGCGGCTGATCGGCTGCGCCCGTGCGCCTGTCGCCGTTGCCTTGCCCTGGCCCTGCGGATTACCGACTGACCACTTCCTCCCACACCTGCATCTATCTCCCACAGACCCAAGCGTTCTCACACCTCAACATGGCGGAGCCTGACTTGGACGATGATGATTACGTCGCGAACCTGCTCAAACAAGATGCTAAAAATACAGCAAAGAAATACGAACTCGTCGGTATGGACGCATTCTTGCCGAAAAGGTGCGTTTCCGTTCAGTCAAATGGCCATGATCGTTGGACCTCAACCCATGTCAACCATCCAGGTCGTGCGCGGGGCTTTTAGTTGAGTGTTACCTTTTGACATCTCTACAGGCAATCATTGAATGCTCCAAAACCCAACACGAGATTTTTACGCCATATCATCCGCGAGACTGATAACCACAACGCTGCACTACTGGCAAAAGAGGCTCACGAGTCACGGGTGCGTTTAAGGGAACTAGATCGGGGTCATAAGGGAAAAGTGAGGGATGAGGGCAGGCTGACACCTCCGGATATGTCGGACTGGGAAGTTCGACGGAAGCGCAGGAAACGGGAGGAATCCATTAATGATTCCGAAGAAGAGGAGAGACATCGCCGACATCGGAAGAGACGGCACCGCTCAGGCGATGATGTATCAAGAAAACCCAGTCGCAGAGACAGAGACAGACACAGAGATAGAGACAGACACAGGCATTCGAGTCACGGCCAAGGTCGAGAGAGGGATTCAGGCCGGGACAGAGATAAGGATAGCCGGCGACGCGATGATAAATCTGGTCGAGATAAGGAAGTGGGCTCAGGACGAAGCACTGCGCATTACAGGCGAGATAATCGCAAAGACCGAGAACATTTAGCCAGTGACGACGACGACCACCGTGCATCACGACTTGACAGAGGTTCTAGTCGCAGACACAGACGACGGAGGTCGCATTCCGCATCTTCCTCCAAATCGCGATCGCCAGTATCGAAACCTCGATCATCAAAATATCACGGACATTCTCGTTCTCCTTCCACCAAGTACGGTCGGCACACACAAGGTGGGAAGTCAGGCAGGAGAAGTAACCGTCGGGATCATCATAGCCCACACCAAGCTATTGGCTCCGACTCCGACCCTTTGGAAGCCATAGTTGGGCCTCTTCCTCCAAAGGCTACCCCAGCCATTCGTGCACGAGGCCGCGGTGCCCTCAAAGCCAACTCGATGGCAATGGACGCTCGATTCTCGTCAACGTATGACCCATCTACGGATGTTCGAGTGAATTCTGACGCTGAAGACGAATGGGGAGATGCATTGGAAGCACTCAAAGACCGTCAAAGATGGAAGCAACAAGGCGCCGAGAGGCTGAAGGCGGCCGGATTCTCTGACGACGTGGTGAAAAAATGGGAAAAAGGAGAAGAGTACACAGAGGAAGATGTAACATGGGCTAAGAAAGGTGAAAGTCGTGAATGGGACAGGGGAAAAGTCATTGATGAAGATGGCGATGTCGATTTGAAAGCAGAATGGGGAAGGCTAAAGTAATTGGTTGGAAATTTTCGACTGCTTCAGACTACACGACAGATATAGATACCCCCACAGCTCTTCCTGGAGGCTGTTCCTTGATCAATTCTATGCAACCATGTTAGTGCATGTCCTTGTTGCTCTGACGTACTTCGCAACTAGTCCTATTTTAACAAATCGTCAAATCGTTCTCTGGTGGTATGAAGTTGTCGGGAACAAAGACATCTTACAACCGAGCGCAGGGTTGCTATACGAGCCGCCCAATCGGACCAACTACGCCGAGACTACGCCATTCTGACTTGGCTGACTATTTTTGTACTTTGTCGATAATGAATGAGTTCACCCGCAAACAATTCGTCCTGGGATTCAAAGATGCTGTTTCTTGGATTTGCTACAGTGGCCATTTGACGATGAATAAAGAAGACTTGGTTCGAGGGAAGAAGAGGCAAAGACGGAAAGCGCCAAAGTCCCGAACAGGCTGCCTGACTTGCAAGTGCGTACTCTTAATTGGGACTCAAAAGGAAAAATTAAGTAATTGATGCAGGATTCGTCGTATCAAATGTGACGAGGGAAAACCGGACTGTCATAAATGCACCTCCACGGGTCGGAAATGCGATGGCTATATAGTCCAAGCCGCACCATCTGATCAATGTCCTCCAACAGAAACGGCTGCAAGAAGCAACATTGTTCCTATTATAGAGGGCAATACACGAGCGGGGAGTTCCGACATCAGACATGGTGAGGCGAAGACGTACGAGCCTTCCAATCGTGTTCACTTCCCTCTGATTCCGGTCGGAAGTCCCACCGAGCAGGGTCCCCGAAGTGGAATATATTACTTTATACATCGCGCTTCGGGAGACCTCACTGGGCCATTCCACTCCCAGGTCTGGAATGAATCTGTGTTGAGCATTGCCGCCACGAGTCCTGCTGTCCAACATGCGTTGGTTGCATTGGCTGGATTCCATGCACGTTTCTCGTTCCCAGGATTAATCAGGAGCGAGGAGAGTATCTGGAGAGAATACTATCTAGCTGTCAAAGGTGTTAATCAGCTCTTGCAAAGAACTGCCGATGGAAGCAAGATGAGTGGGATTACCCAAGAACAGATTCTTATAGCATGTGCAATCTTCATAACGATTGAGATTCTGCTAGGAAATACCAACGCAGCAATCAGACACCTGGAAAGCGGCATCGCCCTCATCCAACAATATCTCAACAGACACCGCGTACCACTAGGCTCCCCTCGTTTTCACAAGCAGGACTCACCCCTCAAAAGGACCCCTGACTCTCCAACCTCAACCTACGTCGACGACCGAAAAGCAGACCTAATCGGATTCTACGTACGACTAGATCTTCAGATCCTAGCCCTCCATCCTCGTAAACCCCATGGAACCCTAGAATCCGTTTCAACTCCAACATACACGATATTAGAGCTACCCCAACCCCTCCCAAACGCTCCAAGCGCAACCCTCTACCGCCTAATAAAACACATAACCTACTGGCTCCGCAACGAAGCCCTACCACACAAATACACCCCATCCCACCCCATCTCTCTACTCAACGCACGCTCCACACTCCTCTCCGCCTTACACCAATGGCGCCTAACATACACACACCTCTCTCCCTCTTCTCCCACCCCAATCCCCATCCACCCCCACCGTGCCCCAAACCCAGAAACTTCCAACCTCCTAATAGCATACCACCACATGCGACTCAAAGTAACAACCTCCCTCAACCCACACGAATCCATCTTCGACACCCCAATATGCAGATCCTCATTCCGATCAATCGTCACGCACGCCTCGCACATCCTCCACACAAGGCATTTGCGGAGCTCGTCTGCCGCACCGCTTAATCTATATCGCCATGGACTAGGGGATAAGGGGCGCAGAGAGGCGTTTTTTAGTCTTGAGATGAGCACTGTGGAGCCGTTGTTTTTTACGGCGATGAAGTGTAGGGATAAGGGGTTGAGGAGGGAGGCGGTGGGGTTGTTGATGGAGGCTGGTAGGGAGGGGGTTTGGGATGGGGAGGTCATGGGTAGGGTTGCGGAGTATGTTGTTGGGGTTGAGGAGGCGGGTGGAGGGGGACTGGGCGCTGATTCGAGATTGTTGGCCTTGGATGCTGATGGGAGTGGAGTGGTGGACGGTCGAGATACAGATCCGGTTGGAAGTGAGGCCGGGAAAGTTGTGGATGAGGCGAATCGAGTACATTCTGTTCTTGTCAATGACGTGGATTACGAAAACCGAAAGGTTGAGGTGGAGTGTGGATGGTTTTTGGAAGCGGAGAGGACGTGGAAGTACGAAAGTGTCGTATTGCAATGGTAGGACTGGGGGTGCCTTAATTCCGGAGTGGTTGATGGCAGAGTGACCCAATCTTACGTTCTGATTAAATGGTACGAGCTAATTAATTCAATAATTGAAGATAAATTTATAGGTAGTTAACAATATGTTTCATGATCATTCACTGTCGCTATAGGACTTTGATGGCGGATACCATGTGCCCACAAAGTCGGTCTATATTGTTGCAAGAAAGAGTGACCCAAACAACGCCTCCTTGACCTCGAATCATTACTTGATATTGCAACTTAACCCAGTTTCCACCACTTGCCTCCTTCCCCCCTACTTCTTCCTGCTTCAACTGTACTTTCCACGCTTCTTCCGCTCACAGCACTCCGTCCACCGCTGTCTCTCCCTTCAGAACTGAAAAACCCGTTGCGGAATTGGAGCTCATATGCATCGCCTTTCTCACCAGCCAATTCCTCAAGACTCTTTCTCTTACTCTCTGGTACCAGCAGGCTCGTCAACATGCCGAGGAACATAAAGAGAGCAAATATCTGCATAACACCGTGGATCCAAGGCGTTGGGTTGTCGTGAGTAGCACCTTTCTTGATCATAGGCGCAAAGAATACTTGGGCTATTACGGCGCCGAGTTTGCCCATACCGGCACTGAAGCCATGACCTGTGGAGCGGACACGCGTGGGGAAGATTTCAGCTGGCGTTATGAATGTTGTTGCGTTAGGCCCTAAGCGGCTGGTTACCATATGTTTCCCACGGATCTGTATGGGTAGACTTACCAAAGTTGAAGAAGAATTGAGCTAGTACGTAGAGAACGAGGAGGTGGGTTTTGGTCAAGCCTTTCCATGCGAAGCCCAGAACACAGAAAATTATAGTAAGGATCGCGAAACCGCTGACTTGAATGGGTCTCCGGCCGATTTTGTCTACAGTAAAGACGGTCATCCAATATCCAGGTAAGGCCCCGGCACAGATCAGAACAATCTGGCCAGTGGCGGTGTTTTTGAGATCATCGTACAGATTGCCCTTCCGGTCGAATCCCATAGTTGAGAGAAGAGAAGCCGACGAGAAGCCGAGACCGTAAAAGGCCAGATCAAGGAAAAACCACGAAAAAGCGGTCCCAAATAGTTTAATTGCGTTCCGTTTCTTCGTATAGTACCTTAGAACCTCCATGGGGGTTGGACGGGGCGTGTGGTATTTGGCCATATCTCTCCGGGTCTGTGCCCGGGTTACTGGGTTTACAACGTTCCCTTGCTTTCCGTGTCGATACTTTCTAGAGTCAGATGAGGCCTTCTCCGGGTCGTACGACACGTCGAAGGTGAATCTTGGGGATTCTGGAATTGTGAGTCGATAGTAGAGTGCAAACCACCCAGGAATGCCCCCAAACCCAATCAAAAACCTCCACATTTTGTCCACGGCTGCGGCACAGTCTCCGTTGCAATCGGCAACTGATTGAATCGGTTCCAGTTCTTTACGGTAGGCGACAACAACAATGAGTGCCATGAGCGCGGCGACAAGTTGGCCCATGCCTTGCATAGCGAAAACGGCAGCAATGATCCCACCACGATGCTTTGTACTTGCGAATTCTGCAGTGATAACAGCAGATAATGGGTAATCTCCACCCACACCAATGCCCATGATAACCCTGTAGAAGATGAGAACACCAACAATTGACAATGCGGTTGATTCGCCGCAGAGAGCCTGGGCGAGAGTCGTAGATATGATTATCATCAGTTCGACACCATACATTTTCTTTCTCCCGAGAAGGTCTGCAAGATAGCCAAAGACACACTGACCGAGAATTGCGCCTGCAGAGGTGGCTACCTTTATGGCAGTGTCGGCGTTGTGAGGCATGACACCCTTGTGAATCTCATCTTGCCAGTATACAATACCCAGCATAATCGATGCTAGGTTGATCGCAAACAACTGCGTGGCTGTTAATTGAATTAAATCATAGATAGAAACCTAACATACACTGTATGCATCTGTAAAGAAACCAATACCTGTGACGATCACAAGTCGTACATGGTACCAGCCAAATGGAGCTTTGTCAACCTCTGCTAGGGCCATGCGTCGCCTTTCGTTTGGGTCCGCGATATGGGTCTATGCATATCAGCAAATGAATTCCATTTGTCAACCAGAAGGAAGGCACTGACGTAAACACCCGGAATATCACGGTATGCTGCATTTCCAACGCGCTGTGATGATGGCATGAGGATTGCAATTCTTCAAAGTGTTATCCCTGTTGGGAGCAGGCTGAAAGCTTCGCGATTAGTCATGCGAGGTCGACAGGAACATATGGCTGATTTCGGGGAATCTCAAAGAGCTAATGAATCGGCCGATGTGTTAGATGTGTACTGAAGATGAGCGTGTCCAGACACGCAGGACTATAAAGGCGAAATCGCTTTTGCCCAGTGTTGCTTTCTTTTGCTCAAGGGTTCTACTCCCCAGAAAAAGGCGAAGGAAAAAGGCGAGGGCAGTGCCATGCCGCTGATTATCAATTGGATAGATTGGGGCCAGGGCTGGTGTATCGACTCTCTTGGGATTGCGTTTTGCGTCTAGCACCCACGCAACGTCGTGGGAGCTCTATGCGACCGACGCACATGATAGAATCCGTCACTCTGATTGGTCCGTCGCATGTCAGGACTTTGACGTGCCGTGCGTCGACCAAGCCAGAAAAGCCACCGGATTTCTTGTGACGCCGTTGAAGTGGGCTGATGGTGAGCATTACCGACCTCCTGGACATGCTCCGTTCCGCAGACCCAAGTGTAGGTTCGGCTCGGCCCCTGACCATGGCCAAAATATCGAGACATGACTATTCTGTCGTTCAAGGATAGACGAGCGCGAATAACGTGCACTGTTTGAGAAACCTTTTTGGCATACATGATGCGGGACTAGAGGCTCGGGTTTGGTGTTCCTGATACCATCTGCGGCCCTTTTCTCAGGTAAATATCCCATCATCTTGTCTCTTTCAGATCGATACAGAGTAAATGTCATCGTCCGGTCAATTCCACGCGATGAGAGAAGAGTTTCTAGTGTCAAGTTTCTAGTGTCAAAGATAGAGGAAGTGTCTACACTGTGACAACGGGGGCCGTATCAGGGGTCTTGGCGACGACCAGGGGTGAAGTGATCAAAAAACATATCTTCTAGGTGACTTTTGCCCAATACGGTGCACATATGGACACTCGAAAAGTGGGAAACGAAAAAGTAATCTTTGGGCTTGGGAGGCATGGAAGACGTCAAAGAGAGATATGAAGCAGGGCTAGCCGATCTCTAAATGAGCTCGGAGCCTCGAGTATGCGACATGTGAACGAGAAAAATCTTCGTTCTCGTTCAGGAATCGTAATTTTAGAAAGTTGCCGGAGAAGTCGGGCCAGCCTTTGTAACATAATCATTTTGGTCATGGTGGTGGTGATGCTTGGCGTGGTGTTCTAGCGGAAGGTAATGGGCCTCCCGACCACATCCGATCACGTGCGCATTTTAGGTCGACATCTTCGCTAAAGGCTTGGCTCCACCACACTCACACATTTTGCGATCAAGCGACAACTTCATCCTCCCATACTAACCGCAGCTCCACGAGGTACGCGCACACTCACTACAACTAAACACATTTCAAGTACTAACAATCATTCTCAACAGTTCCTAATCCACAATGAGTACGCACCTCCCGCGATCGATTATCCACTCCGTGGAGAATTTTGAGACTGACATTGGACAATAGCGAAGGGAACTTCCAGCTTTGGCAAGCGCCACAACAAGACGCACACGCTCTGCAGACGCTGCGGTATGTTCAATTCCATCACTGGCACCGAATGAAGAAGGGAAAGATTGGTAGACACCATGGAATTACGGTCGGAAAGTCGAAGAACCCGAAGGCTGACAATTCTTGTTCAGGACGTCGCTCGCTCCACATCCAGAAGCACACGTGCTCCTCATGCGGATACCCAGCTGCTAAGACCCGCAAGTGTACGTTACTCCTGCCAAAGTTACACCAAGTCAGTCTGTAGGACAATTGGACATTAACATGGAATCACAGTCAACTGGGGCGAGAAGGCCAAGCGAAGGAAGACCACCGGTTCCGGCCGCACGCGATACCTCAAGACCGTCTCCCGCAAGTTCAGCAATGGTTTCCGAACGGGTGCGCCAGCTGGAGCAAGGGGCCCACAGGCTTCGTCGTAGACAAGGACAGCTCTGATAATGATTGAGTCAAGGCCGGCGAAGTGGGGAGGAGCATGATTGGAAGATGGGTTTTCACAAGTGCAAATGGGTATTGCTCGGGGCGTTTTATCCTGTCTCCCGGTTGCTTTACACCCGATGATCCAGATGAGGTGGATGTCTAAGGGGAGAGAGTAGCATCTTCTGGGCTCGTGTGGCATAAATAAGGAAAATTTCATCATGTTCTGTCACGAACGAACAAAATCATGGATATCAACTTAACATCGGTCGCAGCTCTGTGCCACATTTACGATTGTATTGTGCTCTGTCTTTTGGATTATTTCTCGGTCAATGCCCGCACGGCAGCATTGACGATATCCCCGATCTGTTTCCACCTCATCAGCAACACGTCCTTCTGTTCACTCCGCACTGCTTCCTCTCCATTCGACTCTTCCCTTCCAACACGAGACTTCCTGCGACTTCTGCCATCCTCAACTTTCAGGCCCTCCACCTCCTCTACCATATCCCCAATCTTCCTTTGATACCCCTCTAAGAGACCCTTCAAAAACTCATCCACAACCCCTTGCTCCCTAGCCCCATCGTCTGAGCCCTCCACAAACGCCGCATACCGTCTCGTAGGCAGTTTCAGAATCCTTAGTGCCGCCTGCGTTCTATGACAGGTCAACGATTGCTGCTCCTTCGAGGGCGGTATCAGCGTATAGTTTCCATAGAACGCGTCTTCGCGAAGTGCGGACTCCTGCGCGGATGAGAGTAAGGGTAGGATGAGATGGTCTAGCGGTATGGAGTCCCGCGTGTTGTGCGGTAGGATGAAACCGTATTCTGTGAGGAGGAAGTCGTTTGCGTGGGAGCCGTAGGAGACGTAGACTTCCTCTCCCGCCTCTACACATATGTTAGACCCATGATTCATAAGACTTGCATAAAGTGACAAGTGAATGCGTCGGCGGAGTGGATTATAGAGACTGATTTTGACGGTGCAGACTTACTATACGCCCTATCAGCAACAACCTCATACCCCTGCTTCCCCGATTTTGGATCACAGCCAACATCTGTGTGATTGAAATAATCCATAAACGGACACATGGCATAGCAATCATCGGCCTTAAGCTTCTCCCTCTTCTTCGGCAAATGGACATTCGAATTACCGGGTAGATCTGGGTAAGACCAGTAGAAGGTACGCGTATTGACGATGAGCCATGTGTATGTGAAGAGGGAATTTGAGATTGAGGGGTAAATGGCGTGTACGTGCTCGTAGTCTTTGGCGAGTTTGGTGGTTTGCGCAGTGAGTAGAGCTATACAGTGTAAGCAGTCATGAACCTATCGTACCCAACTACCTGGGTAACTTCCCAGATCACCAAACTCAAAACCGCGGGAGGAGAATGGGCATACCTTTCGCAGCCTCTGGCAAACACTTCCTTGCAGCCTCCCCCCAGTTCAATGGGACAATACACTCAAACTCTTCCATACTAGGCCACGCATTCTGCCACTCGCGATGCCACGCCTCCGCATTCTCAAATTCGAGTGCCAGAAACGCCGCCAACCTCCCGTGAACGCTGATATGCGCCGGGAATTTGTACTTGCGCACGGCAGGCGAAGCCACAGATAATAAACTCGAGTTGCGCACTGCAATGAGCCGTTCCCCTGCCTTGAAGATTTAGCATCAGAATAGAAAAAATTGGTACTGATAAGCGGCCCCCCTAAACAGCAAAGAATACACAAAGAAAACAAAGAAAAAGCATACTCGAAAAACGCAAAAGAACCGTCAAACTAAATCCTGCCCCCCCGAAAAATTTCCACCCCATCTTGGAGGACAAACAACAAACACATTCCCCAAAAGTTAAAGAGGCAAAAGCAAAAGCCAAAAAAAAAATACCGACCTTCAAATCCCTCGCAGCCACAATCCCCATCCCACGCCCCACAAACTTTGCAGGTCCCACACCATCAACCTCGACGCCATTCTTGACTGCCCATTGGATAAATCGCGTGTGTACCTCCCCCGGGTCGAGCGCCGCGGTCATCTTTCCTTTCGTCTAGACGGGTGATTTCACTCGTCGTGGTGACTCAAGACGGAGGTTCTTGGCGGTGTTGGACGTTAGTCTAAGTGTTGATTGCAGGCATGTGCATGCACTAGCTATCAAGCTTCCGCGCCGCGCGTGCATCTTCCGTGGCATAAGTTCCTTAAGGGAAAATTGTTCTATATCGTAAATAAAATCACGTCAAGTGCCAAGCCCTTTAAAGCCGTTTATAATGATGTTCATTATAGGACTGTTATGAGCGAGAACAAGGGCCGCACTTGATTTAACTCATTGCCCTTCCACCGTATGTCAACCAGGGTAGATTGCTGCACCTATAGATGAAGGCCCGGCGGACATGTTTATAGCGGGATCACACATTCAATTGCCATTAGCATGCAGACTATAGCACATGAAGTTTCGATAATAGAAAAAAAGAGTGCGCCATCGGAGTCAGCTGTGGAGGAGAGTTGTTTGACCCCTTGCGTAGCGGCCGATATCTAATGCCTTCTCATCCCTTCCCACTGTTGGCATGCCACCGTCATCCGCAGGAGGGCTCGCTGATTAGCCAGCATTACCCCATCTCGCTTTGTTGGCTCTACTAAGCCCCCGAGGACGATTTCCAGCTGTTCGACGTATTGCGTGAATGCTCACACCCATCGCGAGGTGTGCTGGATCAACCGAGCAGCGCTAATCCCTCTTAGGCTTAGTGATTGCTGATAGTTCGCTCCGCTCCCTTAGATGTCATAGCTGGATGCTGCTGTACGCGGAGGTTTAAGAGTGCGGAGGAGGTCGTTGCAGCCCTGGAGGCAGAAATGCGGATACGGGGCTCCTGCGCTCGCGGTAGGATTCATTGCTCAGCTTCTCGCAAGAATATTTCACAGTTGACCTTATGAATCAGATTTCCTAGCTTGGATCGTCTGGGGAGGTGGTGTCGGTGCGAGCTTCAAAGCAATCTATTTCGTTCTCCATGTTATTGTATCGGTCTTCGGACGTATAACACTTGCTGTTTGTGTCATTCTGTACGGTGCTCTCGAGTCAGCATCTAGGGCCTATGGGCCACCAAGTAGTTGAAACTAACCCAGTTCTCAACGATTGTGATATAGTAGCGTCGGAACTCCGAATTAATACTTAGTTGGCAATGAGAACTAAATAGGATTGATAGCGTTTTCGACTAATAATTGTACCCTACCCGAATGAAACATCTCTACATGTGCTACAATTATTTGCTCCATATTATGGCAGTCAGTGATAGGTTCAAATTTCTACGAACGTTTATCAATCAAGTCATTCAAGTCAAGTGTACGGCAAAAATAAGTTTCATATGATATAGTAGTGTATTCCTATTGCTAGACTACGAAGTTACTTTTAAAGAGCTACAAAGCATAATCCTCCTACGCCATCGCTTATGCTTTATTCCAGCCAAGAATGATGCCACTGGAAATGACCAGCAGACTATGGTCCGAGCTGATAAGGCCGTTCATACGAAAAAGATACAGATGAGGGTAATTGTGTTTATCGTAAACGCGTAAACGCGTGAATTAGTCGAATTGCCGCAGTTGCTTTTCTCATGAAGGTCTCAGTTACCAGGCGGCCCTGAAAGTACTCGTAAACGCGTGAATTAATCGAATTGCCGCGGTTGCTTTCTCATGAAGGTCTCGGTTACCAGGCGGCCCTGAAAATACCCGCCCGCCTCCTACCATCAAGGGTCTCCTCGCGATAGGAGTCGAGATTCTCGTATAGTCGAACGAATATGGGAGTGTGGGCGAAAGGGTCGACGTTGCTTCCGCGGAGGTCGCCTACAACTCCAAATTGGTTCCAACCACGAGCTCGCATGTCGGTCATTGCAGTATTCATAATCCTTCTACTAAACTCTTCTTGCCTAGCCGGACGATGGCCGTCATGAAACCAATATCGTAGCCTCTCCTCTTGTTGGATCGGGAACGAAAGAGATCTGGTAGGATCGTGCGTTGTCGGGATGTGATCTGCGAAGAACGGTCCCCTGAAGTTCTGAGCTGTCGGTGGCTGTTGGCATGGACCATTGACAATCTCAGGCAACGATGGCACGGAAAACCCGTCAGGATCGCTGAGCTTCAAGCTCTGAGTTACAGATAGTGGTGATACGAGTGGTATGTTCCCTAACTCCGAACCCAAATCTAGACTGCAATCAACGTCCAAGCCAAGTTTGTTCCGATTGGACAAGGGTATGTAATGGTTCCGATTGAACGAGGGCATGTAATGGTTCCGATTGGACGAGGGCTTGTAATGGTATGGCTCGGCTCTGGCATTCAAAGTTGATACGATGCGATTGGGTTTGGAGGCCGTCAATCCCGGATTGTTGGATGGTGCTGTAGCCGATGGTTGTGTGCTGGGAATAGCAGCCGATGGTTGTGTGCTGGGAATAGCAGCCGGTGGTTGTGTGCTGGGAATAGGAACATTTGGAACTGCAACCCGATGATCATTGGGAAGGCTTTTCCCGTTCGTGCTATCTGAAAGATCTGCCAACCGTGACTTTAGCATTTGTCGAAGTTCAATGTCCTCCTGACTCAGCTCCGTTGGGAAAAAATTTGGCGGTCGTCCAATGTCAGGATTAGCAAACTCACTAGAATCTCTCAATGCTTGAACCGGCTGCAGCAGCTGCTGTCCCGGAAGCTCTGAGGAGAAGAGACCTTGACGCATCGCCTCCAAGCGCTCTTGTTCGCGCTGATAGAACATGAATTTCTGAGCATCCGCATTTGCAGTTCTTGGCTGGGGAACTGGCATGGCATTTCCGCGGAACCTTCGAGGGAACTCGTATGACCAATCCAGCGTACCTGTGACAGGTGTTCTACCTCTCCCAGTGAACTGAAAGGGGGCATGTACTGCTCGCTGTGGGGGTTTTGTAGGGGTGATGAAAGGATCCTCGAGCATATTCTTTTTGATATTCAGATCGCCAAACGGGGATGTCCAGAAATCTTCCGCGCCCGCCCTTGCGGCTAGTCCAAACGGGCGAAAGGTAGGCATTTTTCCAGTAGGAGAAGTTGAGGCGCTTGAAAGTGAGGCCACATGTTCTGGATCGGACATAATTGATGGATGAGAAGCGTGCGTCCGATCCACGGTTGGCGGTCCTGAGGCATCCAACAATTCAGAGCGTGTGCCGACTTGGGCCGACCTCTCCCTCTGCTCTGCTACAGCCTTGAAATAGTCGATAGTATTGAAGGCTATGTTGGATCCTTTCAGTCTCTCCGATGCCAACGAACCTTCGATTTTGCGGCGATTGTTGGAGAACAAGCCGATGTTGACCCACTGAAAGGAGGCTGAGGACCATTGGTGAGCCGAAACGTCACGATTCGGATGGCCAATGAATGTGACTTGACCGTCAAATTCGCCAACTTCCTCGTGAAGGCGGATCTGATCTGGAAGCTTCTTCCCGAAAAGTTTGGTGTAGGCCTCTAGCACCTCATAACCCCTTTCGCGCGGGTTTACATCTTCGGTGCCTGCGCGTGCGAATGACGCCGGGAGCTCACCGATGTTCCCATGGATTGGCTGGCTGCAGGGCCGCTGGATGTTTGGCAACTTGTTGACTCGTGATTGAAGAGGGCCGAAGCGGGTGGACTCTACGGGTGGTTTGCCCCACTCAGTAACTTCTTGCGACGGTGGGTCGACTTTGGTGAATTGGTGAGCCTCCGCAGCACGAAAGTCTTCATCATCGAACCAGCTCAATTGATCGGATGATTCAACCTCCGGGGCTTCGTCATCTGCGAGATCACTAGGTTGTAGAGGTCGCCAGTTCCTGTTGCCACCCTGTCTGCGCTGGGGCTGCAGTCTAGCTAGACCAGCCAAAGACACAGGGTTAGGAACTGGGCGGCCGTCTTTGGCAAGGCCATCTTGTTTGTTGTGGCGACGAGGCATATGTGCGAAGGTTGCCTCGGAGGCCTGGCGGCTACTGATGGGCTTTGGGCGGTCCTGTTCTTTAGGATTTGAAGTTTGAAGGGCCTCTGAGCGAAATGTAGGCACTTCACTGTTGTTGTTGTTGCAGTCCTCGGTGTCGTTATCTGGGCGACGGGTAGCGATTGGCAGCTGGCCTTCAGAGGCTTCAGGATTGGGTGCTCGGCGACCTGATAACATGTTAATCTAGGCGACCTGACGAAGGGCATGGTGGTCGTAGAAGAGGTTGTGGCGCACGTTGCCGGTGCCTTAAACTCTTGAGGAATTACAGGATGCTTACGATGCCGGCCGCCGCGCCTCGTTTTGGGCGCCAGGTTTGCGACTTTGAGGGAGAAATGAAAGCGTAGAAGCTCAAGTATAGCGGATTAAGGAACGTAGCATGCAGAGCGTTGTGCTATTGGAAAGAAGTATTATGATGAGAGCAATTGCGCGCAGATGCGTCTAAGAGGCGGGGATATAGACACAGAACCACAGCAAGCGTGGGTGTCTGGATAGCTCGGCGGGGCCACGCCGAAGCTGGATTGATCTGTGGTTTGAGGTATTTGTGTTTTGAGGTAGATAAACAAAGGAAGAAGAGAAGAAGAGAGGAGGGACGGAGGCGAGCGATTTTAAAGTACAGTTGAAGGCGGGAAAGGATGCCGCGACGAGGTGAAAGGTGAAAGGCGATTTCTCGATTCGGACAGCTGCGTTCACAGTTCACTGCAGGCGCGCAACGGCTGCCTGCCTGACTTCCGCTGCCAATCAGCAACGCCAGCAACGCCTGAAGAGACAGGAGGACCGGGGTGATGAAGGGATCGGAACATGTGGGGTGTGCAAGAGAGACAGAGGATGGAACCACCTTGAGTCTATTTGAATGTGCGCTCTCACGTGGTCGGCGCCGCGAAGAAGCTCTAGCTGTAGCTTGTCTCAGTTTGCCTCTCCACTCGAGCAAAAGCCATTCGCACTCGTTCCAGCCTCCTCATGGCGGCCACATGTTTGCAGAACCCACCGATCAGTGTTCTTGAGAAAACTTAGGTGGCGGCACCGTGTATCCGTATCCATCCATGACACAAGCCTCCCATCCTTTCCCTTTGGCCAGCGGGCAGGTTCCCTCGTATCTGCGGGGATTTGACGCCGGTTTGGGAAGATTGTGTTCCAGGCAAACCCAAACCAAACACCCCAGGCATGCATCTCAGTGTTCAGTCCAAGAATTGATTTGCGTCATACAAACAAGGTCCCCGGCTGCACCCCATGGATCGCCTACAAGCCATCTGAAACATGAGGTGCTCTCAAGATCCACTGAACCAGGCACTGAATGAGCAGTGTAAGGGACACAGCGTGTGATTTCGTTCAGATTCGTCGCTAGCCGCATCACGATGGAAAAAAGTGACAGGTCATTCTTCTCTGACGTTACGGGATGGGTGTGACGAATGTGTGCGGGGATTCGATGTCTAAGATTTCCGCCCAGGTCCATGTGGTGGAACAATGGGTCCCAGAGAATGTCTGATTGAGCAATTCGGAAAGAAGTATTCCCCAACCCAAGATGAAGAAGCATGGTGGTCGTCCTAAAATTATGATGAGGTCGGCAATAACAGTGCTTACTCATAGATCCCTGACACGGACAAAGGAGCCGTCTTTGCGGAGGTAGCCCGCATATGGGGTTCAAGCGTCCTGATTGGCTATTAGCTGACTACTTGTTCACCACTTTCAAGATATGGGATTGATTTCATGTTGCATTCTAGTGATAATGTGCCAAACTTTGGAGATGATGGTGATGAAATATAGTACCTCTTGGTCTCTAGATCGAATCTGCTGAAAAGCAATTTGCTTAGTCTCCCAAATTATGAACACACATTCGCATGCTTCATACTCAAACTTTTGACAACGGAAGGCTTCATAAAGAGCTTAAAGCGGATTGGCCCCGCCCTAACAATTCTTCATAGTTGTTCAATAAATCGGAAGGAGTGCGAGCGCCATCGTGATGTTTGGCACCAATTCCTGCAGCAGACTGTCCGGTAGCGGGCGGCTTTGTTGGAAGCAGCTTTTCGATATCCAACTTCAGGTGCTTAAGACATCGTGGACTATGATAACACGGTCCCTCCTTGTCACCAAAACAAGTGTTTCGACTACCGTTTATGGACCCGTCCTCTGCAGTAATATGGTATGGGTTGACGCATGTCCAGTTTCCGCACAGATGGCTAGCATGCCAGCTATGGTCGATGATGCCCCTTTTAGCTTCCTCGGTCAAAAGCCCTTCAAGGAGCATGACAATGAATCCCACATTGATCGTTAATCTCTCGCATTTGTATTGGTGGGAGAAAGTGACACTCATCCCGAGTGGCTGATTTCGGCGAATACGCGGCCCTTTATAGAGCCAGCATGACCCCCTATCTTTTCTCTGAGCGACGTACCAATGGTACTGTTCCAATCTTCTTTCTAGCGAAGCTCGAAGAAAGACCCAATATTTTGTGTAGAAAAGTTCCTTTCGAACTCTAATGGGTGTATCGCGAGTCCAGCCTCCGTCCTCCTTGCACGTTGGAGGTTCATGCGCTCCATCTTTCAGTACTTCAGCTATAGGCGAAAACGTCATAGTTGTTTCATTGAATTCGAAGTATTTCACAGAATCGTCGGGAGTAGTCTCAGCCACATTGGATTCGATCGACTCTTGGGAGAAGACGAGCTCTGGAGCTTCATCTTCCTTCTCATATTCGAAGTCGGTGGCCCAACGTCTCGCCCTCGTACAGAATTCTGCAGCACTAATTTCTTCAGTAAAAATGTCTCCTTCGCTGTCGCTATCGGTTTCACCATCGATAGTATTCACTATCGATTCTTCCTCGATGTTCAATGGGTTTTCGTCTCGATCATGGTGATTGACAAAGTCGGCCTCGCTCTGGATCGTTGGAAATATCGGCGACACTGGTAGCTCAAAGTAGTTCCGTTGATATCGATCTGGCCGTTCTCCTGGAAGGTCGATGTACGGGTTACACCGATAATTCCGGCTCTCTATCCGACAATCATCATCCCCCGCATCGGCATCCTCCTCGTCATCGATGGCAGCGATATCCGAATCGTCCGCAGCAACACGGCCAATCGAAGGTGCAATCTCCGTGAAGGTAATTGGGTCTTGTTCTGAGCCGGATCCATGTTGAAGATAATATAGTGAACCATCTTCATCGTCATCATTATCATCATCGTCAATGATGAGAATTTCCTGAGGAATCTGTCGCTTGTATGTTCGATCGTTTGAGTCGTCTGAATCGGTGCTCCATGCTCGTTTCCTTAGATTGAAGGAGTGATGGGATGGGTCATCCATGCTGTGATCGGCTTGGGGTATGAGATCCTGTTCCAGTGGTCGTAAAAAGATGGTTAGACCTGAAATCTTGTGCAGGGATATTGCTGCAGTGAGTTTCAGTGGCCCATCCGCTCTCCAGGAGAGAGAGGAAAGAAGTGAGGAGAAAAGAAATGGAAATTAGAAGTTGATAGATCAAAGAAGTGAAGTTGCCCCCGAAGCGGTCAGTTCATGTTTGATAGAACCGTTCTGGAAGAATTACTTCCTTATCGGTGAGTAATGTAATTGTGAGACGATAGAGAGAAAGAGAAAGTTATCGAGGAAAGTCAGTGCCAGAACGATGATCCCTCAGAAGTGAGGGAGTAAGAGCGAAGTTCGTCTTTTAGCTGTAAGAGTGAGTTGAGATTCGTAAGAAGAAATGCCGCCTTTGCTTCAGGAGGCATTTGCATGTTATTGCCACGATCGTGGTTGATGGAGTCTGTATCGACTCTTACTACGACCTCAGGAGATGTAGCTCCTACTCCTGCTCTCGCCTACACCATTGCTCTCACAGAAATGCATCTGGTCAATGTGACTAGGTCTTATGAAAGATTGGTATGTATAGTTAGTGTTTGTGGTCTTCATAGAAGCGCAGTCACCCATTGTGCCCGCGATGCTACTTCGCATTGGATCTGTTGCGTACGTGCGACCAATTCGAGCAACCAGCCACCATCATTGAGAATCAATGCTGAGAACCTCATCCTTCAATGGCACGCATTCGGAGTGGTAGGTCAAGGGCACGCGTCGAAAGCTGTCACTGAGTGCTTATTGGCTGAACAGCATACCAAGGGAAGGAGCCACAGCGGGTATTGCGAATATACATTTACGCATGGAACGGCACGACAAAGCTTCGAGAACACGCAGATCGCCATCTGTCCAACCATCAGACCTGCACCATCCATCAAATCGAATATTGTCCGAAGGCCAAAGATGGAATTGATTAGCTGAAAGACTTACGAATGCCCCTGCCGAGACCTTGCATGCATGTTCGTTTACGTGCGAAAAATGGTGGAAACCAAGTTGCCAATGTCGCCATTAGTTTGAAGAGATCAGATATTATATTATATCCCGTCATCCGACAGAGCCGCGCAATAAGGAGATGAAAAGTGCTCCACATTGTAAGGGACTCGTGGCTTCGAGACTTGGAGAATTACCGGGCTCAAGCTTAAGGTCGTACTATGGGTATTGCCGGTGTTGGCTATTGGCCATTTGATGAAAAGGGAATGGGTAGTGTTCACCCCATCGCCCAAATTCGCCCCACCAATTGCGACTCCACAATAGATGAAACGGAGAGGGAAGAAGGCAGCACAGAGCCACAGAGGCTAGAGATGGAAAAGCCCTCAGGCGATAGGTGTATGATTGGTCGGGTTTGTTTGGACGGCGTCCGTTTCAGGCTCGCGGGCCGCTGAACGGTGGAATCTCAGTTAGCCGGGCGCTTGCTTGTAACCCCGTACCTTGTTAGACTTAGACTATCCTTGCTGTTCAATCCTTGACCTGGTCAGATCCCCAGGGCGTCTGGCATAAACCATTGCCAACAAGAGACAGGCACTCGCCTCAGGAATTCCAGCACGCTGAAACCATGACAATTATCCACGGCCGTATTGAGTGGCCGCGAGCGCTCGACGCTCCATGCGCCTGAACACCAAGCTCATGCTGCAGGCACCACACAGTCAATGCATCCTCGGAGACGGGGCCTTGGACTGACTGGATGGGGAAGATATTAACACCGTTAATATGTGATATCCAGGCTCAATCTCTACGGCAATGACGAACCCCAAGCGTAGATCCCCCGCTCATCAAATGGGCCACTTACCTTACAGCCACCGCCCGGAAGACGTCCCTTTTGCGCCGCCACCTTTATATATCCCTTCACTCGGCGCCCCTCTAGGCCCTCTGTCTAATTCAACGCCGCTGGTAGGCCCTGAACACCTGCATCTCACCCGCATATTCCCTGAAATCGCAACGTGGCCAAGCCAATATCAATCGAAGCGATGGTGAAATCCTGACACTGTGAAGCAACACAAGCCCAAGCACCCGGTAAGAATCAATCAAGGTTACTTCGACCGCAGGGTGTCAGGATCCGGACTCTGTTTTAAAAGAGGACTATCATCCCTACTTTCTTCCTTTCCTCCCTCCTGGGACACTCTGAACCTCAATTCACTTTCATTCGCTCCAAGGTAAACGCAGTGCCTTCCTGTCTCACACGACACTTTCTTTTCAGCCTCGCCCAATAGGTCCGCCTGCCTCAGAACGGTCTTCCTCTATTTCGAAATGGTCTTCTCCTCCCTCCTGCTCGCCTCCCTGGCGAGCTCTGCCTCTGCTGTCAAACTCTATGTCACTTCGTATGGAGGAAACCCAGGAGCCGTCACAACTCTGGAGCTCACACCCGGTCTGGCTGAGGGGGCGTACGTGAACGCCGCAGAACTCAAGAGCCTGTCTGTGAACGAGGAATGCGGCAGTGCACCAACCTGGTTGGATCAGTCCCTGGGGCAAGACAAGCTCGTCTGCATTGATGAAGGCTTCTCATCCAATGCCTCGATCAACACTCTGGCCATTGCGGCTGACGGCTCACTGAAGTCGACTGCCAGGACCGAGACAATTGCGGGTCCCGTTTCGACTCAATTCTACAACAACAACTCAGCCGTAGCGCTTGCTCACTATGGTGGCGGTGCCATCACAGTGTACAAGGTCTCCCCAGAGTCAACGTACACGCTGCTTCAGAACTTCACCTTCGACACCCCGCCAGGCCCACGACCAGAGCAGGAGAAGTCCCACGTCCACCACGCAGCGATTGACCCGACAGGCAAATTCATCGTTTTCCCTGACCTGGGAGCGGATGTGACGCGCGTGTACAGTATCGACCCGTCGACGTCCGAATTGAAGGAGCAGGAGCCGTTGAAGGCGAACCCCGCCTCAGGACCCCGCCACGCCGTATTCTGGTCATCCGGAAACACAACCTTCCTCTTCGTGATCCACGAATTGAACAACAAGATTGTCTCCTACAGCGTCTCGTACCCCACCGCGGGCGGCCTGTCCTTCAAGCAGGTGCAGGAGATCGGCCTGTACGGCGACCGAGAGGACCCAGTCGGCACAAGGGCAGCTGAGATCAGCCTGTCGCCCGACAACAAATTCGTCATCGCCTCCAATCGCAATGCCACCGTCTTCAATGTCACAAACCAGGACCCCACCAACTCCACCCAGGTCGCGTCAGATTCTCTCGTCACTTTCAAACCCGCTGCGGACGGCAAGTTGACTTTCGTCCAGCTCGCCCCCTCGGGTGGCAAGTTCCCGAGACACTTCAAGCTCAATGGTGATGGGAGCCTCATCGCCGTCGGAAACCAAAACTCAAAGACGGTCGATATCTGGGCCCGCAATGTCGAGACTGGAGAGCTGGGTAACAGGATCGCTAGCGCCGTCAATTTCCCTGGTGAGGTCACCAACATTGTCTGGGACGAGCGATAGATGAGATTAGACCGATGCTGCGCCGCGAAGATCTTCATCTTCATTATTATTATTAGCCCTTCTGATTTAAGGGGTCCTTCGGGGGTTGGTGTGGTGTGGTGTGGTGTGGCGTGTCGTTGGATTTTGACATTATTACCCATGTAGTAAAGATACCCTATGTTGGGACTGTAAGAATTTTTTGGAAACGATCGGGAAGGATGGGCTTCCTGTCGCATGGCGTGTGCTTAGGCGCGCTCCTTTGCATTGAGGGTTGAAGGACCCCGGAAGGAATACATTCAAAATTTGACCTCAAATGATAGTTTATAAGATTTATATATAACCAAAACCCCATTATACAGTATATGCATCAGCGCTTAGCCAAGTGACGCCACAATCGAGATGCCCAGCCAGCCAACTCCTCGCTTCTAGACGCAAAATGTTGGAAAACAAGAATTTGTGGGGCATGCAGGAACAATCCTCTATGATTTCCATCCCTCCTGTGAAACAGCCCAATTCACGGCATCCCAGACATCTTTGACTATGTGCCGTGGAGGATGCGCCGGTGTTGTTCCTTCAACGTATACGCCCGTTTGTACAAGTACGCTAACCCAGTCCGTGCTGAACGGGCTCTTATAGCTGTTTCCACCAAGAATGTCACTTTCGGGGTTGTCTCCAACCATGTAGACTCTCTTCAAGTGTCCGAGGTTTCCGTCGAAATCCCGAAGTAGGTGTTTCCGATGCGCAATCAATCGCTTCTCAGCAAACTCATACGTTGGTCGATGCGGTTTTCCCATGACGACTTTCTGTAACTGCACGCCATTCTTCTCTCCGCCGGTCAAAGCGGCCCAGACGCCTTCGAGTGCCTCGCGGAACCCTCCTTGACCCAACCGTGGCAGGTGATACTTCGCTGCCCAGAGAAGATCTGGATTGGAGAAGTAGAGTGGAGGCTGGTTATCTTGCTGGTACCCCTTATTCGGCAAAGACGCTTGACCATTCTTTTCCGACAACGTACCAAGTATACCGCTCTTGGAGAGGAGGACGTCTTTGATGATTTGGGTATCCAGACCCCAGTCTCGCGGATCATTATAGACGAATATCGCGTCAATTTTGAGTGAGGTTGATGGGAACGTTGGATCGATGGGTGCGGGAAGCGGGCGGGAGAAGGTCTTGTAGTATGGTAGGAGCTGTTGTGAGAATGGCCAAACAGCTGGATACGACGTCAGAATATCTCCAGGAGTTACAACCGTCTTGAACCCATATCGTTCTGCCACGACCCTACATCTGTCCTCATCGCCTCCAACTACCAGGACAGTCTTATTCTTGTATTCGTCCATGTCGGCAAATGGAGTATGGCTCTGTACAAACATGCTGGTGTCCAAGGGTACCTCCAGCTTGTTGCTCAGATCCTCTACGCGCTCTGATTCGTGCTTGCCACCGCCATTGGTAAGAAGGATGAAGGGAATGCGCTGTGACTGGAGATAGGAGAGAGCTTGATGAGCTCGCGGGAGTGGATCGGAGCTTCGGACAAGTACGCCATCGATACTATAGGCATGTCAGATGTGAATTGAATTAGGGGAAGCTTGCTTGCCTCACTCGAATGCGAATGCAAACTCCGGTATAGGCGGTGGAGGGGCAGATGTCTGGAGGCCACGCCACGGATGGGTATGGAGACGAATGCATGGAATAAGTGAAGGCGAATATGAACATGAACGAGACAATGACAATACTCTAGATCGTGCCGTCCATCTAAAGATATTGCCCACGGGGCTGTGAGGTGCCATGGTGGGTATATGGTTTGTTGATGGCTGCGAACGTCGCAGCTCCGCAGATGGAGGGATCTGAGTGGACGAGTTTCGGAGATGTAGGGCGGGCCGTCTCAACCAAAGACGTAGATGAGTGCCACTGCCCACATCCCACATCCCACCCCCAGCCGTGCGAGTATCTGCCACTCTTCCTGCTTATGTACAACCTGCCGCCCATTACATACTGCAAATAGTGGACAGACCAAGCCAATCACTTCGAGACTCTCCACTGCTTTTGCTGACCCCGCGTCTCGATTAGGAGCAGCACCTTACCAAGCCGTGTAATAGCCCCTGGCTTGCTTCGTCATACCCCCGCTCAGCCACAGCTATAACAGCATCGATCAAAACTGGCGAACCTCGCAATAGATATCAGTTTTCGAATGTCCTTCCTCGAACGCGAACATGACTGAACCAAGTCCTTCCGACCACTCTGGGGCAAGTCTTGACGCCTCTCCCCCGGTGGACCTGCTCGCCCGGGCTCCTATAAAACGAGCTCGACCTCAGCTCAGCTGTACTCCTTGTAGACAAGGCAAGCTCAAGTGCAATCGAGAGCACCCTGTCTGCGACCAATGCGCAAAGCGATCGAGGCACGAAGCCTGCCAATATGTCCCACCGCCGCCAAAGAACAAACAAGCTCAGAATATGAGAGGGAGAATCCGAAACTTGGAAAGTTTGGTGGTCAATTTGATAAATCAGAAATCGCAAGAGCAGGGATCTACAGCGCAAAGCTCGGCCGTCCCGAATGTGAATGGGGGAACAAATGGTAATGCTAAGCCTGACAAAGACGAGCTCAATGTAGATTCGTTTGGGCAGCTGCGGATAGGTAATGCGGGTAGTGACACCAGCTATGTAGGCGCGGGCCATTGGTCTTCTTTGCTGAAAGAGATTGAAGAAGTAAAGGACAGTCTAGAGGACGAGGAAGAAGTAGAGGAGACGCAGGAGGAAGAGTGGGATGACCTTGATGCTCGCTCTACAGTCACATTCGGCATACCGAAGCCTGTGTCGAAATCGATGCTTATACATGAAATGCCACCCAAAAGCGAAGTGGACCGACTTCTTCCCCTTTGGTTCAATTCCGCTGATCCTCTTCTCTACGTGATTCACGCGCCAACTTTTCAAGAGGAATATACACAATTCTGGAAGGACCCCTCCTCTACCCCCGTCATGTGGATTGCCCTGCTCTACAGTATTATGGCCCTTGGTATCATTGTTGGACCTCGAAATCCGGGTATGAATGCGCACGCAACCACATATGCCGCGAGTGGCTCTCTCATTGATAAGAACGATCACATGAACCGAGCTGTTAATAAATTCCAACAAATGGCCTCTTCAGCTATGGTTTTGGCGGATGTCGCTAAATCCCAGCCATATACTTTGGAGACCTTGATGGTCTATGGAGAATGCGAATTCTTGCGGAGAGATGACAATCACTCAAAGATTTGGTTGATGAATGGTGTCTCTCTTCGAGTTGCTCTGCGTATGGGCTACCACCGCGATCCTAGCAATTTTAAGGGAATATCCCCATTCCACGGGGAGATGCGGAGACGGTTGTGGCATGTTCTCAACATGATGGATATTTTGATATCTTTCGCCATCGGTCTCCCGCCGCTCGTCCGCCGGGTCGAAAGCGATGTGAAATCTCCTCGAAACCTGTACGATCTGGACATATCCCCTAACATGGAAGAATTGCCACAGGAGCGTCCCGCCAGCGAAATTACTCCAGCGTCATACACAATTTGCAAGTCCAGGATTTGTGCTGTGTTCGGAGAAGCCGCAGAGCAGTCTCAGAAAGTGACACCACCTCGCCATTCACACATTATGGCCTTGGACAAGCGCCTTGAGGAAGCACATAAGCTAATCCCAGATGGCATGCGAGTCAAGCCAATGGATGATTGCATAACGGAGCCTCCAGTGTTGATCATGAGCAGATTCAACATCGAGCTGCTGTACCAGAAAGCCAGAATAGTACTGCACCGAAATTACCTCACTGCCGGTCAATCAGACTCCCGATTTGCAGAATCCCGTAAAATCTGTTTAGACGCTGCTTTGGAGACTCTACGATACCAAAACATCATTTTCCACGCTTGTCAGCCCGGTGGACAATTGAATCGAGTGTGGTGGTACATGTCTTCTCTGAATACGTATGACTTCTTACTAGCGGCTATGGTGCTTTGCCTCGAGTTGAACCACTTGAAGACTACGGAACCCTCAAATCCAAGGGTCCCAGAACTTTTCACGATTCTGGAGAATACCCATGGTATCTGGGCAAATCATCCAAATCGATATCGGGAATCCGTCCGGGGGGCAGAAATCCTCAGTGCAATGTTGAAGAAATGCTCTGACGCAGTGTCTAATATTGGCCTTGGGGACATTGTCCCTAATGGACTTGAGCAAGGTATGGTCTCTTTGTTAGCCTCTCAAACTAATACTTATCGCGGCGAAGATCTGAACCAGCCGATCGAATTGACGCCCGAGACACTTCCTGACGAGATCCCAACTCAACCACTTCAAGCATGGAATCCATATACTACTTCTGGAGACGTACTGTCCCTTGATATTGCCGATATTCCTTCCGAGATCGATTGGGTAAGTGCTCCCAACCTTACGTTTGAATCCTTTCTGATCAGGCACCACAGACATTGTGGGACAGCACCATGCAAGGGCAAACTCACATGATCCCGCAAAGCAATTGGGCTTCACCGCCACCGGTTAGCGGAGGCATGGATCCTTGGATGAGTATGACCACTGGGGTTGATACGAAATTGGATGCGTTGGGAGAATTCAATGACCCTCTAAACTTCAACACCCAGCCAGTCATTGCAGGTGCGCCTACATTCTATGCACCTGCGCCACCCAATATGAATTAAGAACACTTCTTCTTTCATCGAAAAAGGACCAACCGCGCCATGATGCTGAGCAAATACTGGCGCTCTCGCAATCTTTGAAAATCTCTGAATGCAATCTAAACCCGATTTGAAGCGGGTCCAACCATTTAGGAATAACAATATACCCTCATGAGCTATGAACTTCTTTATCCCTCAGGCATGTCGGAATCTGGAATGGTCTTTAGGAAGAAGTGCGTTCACTCGTGCGCAAGTCCGGTGGCGGTCGTTCAAGGCCATCGCAGGGAAGTGAGATGAAGAGTTATATCCTGTGGATAAGCAGGAGTATGTTGACAATGGTAAGGGCTATCACGGGGTCGTAGAGTACCTGCTCGAATGCAGCCACAATCGAAACTTGTCGAAAAATGTCACCCCATTTGACCCCATGTCCTCTCCAAGGCAAAGCACGAGGGCCTAGGCTCGTCCCGACATGACTGCCATGGCTTCGGACGGTTCGCTTCGAATAATTGGTGAAACAAGGTGCATTTGCTCCGGGGCGATCATCGGCTGGTATGGACTGTCGAATCTGTGGAGGACAAGAGGAAATGCACTTGCCTCCCACAATATATGGCCGCAACACAAAGTAAATAACCATCGCTCCACGTAGGTGGAACGATGGATCTCATTGCTACCAAGGTAGTACTAGCCATGAAAGTAATGGTATGTTTTGGACAGATGATCGAATGAGTGGGTATGCTTGTTGATTTTCGGATCGTACTAGCAAGAACAATATCAAGAAATGCGGCGCCACTTGCCACGCAACACATCAACACCATCGACTAGACCAATCGCAACACTCACTTCTTTATTATCAGCCCCAAAGCTTCAATCTTTTTCATTGTCATATCTAAATTCGTGTCATTGCATACTTACAGTCACTTTACGGTGCATGGGAAAGCATAAATACCCATCATCTTCCCCCAAATCAACGTGTCTTCTCCACTACAAACATTCAATCATTTGTATAACACTCATTACAAATCCACCCCACCAACCTTTCAAACAATCAAAATGCGCGGACCAGTACCAGGAGGCCAATGCACCGTCATGAGGGGCCCAGTTCCCGGCGGCCAATGCACCGTGATGCGCGGACCCGTCCCCGGCGGGCAGTGCACCGTGATGCGAGGCCCAGTTCCAGGAGGCCAGTGTACCGTCCAGAAGGGCCCAGTGCCCGGCGGACAGTGCACTGTCCAGTAAATATCTTTCCTCTGATAAGATATGCATCTGAGGGCGACTTGGGTTGGACGCCTGCTTCGGATGCGCTGGACGCTTAACCTTCCCAACCTCACTTCACCCTTTTTCGATTCGACGGATACGAACCACGTTATAGCAGAGAAGACATCAGTAAACTTTGGAAACAAGGTATTCTGATCGAACAAGCGATCTTCTCTCGCCCTCTGCCTCCCTCATCAATCAAACGAAAAACCAACTCCCTCCCTCAAAACCCCCACATACATTTCAAACTCACTTGGTCACAATTCAATATACCGAGCTTCGAGACACAAAACATGGAGGGTTATTGTATACATAGGAGACAACAGAGAGCTTTTCCACATTTTAGGACCACCACATTCTTCTCAAAGGGGACCCACACAGCTCTGGGTTACAACTTCGAACGGCGAAGAATCTGGGGCTCGCCTTTCAGATATCACTCATCTTTTTCGAAGATCCAAACAACGGTTCTGTTGGTTGTAGCTTCGTCGATCGATATATTCAATACATTTTCTTATCTTTCTTCATGGATTTATGATGAGCTTTTTTACGTGAGTGTAATGTGATGTTTTTGATGTTTTGGTGTTTTCTAACTCATTCGGGGATTTGTGATGAAGGGAAGGGGTGGTTTTGTGGGCTTCTTTGTCTTGGTCGTTCATTGTTTGGTCTGGGCAGTTTGCCATTGCTATTGTTCGCTGTAGTTGGGATTCGTCGGGTCAGCTCATTGAACATGACAGTTGATGTATAAAGCGATGATGCCAAAGTGCTAATGTATTAGTCTTGTCGTGTGTATAGGTTATATGGATAGAATGGCACCACCACCACGTGGATGTAAGGAAAGTTCTTATATAACGTGCATCCTCTCGTAACGGAACAACCGCCGTAACGGAACAAGGTTTACTTCCTAAGGATCTAGCTATAGCAATAGAAATCTGTTCATAGCTAAATAAGAGGCCGTTGTTGTCATATGTACGTAGCACCTATTGCTCGGGGATGGTAGAAAAATACGCAGTTCTGATGTTGCTATTAATCATTTAATCCCTATGTTGAATGGACTACCTCTCGTGGGTACGATCGATAGCTTGTGACTAGTCACGGTACTTGCGTACGAGGGGTATCTTTCGATAGGTAATTGATTGATTGCTTGTTCGAATCCTATCTACAGAGGAAAGGGGTAACTATCAATGGTGAAACACGGCACCGTGCGTAGTCACATGAGAAGTCATGTGATATCTGGTATCAACCAAACTACTGCGTACGGACAATGAAGCTATTAAGTATACCTACGTAAACAAAGAAGAAGATTTCTTGCTGGAGCTAGGGCTAATATTTTTATATACGATCTGAAGAAAAAGTATGTAGTAGTAAACTAGGTGCTCTGAAGGGTAATGGCTGTTGCTTCTATCCTACTTTTCGGGCCCTATGAGAGACTGTTACTATAGCGGCGGGAAATGAGCGGGCCATCCGCTGAGATATTCTTGGACTAGTGAGGAACCTGATGGTTGCCACCACTAGGGCGGTGGCTAAGGCCGCGCCTGTGTGGCTCTAGCCTTGTGTGGCTGGCCTTGGCACTGAGCACTCGGTTATATAGACAGCCCATAGGGCCTTACCAATACAATCAACCTTTGCTCCCATCTTAGATCCACCGATCCATATCATGGACCAGGTGAGGCGGTTTGTGAAAGGGGTGTAGAGTGGAGAATATCGCATCGCATTGTAATAGCTAATAGCTAAGGTACATGTTCGCTTAATACTGCGTAGGTATTAGGTGTTGGAACGTCTTAGTATGTTGGAACGACTTGGTATGTTGGGACGTCTCAATATATTGGGTGTGGGGTGTTGGGACATGTCTTATGTGATAGGAAAACCTATCGCCCTACTTTTGTAGGGCGGGAACTGGGATAGAAGCATTAGCCATCAACCTTCAGACCACCTAGGTTTACTACTACATCCTTTTTCTTCGGGTCGTACATTAACATATTAGCCCTAGCCCCAGTAGGAAATATTCTTCTTAGCTTAGGTATACCTGATGGCTTTGTGGATTCAACTACAGTTGCTTCTTCTGTCCTAGCTCCTTCCAAACGACGCCTCTCCGTGCACGGTCCGGTTTGTGGAAAATCAACAAGATTCCCGTTTCCTGGGTACTAAATCAGCCAATATAGGGGTTTTTGACGCACGGTGAGCTGGAATATCTTTATATGACTTAGATGCAGCTTCTCTGATATTTGCAGCTCAAATTATCACCTATTCGTTGAGGTATTGCCAAATTTTGGTGGTGACGACGAGGATTACGATTGGGCAGGTGGGTGTGCCAAGACGCCAAGACCTCTTGCAAATCAAAACAAAACATTCTTGCACCTGCGGCTCGGCTCTCCTCTCCAAACGTCCTGTATTTTGTTGTCCAACGTCAACGCATAGGCCGTAGCTACGCTTGATCGACAAACCCCCACCCCAGAATACACACGTTTTAGTATTTTTACCGCGCTTTCAGCAGCACCGCGCGCGCTTTCAGTTCAGCAGCACCGCCATCATGTCCATCATTAACTGGGTCAGCTGTGTTCCAGAGGACGACGTCGAAAGCTTTACCGAGCGCTCGGAAGAGCGCAGACAAGTATTCGAAGAGGCGGCCACGCGGTTACCTACGACGGAGCTTTCACCTTTGGTTTGGGCGTTTCTCCAAGTCGGCGACTTGGAGTGTGTCAAGGAAATCACCGCGAGTGACGTCTCGTGGATAACAGTCAAGGATAATGTGGGGGACGAATCCCCCTTTGAATATAAAGCTAAAGACGCCGTGCTACTTTGGAAGCAGCGCCCGGAGGCAAAACTCATGACGACAATGGGCTCCACACCAACACCAAGCAAGCGCTCGTTTTCTAGAGCCTTCTTGGGGCGGTCGCCCCTCTCTAACCAGTCACCAACTTCACCCCTACGATCCCAAGTGGCTTCTCCTGCCTCCGAGACAAGAACCAGGTCGGGGAAGCCTCTTGGGGGCCCCGCATACAGCCCTCAGCGTGACGGTAGGATCACTAAGCGTTGTAAAG
The DNA here is from genome assembly GCA_001007845.1 of Nigrograna mackinnonii. NCBI lineage: Eukaryota > Fungi > Ascomycota > Dothideomycetes > Pleosporales > Nigrogranaceae > Nigrograna > Nigrograna mackinnonii. The sequence goes on along the minus strand of JGVQ01000007.1, from coordinate 490,245 downwards.
AGAGGGATCAAGGCCTTTGCGTGGTCTCGAAGCTTGGTGCGGTCCATGCATGCCATCTTTACCCATGGTGTGCATTTAGAGGAAAGGATCAGGAACGAGTGGCCAGGTTTTGGAGTATACTACGGATGTTTTGGCCTAAGGACAAGGTTAATTCTTGGTATAGCAAGTTATTTCGAGACGACCGGGACGATGAACCAAAGGCAACCGAGACGGTTGAGAACATGCTCACCTTTACATCCACTTTACATCACTTTCATTCTGAAGGCGCCTTCGCGCTACGACCTATACGCATGTCAGACGACAAAACTCAACTCGAGCTAGAGTTCCACTGGCTTACTAGGGCGGAGCGTGATTCAAGCGTAAAGATGGATTTATTGGAGGAGCCTCTATCCTCTCGCGATCGGGATGGTGCTGGCGGTGGCTTTCAGTTCTGTCAGTTCGACAAAGCCGGAGCAACCCTTCTTGTTAGTGGCACAAAATTCACGATGACAACCGACGATGTGACGAACAAACCCCTTCCAGACCCGGGCCTGTTGGAGTTGCAGTGGCATCTTCAGCGCATCCTTGCGATGTCAGGCGCGGCTGGGTGGAAGGAGGAGGACTTCGATCACGACGATCGCGGTACTGCTGTGGTTGATACTCACACTGTTTCACAATGGCTCGACGACCAGGAGGTCGACGATTACCAGACTGGACAATGGGAGGACGACTACTCGTCCGAAGATCGTCGGAGTCGTAGCTCCTCTACAAGCTCGTCGGTTGAAATCGTGAATGGTGCGTCTGAATAAAGACCACAAAATAAACAAATTCTACCATCCACATTACTTGCTAGATTTATAACAAGGATCAGTCACCCCTGGAGAGACGGAGGAAGGTCCTGCAGAGAAGAAACGTGGTCGTAAGCGCAAAAGTATTGTTCTGGATGCAGACGGCGCGGAAGCAAGTGCGGCAGGGCCGGTACCGAAAGTTGCACGGACGAACGAAACGCAGGTTGAGGAACCTTAGAGAGTACTAGAGGCGCGGATGTACCCTACCGCCGCGTGATAGCTTAGACTTGTATATACCTGCTTATCCATTGTAATTATTGATCTTTTCACTATTATGCCTTATGCTATGGTCATGCTGCCATAGTTACTCATGCCTTGTACTCCTGTCAACCTCGTTGTTGTTGATTTTCGGTGGATGCGCGTAAAGCGTTAAGAGAGCGTGCCCTTCGTGGCCGTCGTTGTTATTGTCGTCGTCGTCGTCGTCGTCGTCGTCGCCGTCGTTGTTCGGCCTGATGCATAAGGCTCTAAATACTGATATAGGAATCTGGTGAGGTTCGACCTCGACTCAAAGTGTCCTTTGTTCTAGGCGCGAGGGGCGATTGGATTGGCTAGTCATAATCAGGAAGATGTACGTCAGCACGGGCTGATTAGAGGGCTCGAAACGAAGTACCAGCCTGCGTGGCGATAGCGCATGAATCAATGCCCCAATCAACCTTCACGGCGAATTAGGGCTCAGAAGCGTTTCTATTGGATCCTTAGACCTATCTTAAGCTTCATATTAGTTGCGATGGATGAAAATAATAGCGGTGGCCGTGCGGTACATGAAGCGCATTTCTGCTATGAAGAAGCTTACCCCGTGCATTAGGTAGGTAGGCGTCAACACAAGTGTATTATTCGTATCTGAGCGGGTAGAGAGATTTAGGGGTAGACTCGACACTATGTGTATGAATTTTTTGACTATACAGAGACTAAAACAGACGCTCTATTACTATAAAGTTGAAGTACCTGCATTTTGTTCCGTTACGACAGTTGTTCCGTTACGAGAGGATGTACATTACCGTCTTTCCCTCCGTAGTGGGACACCCCCCGAAAGGGGACAAGCGAGAGTCAACTTCCAACGTGACCGGCCATAGTTCTAGAAGTAGGTTAGACATCCCGGAAATTTTGTATGGTATATGTTCCTAAGCATTCCGAGAGCAACCTTGCTAGCTTGATTACAGATTTTAACAATGTTGTTATGCTCTTAACAGGTTTACAAGATCGACGCTTTTAATACAAAAGTCGGAAGATAGCGGAGATAACAAGCAGCTGGCATCATGCTCCAAAGACGCAACTTAAAGTATTTTATCGTCCTCCATTCTCTATAAAATAACTTGAGAAAGAAAGAAGAAATCGCAATCCCATGAATAAAGCCCCTATGCAAGAGAAGACCAAAAGGACTGAGAAAAGCGAACTGGATCTATTCCCCAACTCCTCCCTGGACGAGCACCACCACTAGAGGGGCGCTCAAGTCACTGTTTGGAGAAGGGGAAAGGATCCGGTCGCTGATCTCGAGTCTTTTACTTCATCTAGATACAAGAAAAAAAAAAGAGACTCAAAAGTCAGAAGAGATTTCATCTCCATCTCTATCTCCATCCCCATCCTCATCCTCATCCTCATCCTTCTCTCCTGCTGCCGCAGCAGCTTCGGCTTCGGCTTCCTCCGTCTTCTTCGTGTATTGGTGGCGGGATTTCCTCCCGCTTTGAGCGCGGCGGTTCCGCCTCTTCCTCTTCACGCTCGCCAGATTTTCTTTCGTGTCCGCCAGCTCCACCTCCAGCGCCTCGATTCGAGATCGAAGGTGCTGGACGATGGAAGCTTCGGCGGCCTTTTGGTCCCAAGAGGTGCCGGGGTCGAAAGTTGAGGTGGAGGAGGTGTCGGAGGCGGTGATGACGGCCTCGATCGCGGTTGTGTCCAGGGGAGTGGTGGTTGTGGTGGCGGGGTTGTTGGCGGTGGAGGTGGTTGATGTGGACAGTAGGGAATCCATCATCAGTGTGATGCCACTCAAGCTCCCGGCCGGTGTGTCAGTACACGGCGACCAGCGCCGGTAAAGAGCTCCGGCCAGGAGCGAGAGGAGAAGAGCGGCAATCACGCCGATGAGGAAGGTCAAGAGAAGAAGCCTCCACGGCGCGAGTTGTGTGATGCCGGCGGCGGCAGATGACGGTGTCTTCAAGGCGACGGCCTTCTTCAATCCGGAGAAGCAAATGGTCTCTGGGAGACCAAAGATCTCAGCTGGTGGGACGTTCGGAGACGCCTGGACCCCTGTCGCCATCGACGACGCGAGCAGCATGCCATATCCTGGAATTGGCATCCCGTGGTAAACCCAGGGAGCACCAATCAGTACACTGACAGTGCTGGCCGCGAGCGCCGTGACGATCGGGTGACCCAGGACGTCGGCCATGTTGGCGGCAGGTGCGGCGAAGTTGTTCATGGTGTTGGTTGTAGTGGTGGTGGATGTTGTTGTTGTTTGGTGGTATCTTTGTTGGGGGAGCACAAAGATACGAGGGAAGAGGGCTTGTGTAGAAAGAATGAAAGAGGTGGAGGGGAGTGGAGTCACTTTATATGAGCAAATCGAAAAGGCTCGGCAGCACGGTCCCTATTGTGCGCATATTCATTGGGTTTGGTGAAAGTACGGGGCAGTGAAAACGCGTCCGCTGGAACTGGCTTCGCATTGTGTTGAAAGACAATCACAATGGCTGCGCAAACATTTGCCACACAATTTGCACAAAGCATGGACCAACTTGACATCCTATTGTAGGACTCTATTGTTCCTGTTGAACAAAACACGTTGATATCCTATTCACCATCTTGTTGCGCTTCTATTTGATTCTTCATGACCCTAGCCAAAGTTGGTTCAGGAGTGGGACAAGGTCTCATGAAATCAAAACTTCTACCGCAACTTCATTGCTCCAATTAGCATGCGAATCTGTTTCTTTCCAAGCTTTGGCAACATCTATCTCAAGGATATCCTCGCAGACGTCGTTAACTTTCACACAATGGAATGGAATGGGCCTTCCAAAAACCGTAGCGAAAAAGTCATCCTCGAGCGATCTTTTTGAAAGATCTGAGATATATAGCCCTGTAGCGAGGTTAATAAAATGTTATTCAACTTTTAATAGACAATCAGAGCTTACCATATGTTCCTAGGGTTTTCAGTGATGTCCAGATCCTCAGTCTCCCCGAGGTCCTCTCGACATAACTATCAGTATTCACGATCGCTGCTCCTCCGGTCATTTTGCCTAGAATGCCCAAATTGGCAACTGAGATAGTTTCCGGGCTCTTTGACTTTGTTTTACGTTCCAGGGTAAACGTCTGCACGGGGAATGCGGAGAGAATCTCCCATCCCTGCACTGGAAGCTCAAGGTGTACGAAAGAGCTACTGTCTTCGACCTTACTTGGGGAAGTTATGAGCCCCGTAGTGTGGCTGCGGATCAAATATGTTCCTGAATCCGATCCTGGGAATTGGCTCAGTCCAATCAATTCTGTCAGGCCATGCTGAGTGCAGTTGAAAACACCTAGGATGCTAACACCAGTGTGAGCCATACCATTGTAGGTACTGATCTTGAGCAAAACAGAGTCATCGTATGAATTGTAGGCGTGTGTACTCTTTCCAACAGTCTGAGGCCTTAGTATCACCGTATCGCCACGTGGTGTAGATCCCGTCATCTGGTGAATCAAACCCACGTCGTGCTGGCCAGGCACATCGGTGATATATATAGGCCCGGCAGATACGCATCGGGCAGCTGCATGGAATGAGGCCCATTCGTGCGATGTCTGAAACATATCCCAGTCAGGTAAGATGTTGAGATACTGATTCAGAAGTGCATTGTGTGCATTACAAAATATGTGCCATGGGTGAGACGCTACAACAAGTCAATTTGTGACCAATGAAAGGCTTGTGTTTGAGTCGAGTCATTTACGTACCTGGGACTTCAGGGAAAAAATCGTCTGAGTTACGAAGCAGTATGCGGGGTTTATTGGAAGGGAGCTGAGAGTGGAATATGATTTGTGGAGTTTGGGACATGCAGGAAATGGCTTTTCCGGCGAAATAGCGAAGCTGATTAATGCTCCATGCATCCTGATATGATTTTATCAGGTTCCGTCGGTCTGGAGCATCGTCAAGCTCGTCGACAAAGAATTGCGCATCAGTTTTGACAGAGTCAATTCCAGCCGAGTTGAGGAATTGGTAGAAATCTTTGTAGAACCGGTCAACGTCCTCTTCTGCGACTACTACCATCTTCCCCCCAGATACACCGTCCTTTTTCTGGACAGAGATTGTCTTGTATTCTTTCGCAATCTTGCCTTCTGGCGCGATGCCCCCCCAGTATCCAAAAAGAGCATGCCAAACGGCGATATGGCGGATGTTTTTATGCTTACTTCGGATGTCGTCTACGGTAGCCTAAGGCAATGTTACATGCTGTGGAATAAAAGCTTTTTATGCATGATGTGAGATACCTTTAAGCCTCGTGGGAAACCAATCTTTGTGGCCTCGAATTCCATCCAAGCGTTCGCAAATTGATCCCCTCCCTCATGGTTCAAGGATTGCTACAAGCAATTAGTTAACGAAGTCTTGATGCACCAGCAGTTTGAGCATGTAGGCGCAACATACCCAATTGTCGTCGATAATAAGACTAGATATGTTAATGTCATTCTTTTTGAGGTTGTCCAAAGCTTCAAAAATCTTCTTTTCGTGAAGCTGCTGGCCCAGACCATTCCATGTGCAATAAGTGAGTCCATCGTACCAGGTTTCTAGCCATTCTGGCTTCAACCCCTCGGTCAAGGCTTTCTCTTCTTTCAGCAACTCTTCAGAAGAAGCAACTTGGTATTTCAGCACAAGCTTGCGAGCGTGATACATGACGGCCGCGATGGCGAATTCAAGGCTTTTTCCAACAGCCGCAATGATTCTAGCAGTGCCATTTTGTTCGCTATCATTTCTCGAGTTGATGACCACATTTCCACTGCCGTCATGATACATCGTTGTCAGCACATCATCAATACCGCTGACCGCCAGGAGAACAAGATGCGTGCCGTCTTCGCGTTGAAAACTGGATAGAACCGCTTCTTTGTCAGGTCGGAACTCGCCTTTACCTTGTCGAGGCGCGAGCCATGGCGACCATAGACGGATCAATGCAAACCATCGTAAGAACGAGGTTGGCTTACCCAATTTGTTATCGGAGTAGCCCGAGACCTTCCCCGCCGCAGAGTTCACGGGACTAGTGATGGACCAGAGTGATGTGTCAGGGGTATCGCTTCGTTCCTTTTCTATTTGCAAGTACGGGCCAAGTCCGCTTATGTAGTGCGTCAAATCTTCTGAAGGGACACTGGCTGACTGATAGATTATGTGGCCGTCCGAGGTGGAGAATTGCTCGTTGGCCCACTTCCACGGTTCATCTTTAGTAGCTCTGAATGTGATGGTGAAGGAAACAGAGGATCCATGCGCTGGGAGCCCTTTGAGATCAATAGCAAACCATTGCTGTCTGATTTCAGGGCTATCCTGAGGTTTTACCGAAGCCTTTACAAATTAGCGCGGTCCGAGCTGCAGTTTCGACCTGCGTACTATTGACAGGGGAGTTTGGACTGGATCTAGATTCAGAGTAGTCCAGTTCTGTTTGTCATTGAAATTATGCCATAAGGCAACCTCCCAGGACTTGTCGGAGCCGGTTGAGTTCTCAATGAGAACCGTAAATTTGACCTGATATGTTCAGCATATGCATATTATGAGCAGAACATGGAAAAACTCACAGACTGTGTCTTGGAGGGCACAACGGTATATTGGCCCAGCGGAGGGTTACACGTAATTTGGGCGAACATCTCAGCGCTTAGTGGCGTGGACGTTGGGAGCTATCCTTGGCCTTTTAAAAGAAGATGATGATGCTCTGGATGAATGATTCGATTTTGGAGCTGAGAAAGTGTGAGATTCTCACAAGACTTTGGGCAATAGTCTAGTATATTTTAGCAACTATTCAAATCGACCCGGGCATGAAGGTGTTGTCTGCTGCGGAATGACGAGTGCGGAGGCGGAGAAGCGGCCCTGTGGGTGGTAGCTTACCCTGGTCGGTTTATGGTGGAGCTCCAGCCAATCACGGCGGAGACGGGGCTTGGCTGTCGGAACCTACGATTGTAACTTTTTTGTGAGCTTCCTGCCCCTGCACAACTGCTGTCTCCCTCATTAATGGCAGCAATGCCGCTCCTTAGACGTTTATTACCGCCTCAACCATATATTTGCTTGCAATGCACCCGGAGACTAGGTGGGCAGCTCCAGGCAGCTCACAATTCGTCGTGGGCTGGCTCCCGCTGGGCTGCCGCCAGTGATGATAGGGACGAAGCCTGGAAGCGTCAAGCTGAAGTGATCAGATCTGGAGCCCAGCAGAGCATACTGACAATCCTGGAGGAAAGAGGTTTCGTCAAAGATATCGCCGGGTATGTTATGCCGCCTATCCGTTGTTATAATTACTGACAGTTTGCTAGTGGTCGAGCCGCGCTCGATTGGCTTCTGACGGAGAAGCCTGTCGGAGCGTACGTTGGGGTTGACCCTACAGCTCCCTCCCTTCATGTCGGACATCTTCTTCCTCTGATGGCGCTTTTCTGGATGTATATCCACGGATTTCCAGCCGTAACCTTAGTGAGCGGTCCCAACCCAACCAATTGTCGACACGCTGTTGATAGGATATAGATTGGAGGCGGTACGGTGCAAATTGGTGATCCTTCGGGGAGAACTACGGCTCGGTCACAGCAGACCGCACGAGACCGTCATCTGAACTACATCAGCATAAGGGAACAAATGAAGAATTTGTGGATTCATGTCAAGGCGCTCGGAGTCAAACACAGCTATAGCCCAGACATATCAAGAAAGAGGATGATCTTGAATAATGACGACTGGCTTTCACAGTTAAGCGCTGTTGATTTGATGCGCGGTGTTGGGTCTGGAATGCGATTGGGAGCTATGCTAAACCGGGACTCGTGAGTTTTGTTAATGGCCTCTATTAAGAGAAACTAAATGTGTTGAAGCGTGAAAATGCGAATGCAAAGCGGTGACGGCATGGCTTTCTCTGAGTTCTCCTACCCCCTTTTCCAAGGATTTGATTGGTGGCATATGTACTCTACAAAGAGCATTCAGTTGCAATTAGGAGGCTCCGACCAGTATGGGAATATTTGTGCGGGTATGGACGCAGTAGATCATATGCGAAAGCTACATAGCGGGGAGCAGGGTGCTACAGCCACCGAAAACCCTCTTAACGCCACTTTTGGTATCACCACACCACTTCTGACAACCGCATCCGGAGAGAAGTTTGGCAAGAGCGCTGGTAATGCCGTTTGGCTTGATCCCGAGATGCTGAACTCTTTTGATCTGTACCAGGTATGTACTACTGATTGGCACACATGGGACCTTTTGGCTGATCTGTGAATTAAAGTATTTCCTCCGAACTGCGGATGAGGACGTTGAGAGATACTTAAAGCTTCTTACTTTCTTGCCGATGGATTCGATCCAACTCGTTATACGAAAACACAATGCAGACGCTTCAGAAAGACATGCGCAACATTTGCTTGCACATGAGATTGTCCAACTAGCTCATGGAGCAAGCGCAGCAAGCCAAGCTCAGGCAGCTCACAGAGCAGCTTTCGGCAGTGGTACAAAAGTCTTCTCCCTACTCGTGCTTAGAGACCTCCTTAAGGGCTCTGCAAATGCAAATCTTGTTGAAGATTCTTCTCGCATAGAGAGTGTCAGACCATTGGCAACGGCCCCTCAAAAAGCAAAGAAGCTAGCAAAAGCAGAGAAACTCGCTAAAGATGTAGGGGAACATAAACGTGCTTTTGCCGACAAGGTGTCTGGAGCTGCGCCCACTACAAAGAATAGCACAGCTGAGACCGACGAGCAAGACCACGTTGTTGTTATACCAGACACACTACTGGAGCGAAATTCATTTCCGCAATTATTGCATGCCGCAGGGCTGGTAAAGTCAAGAGGCGATGGTCATCGCTTGATCAAGAGTCAAGGCGCTTACGTTGTTGTTCCCAATTCGGGAACAGTGGATAACCCGAACTTGTTGCACTGGAAAGTCATTCCCTCGGCCACAGCAGATCTAAAAAGCTATCTAATTGACTGGAACGCTCTTATTCTGAGGGTAGGAAAATCTCGAATGAAGATATGTAGTGTAGTAACAGAGGAGCGCTTCAAAGCTGATGGCTGTTCTGTTCCTGGATGGGAGGAGGCAAAGTCAGAACGTGAAGATGAGGGAGAAAAGAGGAGTCCGTAGTAGCCTGTGCATCATGTGAAACCATCTGTAGCATATTGTAGACCAATCAAGTCTTCGACCGAGAAGTTGAAGAGCTTCCTGCATAATACTGCTTTTGCATACAAAAAGTATGTATGGAAGAGCCCCATGAATAAGCAGCGAGGCTGTCGTAATGAACGTATCAAGTCATAATGAACGTATCAAGACGTCATTCAGCAGTTGAGGAATGCTTGGGCTTCCAAAACTCCCTGAGCCGCTTTACTATGTTCAATGGTTTTTTAAACTTTCCCTATTAAGTAAGTTTCCCCGGACAGATCCTTGTAAGCAACACCGGTGAGATGGTGGGGGGATGACGGCGAAAAACGACTGTAATCAACACTTTTCAGGAACATGCCACTTTGGGAAGGTTCGGAGCCTGACTACTGGGTACTGTTTAGGGGAAAAGGCGTGGGGGTGGGGGCCTACGTGGCATGAGAGAGTCGATGAATTGCCTTCTTCGGTAGTCGGTCAGCGGCAAAAAGGAATGAGCCAAGGAACAAGGAAAATAAGGAAAATAAGGAAAAATTGGCTGTGTTCGATGGCTTTTAGAACTTGCCTAATCTAGTAAGTATTATGCGGTTACCTTCACAGAAGAACAGTATTGTTGTTTTTAGGCGGTAAGAATCAAGCTAGGGCATCAATCTTCGGCAAAATTTGCTAGAGCTACATATCTTTTACACAGAAATCTGTCCGTCTTATTTGAGGCCACATAGCAGTACCAGAAGTCGGTAGCACAGGGCTGCAGCATGTAGCAAAGTTGTTACGGTCCAACTCTCATAAAATGAGAAGAGTAAGACTAATTGAAATTGCTGATAATCATCACTCTATCGCCAAATTGTTGAGAAATAGAAGTTGAAGGTCTTACTAATTCTCATAAGGTATCATGGCGAGGAAGCAGACAGCTCCTATAGTTTCTGAGGATCACGACCTCTACCAGAACGGTCCGGACGTTCCTTTGTCACGGGAATAATGGCCGTGGAAGGACATGAATACTTTCACAAAGAACAATATAATCACCAGAACTCGAAGAACAATATCATTTCCACTTCGTACATACAATGCCGTCTCAACCACAATTTCTTCGACCAGTATGTCAACAATTGAATCCATCGATATGTACACCGTCCAGAATGTAATCAGAGATGCCAATAAGCGTCCGTAAATGTAACAAGGAGATGTGTCGAACGCGGATATCAGGCTACCTCCAATACCACAATCGGACCACTTAAGCCCGGTAAAGGGAGAGTTCAAGAGTGGGAAAGGAGGATAGCTCATAGAGTCCACACTAGGCTTTCATCATCTGAAAACAGGGTTAGTATTGATAACGTGAGGCGAAGTGTGGGAGCATACTTGGTTTAAACTGGAAGGATGGAGAAAAGAAGTCGGAAGACGTGCGAGAAGTTTTTTGAGGTCGGTGCGAGCTGCTGATTAGTCAGAGCCTTGGCGTCAAACATCACCTGTCTTCAAGCCCCTTTGATATGATCATTCCTTTTGCATCAATTCTCTTAATGAGCTGGTGTGTGTGAATTAGACAAAAGTATGATTCCACAATTAGCGTGGCGGCGTGTGGCAGGCTGCCAGTCGTGTCTTCGAAATTCCTACTTAGAGATTTCTCGTTTCGTCCAAACACGCCATCACGGGATCGCCCTCAGTACCAACTCGAGGTCTTCATATTGCTCTGGCAAAATACGCCGCTTCAACTCCAACGCTGCACATGCAAATATCGATGTGAGTGATGGGCTCCGGAAAACCCTTGATGAATACAAAACTTCCAGTAAATTACTTCTTTTCTCCACAAACAATGTTTTACTCATAGCATATTAGTCTTGTCTGGTTTCAAGAAGCAAACAGACGATGTCAGTTCATTGTTAGCCAATGATCTAAAGCCGGGTGAAGAAGTGACACTTGTCGGCTATCTGAGTACCCGCCGAGATGTGTCCAAAAATTTGTCTTTCTCGCTACTTCGAAGTACGACTCAAGCGCATTGTGTCCAGCTCGTATCGACCGCCAAAGATGCCGATGGACGACAATCAGAGGCGCATAGTGCTCTGAAAGCTCTGAAAGAATGGACCCCCGTGCTGGTCAAAGGTACTATCACAGTGCGCTCTCAACCTGCTCAGACTGAGAGCGTCTTTGGAATGCAAATTATCCAAGACAAAGAGATCAAAATTCAATCAATCGAAGCGCTCAACACCGTCCCCAAGGAACTTATCTTGAAAGAGGGGACTGTTTTCCCCCCAGAGCAACGCCATCTCCAGCTTCGGACTGCCCATGAACTTCGCGAGAATGTAGCCTTCCGTTACAATACTACCAAAGTGGCTAGGAATGTGCTAGACAAACTTAACTTCACCGAAGTAGAGACACCTATCCTCTTCAAATCGACGCCTGAAGGAGCGCGTGAATTCCTCGTTCCAACTAGAACCAGAGGTTCCGCGTATGCTCTTCCCCAGAGCCCGCAACAATACAAACAAATTCTTATGGCTTCCGGAATTACGCAGTACTTTCAATTTGCTCGTTGTTTCCGTGACGAGGATTTGAGAGCAGATCGGCAACCCGAGTTCACGCAGGTAAGGCCATGTCAAAGATAGTTTTACCGTATACTAATTGGTCGACAGCTCGATATGGAAATGTCGTTCAGCGGAGAGGAAGATGTAATGAATGCAATAGAAAAAGTTCTGGGCGAACTCTGGTCTCAAATGGGCAAAGGAACAATTCAGGTACCATTTCAAAGAATGAAGTATCAGGAAGCCATGGCGTCCTTCGGTTCTGATAAACCAGACTTGCGCTTAGGCATGGAGGTACGTCTGAATCAGTGAAATAATTGCGATTGATGTTCACTTTACGCAGATATACTCAATTACTGAAAAGCTCCCTAAGGATCTTATCAGTAAAATCAGTTCCGTGGAGAAACCCTCAGTAGATGCTTTCAAATTCAGCGTTTCGGATAACCCCAAAGTAACAAGGAAGTTTATTTCGGACTTCTTGGACAGCCCTGAAGGGAAACCATTCCTAGAGAACCCGGATGGTGGACCTGGAGTATTCATCGGAGACGCTGCTCAACCTATGCAAGGCCTCGGTCCACTGGGTTACCCTTTCGTCATGGAATGCCCGGAGCGGCTGTCCATGGATAACGGGGACTTGCTCATCTTACAGGCTCGCAAAGACGAACCCTTCTCTGGTGGATCCACTGCCCTTGGGAACCTCAGGCTAGCTTTACATAGAGCAGCCGTAGCTCAGGGCCTTGTCGATAAGCCAGAAGGGTTTAAGTTTGTTTGGATTGTGGACTTCCCTCTTTTCTCGCCCTCGAATGATACCGATCCCGGTCAAGGTGGCACTGCGGGTCTTTCTTCGACCCATCACCCGTTCACAGCCCCTAAAACCGCAGAGGATGTTGAACTACTGCTGACGGCCCCTGAGAAGGTCGTTGCTGCCCACTACGACATCGTAGTGAACGGAGTAGAGCTTGGAGGAGGAAGTCGCCGTATTCATAATGCCGAAATCCAAGAATTTATATTCAAGGATGTACTCAAAATGAACCCGACTCGTATCGAAGACTTTAGGCATCTATTAGATGTGCTACGCTCTGGGTGTCCGCCGCACGCTGGCATCGCGCTCGGGTGGGATAGGCTTGTGGCTGTGATGCTGAATAAGGAATCTGTGCGAGATGTTATAGCATTCCCCAAGAGTGGTAGGGGCGAAGACTTGTTAGTCAAGTCACCCAATGCTCTGACTAAAGAGCAACTTGATGTGTATCACCTACAGCTACAGGACTAGACCTGATACTCTAAGAACCTGATACCTCAACCACGGCTTGTGTAAGATAGCGATTCACTGTACTTTACTCCTCCATCTGTATTTTATCCTGTTCTACATTTATATGTGGTATGTAAAATAGCATGCCATATATTGGTTGCACTGTAAACACATCGCCTGCAAGACAGACGTGGTTAGGGGCCTTTAAAAAGGTATATTCAACGCCGATTTGCTTTTAGCCATGTCAAGAATGCTCGTATTCATACACCTCCGTAAGCTCATAGCCTCGTCAATAGAGTTGTCCTCAACCCATCTTCGCATTGGAGAAGTCCATTTCCGGATGCTGAGCCTTGAACTTCTCCAAAAGATCAAGCTTCTTCTGCTCATCGCTTGTAGGCTTCCCCTGCTCCTTCTGCCGCTGGTCCCACATCATCTTCTCTACCATGCCCCGCGTTTCGCCATCCAGATCACTCAGGTTGCTGTTCTCAGGCAGGATCTTCGAGGTGTCGATCTTGGGAGCGTTCGTGACAACATGTGGCCACCATTCCATTTGGTTGACTTTGTCTAGATGTACGCTGATTTCCTTGCCGTCCCGGACAGGTTCGAGTGTCCATGTGGAGTCATCGACACGGATGGGATGGGGTAGTTCGCCCTAAAGGCTGTCAGGACTTTGGTGTACGCCACATGCATGAAGGATCAACTAACGTCTATTATGGGATCTTGGCCCTTGATAGCAACTCTGAGTGTGGTTTTGGTGAATTTGACGTCCAAGTCGCGGCCCTTGTATTTGGCGTCAATAGAGACCGTCACATCGAGGTCTTTGATTGTCTGCGTCCATTTGTAAGGTAGCGCGGCCTGCTCGGCGTCCTCTTTGGCCTTGAGCTCGGCGTCGGCCTTTGCGCGCTCTTCTGGGGTAGGAGAATCAGGCATGGTGCGTCTGAGTGGTGTTGCGGAGAATTCGTTTTGGAGGTTTTGGATGTTTAAAGTTTTGCGCTACCCTGTGGGCTGAATAGATGCAGGCGGGTCCCCCAGGATCGCCCAGCCACGGTCCTTCGTCATCACCCGCTACTATGGATCCCATGCCGGCCAACCCAACGCACCTCCATCGCGCAGGCCAGCCATACTCGGCGTACAACACATCGCACCCCTTCGAATTGGGCGTTTGCTCCCCCTCACGCGCCCTTATTCGTATCACAGCTATTCTTCACCATCCTCTTCCCTTCGACATGCTGCGATAGCGGCATCAGCAACAATCGCCCGAAGCATATCACGTACACCCACAGTCTACATCAACACCTCCCTTGCAACACATGGCGAGCTCGTTCGAAAAGTCAGTGAAGGGCGGCACCAAGATCAAGGTCAGTGTTTTCGTCTATCGCCGATGCATGGCGGTCCCCATTTACCCAGGTTGCAAATTCCCTCTAACCGATATATCCAGCTCGCTGCCCCAAAATCCAAATATGTAGAGCACATCTTGGTAGCTACGCACGCCGGAGAGGCTGGCGTTGCCGAAATATTTCGAGCCCTCACGAACCGGCTGCGCGATTCGACCTGGACCATCGTTTTCAAGTCCCTCATCATCGTCCACCTAATGATACGGGAGGGTGAGCCCGAAGTCACCCTCAAATTTCTTGCGCACAACCCGAGCCGGAAGCTAGCTATCAACCATTTTACAGAAGTCCAGACCCAAGGCCATAATATCAAAAGCTATGCTGATTATCTTCTTATAAGGGCAAAAGAGTATGGAACGACACGGGTGGATTACGTACGGGGCGGTGAAGGTCGCCTCAAGAGGCTTAACATTGAGAAAGGCTTGTTACGGGAAACGGAGAGTGTCCAAGAGCAAATCCGGTTTCTCCTGAAATGCGAGGTAAGTGCTGAGCCCACAACATACATATATCCTGAGAGGCTGCTAACCCCGCTAGCCATTCCATGATGAGCCCGAGAACGAAATTACTCTGACGGCATTTCGCCTACTGACAATGGACCTGTTGGTGCTTTTCCATGTAATGAATGAAGGCACTATTAATGTGCTCGGTAAGCTTCTTGGTGAATTGCTGTCTAGAGGCTGTGTTGACGTGTTGGTTTAGAACACTACTTTGAGCTATCGAAGCCAGACGCTACTCGGGCGTTGAACATCTACCGAACTTTCGTGAAGCAAACTGAAGCAGTTGTTCAGTATCTCAGCATTGCACGTTTACACGAGCATTCTACGAGGCTTGAGATCCCAAAGATCAAGCACGCACCAACCAGTCTGGCGGCCTCACTAGAGGAGTATCTTAATGACAAAGACTTTGAAGTTAATCGTAGGCAATACATGGCAGAGAAAGAGGCCAAAAAGACCGGCGGTAAAACTACGAATGGCACTAGCAAGCTGTTATCTGAATCAAAMCCTGCCGCATCCAAACCTACGGCGACAAACCAACCAACTTCAACACCTTCCAAACCTGCTGCCAGCGCGCCCTTAATTGATTTCTTCTCGTCGATTCAGGACAATCAGCAAACAATGGATCAGCCCCAGCCTCAGCTTCAGCAGTACCCTCAACAAACAGGCTTCCAGCAGCCCAATATGCAGATTCCTCAACAAACCGCGTCCTTCGGCTTCCCACCGCAACAGCAGCAGCAGCAAGCTTTTAGCCCACAAGGTGGACAAGGGACTAATCCTTTTGCGCAGATGCAGCAGCCGCAACAGCAACAGCAACCGCAATTGCAAACGCAATTTACGGGAGCAGGGTTTGGAGGCTATTCACCCCAGCCTTTTAGCCCTCAGAACTCGTCGCTAGGTTCCATACCACATAACGGTGTTCCAAGTTTCTCATCACAGAGCACCCAGCAAATTCCCACCATATCGGAACCCCTGCAGCCGCAGCAAACGTCTACTAATCCTTTCCGACAGTCCATGATGCCAAGCGCAACCGGAGTAGCAGAGCCCAAGATGCTCAATAATCCTACTGGAGTGACTTCTCCACTCGGCCGGTCTCCTACGAATCCATTTGCCAAACACACTACTGGCTTCCAGCAACAGTCGCCATCGCCTGCTGGCACATCCTCACCATTCTCGACACTCCCATCCATCCAAGAACCGCAATCGAACTCCCCATTTGCACCTCAACAAGCACAGCAACAGCAACAGCAGCCATTGCAGCCAACGCCAACTGGAACGAATCCTTTCGCTCGAAACCCATCCCCCATTCAGGGAACACCCTCACCGCAAGGGGGACTTAGCGTGCAGGCAACAGGAAGTACCAATCCTTTCCGACAGAGTGCTTTCGTTAACCAGCAAACTGGTCAAGGCTGGCAGAACTCCACAAATCAAGGGACATTTGGTGGCCTAAACCTTGACCAAATGCCAACCACCAACGTGTTTCCTCGCCCCGGTCAACAACAACCAGGGCAGTTCATGGGTTAAGAGGGTGTAGTTTGAGCCTCCCGGCACGCAGCATTTACTTCTCGATGCTTTAATAGCCGTCCTAGCACTGGAAATCGCAGCAGTGATGTCTAGGCGGTGTTTGATTTCTTCATTGTTCGGGTGCTCCCACCCCACAAGGTTTGTTTGGCTTGCGGCCGATGATGAGCCCTGGAGGAGAACTCCATTGCAGGGGGAGATGGGAGGATCACGTGGCTGTCACTACATGGTATAGAGGGTGGGCGGCAGACACCCAGAAGCGCACAATTTTTCTCTGGAAAGGGGTTTTTGTAATTTTATAATGATATCTGCTGAGGGTCGTGATGCCCGGTGCGGTTGGTCACGTTCAGCCTTGTCACTGTCCTTGCCCAGGTGGGAGAAAAGGACGGAATACAAACACTACACAAACTTATTATTTTCTCTCGTGCAGATCCGGGATTCTCGGGAAGTGAAGTGACACGAGGAGACCCTTTGTCGTGCAATTACGCTCTATTGCCAGGGGGTGTAGGTGAAGTTGAGGCCAATGTCAAGGCGGTACTGCAAGTGAAAAAAAGTTGCGGCTCCTCGGCTGTGGGATTTGGGCGGCGCACGGCCCCTCTTGCTAGCCCAATTAATCTAGTAGTCAAATATTCTCTTCCTCAGATCCAGATGCTCCTCACTACAACTGCACGCACCCACGCGCACAACGCAGTCCATACGACCTTATCCTGCTCCCCATCACTCTACTCCATTTCTTCATCTCTTACCCGATTCTCTTGGGAGCTTCTCGCCAACTAACCTCTAATCAGTCTTCTTCACACGCCTACCGCCTCTATCCCGTGTTTGCCTTCATTGCTACAGGACTCCCCTCCAGCTGCTGCCACTCCCAGACTCACGTAAGTATCCCCGAATACATTACGCGCGCTCTTCTTAAGGCTCACTTTATCTCTTCCAGAGTTAAGGTCTGATCGCTCTCTTCTCTTCCATACTTCTCGGAAGCGCCCGCTATCCTTACTCACAATCCGCCCCCTCATATCTCGTCTTCAAAGTCATCGAGATGGCAACCACCGAATCAGCTGTTCCCATCAATGGCAGCTATGCGCCACAGGGATACGAGGCCAACAGCTATACCGCCGCGAACGCTAACAATGGCTCTGGCTACGGATCGCAGGATCAAGCAGCTAGTCAGCCGAGCAACACGTCTACATCCGAGATTCCTAAGGACGAGGTTGGCTGGTACTTTGTCGAGCAGTACTACACCACTCTTAGCAAGAGCCCAGACAGACTTTACGTATGTTGGCCCCAGTCGAAACTTGACCGGCTTTTGGTACGGCTCCTAACCTGGCACATAGCTCTTTTACAACAAGCGCTCGCAATTTGTCTCCGGCACCGAAGAGGCCAAAATCCAAGTTTGCATTGGTCAGAAGGTAAGCTCAATTTCACTTTATAGATGAACGTAACTTCAATGGCTGACAAATGGGGCTAAGGCCATAAACGACCAAATCAAGGAGCTCGATTTCCACGACACCAAAGTCCGAGTCACCAATGTCGACTCCCAAGGCTCCGATGCCAACATCGTCATTCAGGTAATTGGAGAGATTTCGAATCGAGGCCAGCCCCACAAGAGGTTCGTGCAGACCTTCGTTCTCGCGGCACAAACCAATGGCTATTTCGTTCTGAACGACATCTTCCGCTACTTGGCCGAAGAACCAGAGGAGGAAGAGGAGCAGCTCCAAGCAGACACCTCCGCTCCCGCTGCTGGCGTGCAGGAGCCTGCGCCAACTGCTGCAGTTCCTGAGGCCGAGCCACTCAACCAGCACGAGGAAGTTGCAGCTAGCGAGGAGGACTTGAACAAGGTCGACCACAAACTTGAGGAGATTTCTCACGAAGAGCCAACTCGCGAGGCATCCCCTCCTCCAGCAGCCGTCAATGGCACGCCGGTCCCGGAGAATGCCGAGATTGCTGAAGCTGAGGAGGCCCCGGCAGCTGCGGTTTCCACCACCGACGAGACGACCACCAAGGATGTTGCAGCCTCCGTTGTAGAAGAGGCAACGGAGCCAGAGAAGCCCAAAGATCCAGCCCCAACACCTGCTGCTGCTCCTCAAAAGGCTGCTACACCATCTGCTCCACCAAAGCCTTCGGCTCCTCGTACATGGGCAAGCCTCGCCGCCTCTGCAAACAGAGTTGCTATGCCTGCTGTCCCAGTTCCTGCAAGTCAACAAGCTCAATCGCAGGCCAAGGCCGCGGCATCGACACAAAGCCAGCCACTAGCCGTCCCTCCGACTACGACTTCCGTTCCTGCTCGCGAACCATCTCCAGCAAACAGCCAGGGCGAAGCTGCGGGCTGGCAGACTGCGACGGGGCATAAGAAGGAACAGTCCCGTGCCCAGAATCAAGCTCCTGCTACCGATGCCGACAACAAGCGAGCATATATCAAAAATGTCTATAGCCAAGTCGAGGAGAACTCTTTGAGGACTGCCTTGTCTAAGTTTGGCGACATTGAATATCTCGATATCAGCCGCCAAAAGGTAAACAAATGATCTCTCGATTACGGTGAATTCAAGCTAATCCACTGAAACAGAACTGTGCCTTCGTTGACTTCAAGACCTCCGCCGGCTTCCAGAACGCTGTTAACAATAACCCCCACACCGTCAATGGAATCGAAATCAAGGTAGAGGAGCGCCGATTGCGTCCAAACTCCTTCGCCCCATACCCGCGCGGCAACCCCCGAGGTCGGGGAGGCATCGGTGGTCAAACACCACGGGGCGGGTTCCAGCCACGCGGTGGACGAGGAGGTTCTATCGGACGAGGAGGTCGCTCGGCCCCACAAGAGGCATGAGTGTATACATTCCAGCTTCTTACATCCCCCTCACACCATACTATCCCCTTTCCCTTGATATTCACGCGCCCCTTCTCCAAGCATCAAACATTGGCCAACACAGATCCGATAACGACTTACGGCCCTAGATGTACTGTACTCCCGTCCTTCTTCGAGCGCGTGTCTAAAAGTTCCCCATCCATCCTATTTACACAAAAGTTGAAGTGTGCGCAAAATACGTCACCCAACACGCGAGTACCCTTGCATAGCGATTTAATTTCATTCGGTGTTTCCCTTCTGTATGGTATTCACTTTTCGGACTTGTCCTTTTTATCAGAATACTTTCATTCCTGTAAGCTCACGTTACGATATGCCCTAGTATCATGTGAATAGCTATCTCAAGTTTTCTCACTCGATATATAGGGTGGATGGAGGTAGAGAGGCAGATTCTAGGCTCAAATTGGCGGATGCCACTCAGTGGTCGATTTGTTACGGGATGATTCTAAGGCACATTTTAATCGAAATCGGCACATTTGTACAGCAACTATCACGCTTTCTACGGCAGGKGTGAATATGCTGGAGTTTGGACATTCAAGTCCCAATACTAGAGTAGTTGAAGCCAGCGCGGTAGTCATGGCGAGCATGGTGTATGATAGGAGGTATGAACAGGATATGTCATTTTCATCAATTGTACGGTTTTAGTGAAGTGTGCAAGTGAACATCGCTCTCTGCGAACGAGATACTGCGCCCAAGCCATGCCCGACATAGCCTGGATTAATGAACAAGACGTTATCTCCCGCAACAGACATTGAGGTCATTTGCCTTCAGCTGTCTCCTGCCAGCGGACATCGGGACGAGTATGATATGGAGAGACGATGGCTGGGATTCTTGCCTCGGTGCCAGGGCATGCATGGTTCCTGAATACTGCCCCCTGATAGGTGTCGTATGAATGGAGCTGGGGACTTGTGATAAGGAATGATTGGCTTCTGCAGCATTTAGCATATGCAGAAGCCAGCTTGTCCATCGCCACAATCGCAATGCAAGGTGACCCTATCTTCGTCTCTGTCTACATCTGCCCCTCCAAGCCGATACAAGGGGTGAGCATGTACGGGTTACCCCCCCTGTCAACGCCACCAAAATCCTCCAAAAATCGCTCAAGATGGCTCAATTTTGAACTGCAATTGATTGATACATGGTGAATTGATTGATTACCATTTTGTATGGCCTCCATCTGCTGCAATTACTGCTAGGCAGCGTTCTCTTATGTTGAGAACGTATTTTAAGAAGTTAGAGAGCTATAGTTTCTCCTATTCTTCCTCTATGAATTAACGTACTTACTTAGCTATTCTAGGAAACCTTTTCCCTACTCTATATTTAAGAATCCTCTATACATTCTTAATAAGATTAAGATCTAGTGAATTTATAGGCTAGTTTATACGTAAGATTCTAAGCTGCTTATAGAGCTCACGTGTAGCTCTTATTGTAAGGGCCTCTCTTTAGGATAACCTAGAGCCTCAGAGCACCGGCGCAACCTTAGAGGCGGATTAGAGTTATGTTCCCCCAGTCACGTGATGCTAAGTCACATAACCTAGATCACATAGCTATCACTATAGCCTTACGTAGTATAGAGCCTAGGAGAACTTTAGGCTTAGAGTAGGGGAACTATTATCCTACTCTACTATAGATAGAGTAGCTAAGAGACTACTCCTACTTACTACTTTAATATATTTATTAATACCTACTACTTAGTTAATATTATATAACTAGCCTATTACATTATATTAAAGTTAATATAACTTAGCTAGTAGTAGTGATATAATACTCTTATCTCTATAAAAACTCTACTACTAAGTAGGTAATATCTTATAAATAATATAACTAGGTTATAGACTTAGAGAAGTCTAGTTAAAAGTAGGAACTAAGCTAGGTTATTAAGAATAAGGCTAGTAACGTTATTATATAGATATTAAACTCTATTAACTTAAGATTATAAGAGCTATAGAGCTTAGTAAATAGCTACTAGGCTATAAACTATAGAACTAGATTTRATAGGTAGGTAAGTAAACTAATACTAATCTAGTAGAGGATTACTAAAGTCTTTCTCTAAGTACTTATAGAGYTAGGATTAAGAAACTAAACTTTATTATAAAAGATTATAAGAGTAGCTAGTATAGCTTAATATATAGTAATCACTTTAAATATAATAAACTACTAGTAGCTAATAAAGTAGCTAGTAGTAGATAGAAGTCTATAGAGTCTAGAGTATACTAATAGAGACGTAGAAAATGTGTCTAGTAAAACTAAAATTACTAGTAAGAGGTAGTACTAGAAACTATAAAACTATAGATACTTTCTCTATACGTAATTAATCTAGCGTGTAAGAATTAGATTACTAGATAATAGTAGACGTTAGTATCTACTAGTAATAAGACCTAGTGCTTTAGAATTAGGTTACTCTAATCTACTAGTAAGATATAATACTATAGCCTCTAAATTAGTACTATAGATTAACTAGTTACTTAATTAAGAAAAAAAGAAGATATAGCTTTAAATTTTCTCTTTTACTCTAATCTAATAGCTATAAATACTACTTAAGCTCTTCTTTTTCTTTCTTTCTTATACTACACTCTTTTACTCTACTATAAGCTCTATAGCTATAGGTAAGAGAGTGTAGAAAAATTAAGTAGAAGTACTAAAAAGAAGAGCCTAAAGCTAAGCTTTAAAAAGAAAAGAAGAGGTAGAAGCTCTAGAATTTCTCTATTACTATAGTAAACTAGGAATTCTAAGTATAAATACTTTTCTTAAAGCTCTAAGACTCTCTCTTCTATACTCTACTCTTAGCTATATATACTAGTAATAGCTTATAGCTAGGAGAAGAAGATAACTAAAAAAAGAGAGTAAAGAAAGAGCCTAATCTTAGCTCTATAGAAGTAGAACTTTCTAATTTAAGAACTTAAGAAAAACTTAATACTATAAGAAAATTTTTATAATAGTAGCCTATACTACGCTCTAGATTAACTAAGTAACTAAAAACACTATACTAAGTATTATAATATAGTCTATATAGAGTTACTAACTTACTTATTTAGGTAATACCTCTTCTTACTAACCTCTCTCTACTATAACTATAACTTCTTAATATTTAAGTAACTAGTAGCTCCTCTTCTTCTTTAAGTTTAACTAACTCTAGGTTATCTATTTAATTAGAATAGTAAGCTAGCTAGAAGTTCTAGAAACTAAGAAGTTTTCTCTTACTTTTTTATAATATTATAAGCTAACTTTCTCTTACTTTCTTATAGCTCTCTTTTAACTTTTAATACTTAAACTTTACTTCTATTTTTTTAAGATAACTTATAAGCCTCTCTTCTTCTACTAAGCTTAATTAACTCTAGGTTATCTACTTTAAGAGAGTAAGCTAGCTAGAGACTCTAGGATATAGAGACCTTACTAATAAACTTTTTAGCTTTTTAGAAGTAGTAAAGTAGTAATCTATATTTAGTAAGATCTACGCCTCTAATTATTAATTAGTATAGTATAGTAACTAGACCTCTAGCCTAAGTTACTCTACGTAGTTATAAACCTAAAACTACGTAGTAAGTCTTCTAGTGCTATACACTATAAGTACTATAGATAACTACCTAGATAGAGTATCTAACCTACTAGGTAACTTATATAAGATTATACTAATAAGAAGCGCCTAAGACTAGCTACTAAAGTAGCTAGATACTAGGCTATCTAAGCCTATTATTACTAGATCTTATTTATAAATATTACTTAAAAGAAGCTTAGATAAGTTACTTATAGTAGAGACTACTAGCTTAGAGTAGAGCGCCTTTCTTAGAGTTACCTAATAACTTATTACTTAGATAGCTATAAAAGAAACGCTACTTCTTTTAATAATAGTTAACTTAGTCTTAGTAAAGGAAGACGTTATAGCTAAGCTTAGTTATATAGAGTAGAATGTGTATAAGTCTTAAACGAAAATTAACTATACTTATAAGACTAGTGATAAAAAGGCTAACCTATAAAAGATAATTAAAAGACTAACTTACTATATACTTATATAGTAAGAGTATATAGTAACTCTCTCCTAAGTAGTAACCTAGCTAGAATTATAATTTAGTTAAATAATAAGAGAACGCCTAGCTAAAAAGAATATAAAAAAAGTTACTACTTCTACTTAGAGGCTTTAATAATCTTAAGCTTACTCCTACATATTTATAGCCCCTCTCTCTAAGTAGAGTAAAGAAGATAATTAATCTTTAAGAGATAATTAAAATCTTACTTTAGTAAAAAAGTAATCTAAACTCTACTAGAAGAAACTATTATAGCGTTAATCCTAGCTTAGCTAATAATCTATTTTTAGTAGTATTAACGCTAAAAACTCTAATCCTAGCTCTAATCTATCTTTAGAGCTAGAATCTAATAATTTCTAGCGCTCTTATAATTAACTACGCTATAAACATTTATTATAAAAACATAATTAATCTTCTAGTAACTATTTAAAGTACTAACGCTCTAAGAAACGTAATAACYTAGATAAGTTTAGTAATAAGCTAGATACTATCTACTATAATTAGTAGCTAGATAAGATAACTACTAAGCTTTAAATTAATAGTAATTAGTACTAGAGTTATACTAAAGATAAGATAAACTTTYTATATATTAACTATATTTAATCTTATCTCTCTAATAAGCTAGCTAACTACGCCTACACTTTTATTAAGTCCTATAAGAAGARGAGGTAATAATATAAACCTACTAAACTATTTAATCACCTCACTAGTTATTATAATAATCTTAATAGGTAGTAGAAGGTATAAAAGAAGATAAATAATTTCTAGATAGAACGTATAGCTAATTAGAAAGCTTTTAAAAGAAAGTTTACTAAACTAGCTCTTAAGACTAACTAACTACGTAACACTTAGAAAAAGCTACTTTATAAGAAGCTCTTCTTAAAACTTTAAAACTTTATAACGTAGGCTACGTAAGATAACTCTATTAGCTATAATAAGTATTACTCTAAAGCATCTATCTAATCTTACTCTTAGAGTAATAAGATTAAGAAAGAAGATTACTTTTAAACTTATTAAATAACTACTTAATACCTAAAGTATAAAGAATCTTCTAAGAAGTAATCTTATACTTT
Source organism: Nigrograna mackinnonii (assembly GCA_001007845.1). NCBI lineage: Eukaryota > Fungi > Ascomycota > Dothideomycetes > Pleosporales > Nigrogranaceae > Nigrograna > Nigrograna mackinnonii. The sequence goes on along the minus strand of JGVQ01000007.1, from coordinate 466,064 downwards.
ACTTACTAAAGACCTTAAGCCTAAGCTCTCCTATACTAAATTAGACTTAAAARAAAGTAAATACTTTAATTATAGTAAGAAAGGCTACTATAAGAAAGATTACCCTAATACTACGTATACTATAGTAGTTAACTTTATAGATTCTAATTTAGATAATAAGTCTCTTAATAAAACTTACTCTATAGACTCTAACTCTAAAGCTAATTAATCTTTAGAAGAAGAATTAGAATACCTACCTTATAAGAAAGGAAAAAGATAGTACTAGAAGAAGTCTCTACTCTAGTACTATAARAAARAGCCTTAGATAAGATACTCTAGCTATTTAGTAGTAGCTTATTCTTACTACTAGTCTAAATAGCTTACTAAAGTATTAGTATTAAGCTATAGGCCTTTATAGATTCTAGTGTATAAGTTAACGTTCTAATACACTAGAAATAGATACTTATAATAATAGAGAAGCTAAAAATATAGTGTATAAAAATACCTATTATAGTCACCTTTAATTCTTTTAATAGTAAGAACGCTAAGTAAGCATAATATTACTTCTATAGAGAAATTAAAATTAATAACTATATACTATAAGAATAGATAGCGTTTACTAATATAAAGCTATATAACGTAATAGTTAGCTAGAGATTCTTCTTAAAGTATAATATTAATCTTAGTTACTACTAAAATTAACTAAGATAGCTAGAAGATAATTACTACTAAAAAGTAAAAAATAACTTTATAATACGTCCTTATTTACTCTACCTAGCTATCTAGAGTTAATAAGATAATACTAATTAGCGTGACTAAGTAGTTAAATAAGAAGCTAGCTATAAATAGAGAGTGAAGCTACTTTAGCATAATAATAAGACTTCTAGAGAAGTCTTAGTACTACTACTAGATCTACYTAATCTTTATAATAAACCTAAAGCTCTACTAGAGCGCYTTAACGTTACTTACTTATAAGTAGCTAGAGCTTTACTAGCTTCTTTATAACCTAAGCTTTACTAAGAGCCTACTAAATAATACATTACACTCTTTTATCCTACTAAATAACTCTAATATAAAGAGAATATATAGAAATTCTAAGAAGAATTATAAAGATCTAGCCTAAAAAAGAAAGTATAAGAAACTAGGACTAAGAAACTAGCTCTAGTTAGGGCCTTTATATACTAAAAACTACTATCTACTAGACTTAATATTAATATAATTAAGGCTAGAGCCTTTATACTATATATAGAGCGTAAGTGTTAGAAAGCTCTACTAGAGTATACTAGCTTATATAAGATTAATACTCTTATCTARGATAAAGACTCTATAGAACTAGAACTAGATATTATAGAGCTACTTACTACTAAACTACTCTACYTAGAGTAGGTAGGAGCTATAGTAGAGTATTTCTCTAAAATAGCCTCTAATAAACTACTACCTACTTAGCTTAGTATAGATTATAAGATAGAGTTTATAGAAAAAGTAAATTAGTTAACTACTAGCTCTCTCTACTATATATCTATAGAGCACCTATAACTTATAAAAGCTTATCTTAATAAGCACCTCTAGAAAAGTTTTATATAATCTAGTAATACTAGCTAGGCTTCTCTAGTTCTATTTACTAAGAAATCTAGTAGAAGATAGTAATTCTACGTTAATTATTAAAAGCTTAACGTAATTACTAAGAAAGATAAAATACTTATACTATTAATCTAAAAGACTCTTAAGCGTATATCTTTAGCTAAAGTGTTTACTAAACTAGATATTTACTAGGCCTTTTACTATATACGTATAGATAAGAACGCTAAAGATCTTACTACTTTTAAAACTAGATATAGTAGCTTTAAGTATAAAGTGTTACTATTTAGGCTATATAATAGCCTAGCTACCTTCTAATAGTATATAAACTTAGTACTATATAATTTCTTAGATAACTTTTATATAGCTTATATTAATAATATCTTTATATACTTAGATAATCTTCTAGAACATAAGCTATATATATAATAGGTCTTTTAACGTCTTAAAGACGTAGGACTATAAGTAGATATTAAGAAGAGTAAGTTTACTATTACTAAGATTTACTTTCTAGACTTTATTATTAGTATAGAAGGTATTTAGAAAGACTCTACTAAAACTAGTGTTATTACTAATTAACTAGAGCCTACTACTCTTACTACTTTACTTAGTTTCTTAAGATTCTATAACTTTTATAAAGCCTAGTTAGAAAACTATAGTAGAGTTATATATCTTTTAACTAAACTCACTAAAAAGAGAGCTTTCTAGCCTTTTAGAGAAGAAGAATAATTAGCTTTTAATAAAGCTAAGTAGCTTATATTATTAGATAACGTTCTATAATACTACTTACTCTATAGAAAGAGTTATATAAAAACTAATACTAGTAATAGAGTAGTAGCTAGAGTATACTATTAACTATAAGATAACTAAACCTAGCACCTAGTTACTTATTTTAGTAAAATAATGTCCTCTATAGAAATAGTGTATAAGATCTATAATAAAGAGATGCTAGTAGTAATAAGAGCTTTAGAAGAATAGAGAGCTCTATTACTAGAGTTATAACTTAAAAAGCTTTTCTTAATAGTTACTAATTATAGAGCTCTTAAATACTTTACTACTAAGAGAGAACTATTACTTAAGTAGGCTTAGTAGTTAATTAAACTCTTAGAGTTTAACTATATAATCACTTATAGGCTAAGAATAGCTAATATTATTACTAACGCCCTCTCTTATAAATAAGATAAGTTAAAAACATAGAAGGCTAAAGATGTAGCTACTTAAATATAAGTATTCTTACTAGTTAATAAGATATAGTACTTAAAGACGCTTATAGCTACCTTCTATATAGTAGAACTAGACTTAGAAGACTTAGAAAGATCTAGCTAGCCTAAGAAGTACTCTTATTAGGTAATTAATTAATTACTAAACACTAATTATACTTATAATTTTCTTTAAGAACTATAAGAAGACACTTAGAAAGTATAAAGTAAGTTTAAATTAAGTAACACTAGAATTCTTACTAAATAAAGACGCCTAGTAATACTAGAAGTTAACTTCCTAAAGATATATATTATCTAATCTATCTATACTACTTAGGTAATAGCTTACTTAAGTAAACGTAAAATAATTAAGCTAGTAAAAGAGCTCTACTACTAGAAAGAGATAAAAGATAAYATTAAGCGCTTTATTAAGAACTATAAATAGTATAGATAGAGCTACCTACTACTAGATAAGAAGCCTARGCTACTTAAATTACTTCTTATTCTAGAGAAAGCCTAGTAATATATTACTATAGACTTTAAGAGCTTCCTAGTTAATAAATATAACTATAATAACGTCCTAGTAGTAGTAGATAAGCTAAGTAAACGCGTTTTCTTACTACTATATTATAAAATAGCTACTATAGAAGACGTAGCTTAGCTCTATTATTATTACATCTTTAGAATATATAGCTTACTAAAGTCTATTACCTCTAATAGAAGCTCTTAGTTTATATTATAATTCTTAAAGAAGCTATATAAACTACTAAGTATTAAATAATTACTATCTACTACCTATCACTTTTAAATAGATAGAAACTTAGAGATCTATAACTAATACTTAGATCTACGTTTAAAGCTTTTTATTAATTACTACTAGGATAACTAGTCTAACTTACTACCTTCTATAGACTTTAYCTARGYRATTCTACTTTATAAATTAATAGAATTAAGCTCTTTTAAGATAGAATTTAGCTATAAAGCCTAATACTACTAGGATTAGAGAGAAAAGATTTACTAAATAGGCCTAATTAAAGAAATATCTACTAAATAAGCTATCTAGTTTATATAAGAGCGCATAGAAGCTATATAATAAGCTATAGAAGTAGCTTAACACTAGTTAAAGAAAGCTTAATAATAATAAGCTACTTAGGCTAATAAGTACTAGAGAGAGTCTAATTTTAATATAAGAGATTAGGTATATATTATAAGTAAAAGCTTTTATATAGAATAACTAAGCATAAAGCTTAGCTAGTAGATATATAGGCTTTATTCTATTATTAATAAGAAAGGACACTCTTACTAGATAGAGCTACTTCTAAGACTTAAGATATACCTAGTACTATATATAGATTAGATATATAAAGCTACTATAGATCTTCTCTTAGGTTAAATCTAACTACTAGAGCTACTAGAAGAAGTAGATAGCTACTTAAAGTAGTCTATATAGAAAATCTTTAATAGTAAGCTTATATATAGTAAGCTTTAATATAGAGCGTAGTAGGTAAATTATAACTCTAATCTAACATATTACTTAGCTAGTAACTTTATAAACGCTCTAGAACTAGTTAATAGCTATTATAAAGTATATCTAAGTAAACTAGAGCTTCTAAAATAGCTATAGTAGTAGCTAGAAGTAGTAAAAGAGGATAAATACTTAGAAATAACTAGAGAAGATAATTTACTAGCTCTAGGTATAGAAACATAAGTATATAAAGCTTAGAGTAAAGCTAGAGAGAAATAGAAGGCTAGCGCTATACTAGAATAGGAAATTATATACTAAGAAATCTATTTAGGCGTTTAATTAAAGCTTAGAGATAAGCCTACTTTAGAAAGAGAAGTAATATAAAAGCCTCTCTTTAAGATAACTTAGAGCTTTAGAGCACTAGTATAACTTTAGAAGTAGATTAGAGTTATATTCTTCTAGTTATATAATACTAAGTTATATAACCTAGATTATATAGCTATTACTATAGCTCTATATAGTATAGAGCTTAAGAGAACTTTAGGCTTAGAATAGAAAAACTATTATCCTACTCTACTATAGATAGAGTAGCTAGGAGACTACTCCTACTTACTACTTTAATATATTTATTAACACCTACTACTTAGTTAATATTATGTAACTAGCCTATTATACTTATAGTATAAGATAAAGCTCTATCTTCTATAAAGATAGAGATAGAGATAGCTACTTAGTATTAATACTTAAAACTATAAATAATAGGTATAATCTTCTATTTATAAACCTTACTATCTATTTTACTTTAATCCTTCTTAAATATAACTATAGAGCCTTTCTTATAGCTTATAATATAGCTCTAAATTATCTACTTAAAATAACTATAGAATTTAAGAATATAATAAGCTAGTAAGTATCTCTCCTCTATATAGTAAGTAATAAAGATCTAGCTATTAAATCTATAAGAGAAAGATGCTTTATTAGTCTAAATTACACGTGCCTATTACTAGTTATTCTAATCTATATAGAGACGCGCCTAATTTAACCTATCCTACTAGTATTTTAGTGTAAGAAGTAGCTTCTTAGTTATTATACGTTAAAAATAGCGCTCTTATTTAAATGTAGCTATTAAGATTTATTTATAGGTAGAGATGCCTTTAAGCTAAGTAATCTCTATAAAAGATAGTTATCTATAAAAGCTATTAATTATTACTCTATTAATAAGGCGCTTACGCCTTATAGTATTAAGTAAGAGAGGCTAACCTTAAGGCTTCTTTAGTGTAGATGGGTGTGTAATTATATACTGAATAGTAGATCTAGAGATCTTTAAAGTCTCTGAGATCTGTGTGTAGCTCCATAGTGCGTAGTGGCGTAGAGTCAGGATTTCGACGCGTTGACGATAGGTAAGGCGGTTACCAGCTTCAGGATTCGATTTAGGTGCATCTCGGGCTCGTACTCGATAGGTTGAAGGCATTTGATTGAGAGATAGGCAGTCGCAAATAGGTAGATAGAGCTCACTGAGTTGCTCAGGCAAGATAGGAGAATCAGGAGGATTTTGGTGGCGTTGACAGGGGGGGGGGGGGCAACCCGTACATGCTCACCCCTTGTAAGGCGGGGTGCGCCGTGGCCGGGTGGGGCTGGGCTCTGCGCCGTAACATCATCACTCACTCCATAGATACCTACCTGCACCCTCACCGACTTCCAGTTGTTCACTTGGTTTCCACACCACCATACCTTCCCTGAATACAGGTGCACTCTGGGCATCCCGCTGCGGACACTGCAACATGAGGCCGTCGTCGGGCGGCGACCCTCTCCCCTCCACCGAACCGCGCTCCCGCAAGTCCAGTAACGCCGATCATTCCGCCGCCGCTCATACCAGCCCATCGAGTCATGTACCCACAACTTTCTTTCTGAGGAGTGAGGAGGAAATGGAACAATCTCTTCCTGATGGGCAAGGGCCACAGCTAGAGAGTAAACAACAGGATAGCAACTTTGGTGTAGAAAGCCTAGCAGACACTCTGGACACTGCATTTGGCCGAGAGAGCAATGCATCTACCAACGAGACAGAGAACAGTGAGGCAGCGCCGACTTCAGACAAAAGTTGTCCAAAGTCTGTCAGCCACTGCTCGCCTTCTACTTTGAATAGAAGATCCGACGAGCACAAATCCCTATCTAGCAGAAAGCACTCCAGGAAGCAGTCCAACCATGGACTGTCCGCCCCAATGACGCCTGTGGATATGGAAGCACCATCACCAGTACCTACATCCGCGATGCCGAGCACTCCTAAGTCCGTTTCATTACAATCACTAAAGCTGTCTGACGAAGATTCCGTACTCGACGAAGTCGCTAGTCAGGCGGTCTTTTCCAGTGGCGAGGAAGAGGAGGAAGAGACCCAACAAGGCGAATCGAGCAGCTTCCCTCAACTGGTAATGCCGAGTATCCAAATGCCAACTCGGAGACCCTTTACCACCAAGGGCAAGGCTATGGGAAAGTTGAAAGTTCTCATTGCTGGCGAATCCGGTATGTCTCTGCATTCAGCCCTGTATCCGCCCTCACGCAACACATCACTAGGATATTTCATAGGCTAACATTTCACCGTAGGAGTTGGCAAGACTGCTCTTGTTCGCTCTATTGTTCAACTGTGTGAAGACATCGTTCATGTAGATCCATTATCTCCCTCGCAGACCTTCTCTCAAACCCCTCCTTCGAAATCTAAATCTCGAAGACGTAAGGCTCCGAGTGCGAGGACCAAAAGTATCACGGAGATCCACGCCAGTACCAAATCATATCCGCATTGGTGGACAGATAATGAAGAAAGTCGTGTGTTTCGGCGGCGGAAAAGTACAAGTGATGCAGTTCTGGAGCGAAACCTTTGCTTTATCGATACCCCTGGCTATACCAATGCCTCCACACACTGCGAAGATCAGAATCTCGTCGTCGATTATGTCGAGTCTCTTCTTTATCAAAACTCATCACTGGCCTCGATGGAGGATAACGATCTACTAGGTGTAATCAGCGGGAGTGGAGGTGTACAGGTAGACTTGGTTCTGTACCTGGTATCTCCAAGTAAGTCAATGCTATTTAAGAAATTACAGGCACAACTAACCTTAGCTAGGTCACGATATTTCCCAGGACGTTGAGTTCATGCAACGATTATCCAACCTGACCAACGTCTTGCCTATTATCTCCAAGTCGGATACCCTTTCACCCACCGAAGTTATAGCCGTGAAGACCTTCATTCTCGCCCGACTGCAGAACACTTCGATCAAACCTTTCTTCTTTGGTAAAGCATTGGACGAGGCGTTACTTGCTGTACAGGGGCTATCAATGACATCTTCCACCGACCAAAAGCCGGATGCGGAGATGACAGAGGGGAATCATTTTTCTTTCGTTGTTCCAACCTACCCTTACGCAATTTCTACTATTCCAAGCTCAGATACAGACGTCATGGATGCGTCCCTTCTTATGTCTCCCGATTACGTTCAGCCTCTCCTACCTTCCGAGCTTGCTGCATTAGTCAATCAGGTCTTCGATCCTGAATCTATTGCCTGGTTAAGACACTCTTCCGCGAAGAAATATCTCGCCTGGCGACGGCGGTCCAAATTAGCAGGGAGTCCTCTCCTTCAGAGCAGTTTTCGTCAGCAACCGATCCAGCGTGGCAGCATTTCCAGTTCCTCTGTTGGTCTGAATGGAGCTGCACTACATGGTAAGATTTTAGCATGATCTTCACTTCCATTCGATCTGACGTCTCAATCAGCATCTGGAACATCTTCGATATTCTCTGCGGCATCCCCCTCAGGAGTTCTTGTGCCGCGCGCGACCTCGCCCTTTTATTTGTCAAATCATAATCTACAATCGCCTTTCCCAGCCTCGTCCCCATCACTTTCTCACACCAATCTAGACAGAGAAAGTCCCACCGACTTTTCATTAGCCCAGTACACCAACTTCCGAGGGGATGAACGTGTAACTCAAGTGCGGCTCGCTAAATGGGCTACCGACCTGCAGAGAAGTCTTCGAAATGAACGTGAACGTTTTGAAGAACTGCAGCGTAGCGAGCGAGCAAAATGGCTACTAGAGCGAGTTGGCGAAGAAGTAAAAGAAGGCAACATCATCAGAAGTCCCAACCAATCTCCTACAGCTGATTGGGCTATCGTACGGTGCAGCAGTGCCAAGGAAAAGGATGGCTCTAGGAGGTATGACAGAACGGGAAGTCTGGATTCAAGAGATCCTCTTGGTCTTTGCGATTTCAGTGATGAGGTCAAGAGACGCGGAGTCGTATTAGTCAAAGTTCTGGGGGGTATGAGCGTTCTTGGCGCGGTTATGGTTGCTTTCGTAAAGGCCTGTAGTATGGAGACAACATTACCAGAAGGAGGGTTATGGTCATGGGTGACCGGCCCAACGGATTAGTCGCGGCGCCCTACGGAGTTCGAGGTCTCATATGATTTGAACGAGTGGCGTGGCCTGGCTGGAAGGCCCCAAACGATACCCACTCCCAACCGGAAAGTTCCACGGCGTCATTATCATCTACACTCTTATGTATGCGTAGAGAAGATGTCTTCCCTCAATCTCTTTTATGTCACCAACCCCACATTTGGATGACTCTCTCTTCGGGTACAGAAAGCAGATAGACATTTCGGATTATGTATGTAACGAAATGAAGCATTCTTAATTTGACTATTAAACGCCCAATGATGTTTTCGACCTTGCAATCTTCAAGAAGGGTTAACTTGGAGCAAATTTCACGTGCGATTACTAAGGTTCAATTGGAGGTGACCGATCTCGGAGCTCAAGTTCCCTGACGCTAGAGGTTCAAGATACCAGCTTCCCAATACATGAACTCATCCTGCTAGTTGACACTTTCTGGGAAGATTGTGTCGTTCTCCGTTTTCGCAGTACTCCAACTTCGGGGTGGGAAATCGCTCCGAAGGCAAAGGGTCTTGAGATATAAAGCGTCGAGTCGCTGCGTCATTGTACGGAGCTTAGCTCCTACCATTTCACCTCAATACATGAACTCCACTATAGATCCTCAATCCTCCAACCATCATCAATAAGTCTTATATTCACTAGTCCGAAGTTACATCTTCGGATACAATTTCGACTGCATTACCGATCTAATCATGTCTAAACCATATATTCATGGACATCATGCCTCGGTTCTCCGCTCGCACACATGGCGTACCGTCGAGAACTCCTGCCCCCATATAATACCTTACTTGAACAACCCGTCCTTGAAGATATTAGATGTAGGATGCGGTCCAGGTACTATATCGGTAGATCTGGCGTCCCGTGTTCCCAAAGGATGCGTATACGCCATTGACCCGTCTGCCGAAGTCATCGAGAAAGCTAAAAAGCATGCCGAAGAGAAGGGTGTTACAAATGTGCGTTTTGAAGTCGGGGACATTTTCAATTGGAGTACCTTGGAGGGTGTTAAACAAGGAAACTTTGATATCGTGCACGCCCATCAAGTGCTCCAACACCTCCAGGACCCCGTGGGAGCATTGCAGGAAATGAGGCGCCTCACAAAGCCTGGCGGTATTGTCGCAGCGCGAGATGCAGACTACTCGGGCATGACGTGGTATCCTGAAATCGAAGGTCTGCAGCAGTGGCAGGATTTATACATTGCTTCGGCGAGAGGCATCAAGTGCGATCCAAACATTGGGAGGAAACTCCACGCAGTAGCCTTGAAAGCAGGCTTCAAGAGGCAAGATATCGATGCTACAGCCACGGCGTGGATATTCAGTACACCTGAAGAAAGGGCTTGGTGGTGTGGGTTGTGGGCTGAGAGGGTCCTACAGAGTGCGTTTAAGAAGAATGCTATGGAAATTGGACTCGCTACAGTAGAAGATTTACAGAAAATCTCAGAGACCTGGAAGACGTTTGAACAAATGGAGGACGGGTGGTTTTCGGTTTTGAACGGGGAGATAGTTTGCCGTGTTTAGGCATAGTAGTCCATATTGGCATACATACACATGCATCTACACTTGTACAATATTCTTTATCACACAAAACCAATACACCCAAATCTACACACGTCAAAGTGAATCACAGCGAATAACCATTACCCTATTTCAGAGCAACACCCACCCTCAACAACGCCGAGGAGCCCACACCACCCCACATCTCATCCTCGCCAATACCCAATCATGCCTAGCTACGCGCCAGCCGCACCGGTCATCTGATATGGCATACATTAGCTCCCCTCTTACCCTGCATCTCGGCCTTTACGTCTGCTGCGTGTATGCGTTGGTTGCAGCCTGCCCTACCCTGCCCGTCATATCAACCCCACCACCACCCCGCTCGCTCTTTTAAAGCCCAGCATCAGCATCAGCAGAACAACCCCTAAACCCCAAATCTCAGCCTTTTCACTCCCGTCTCTTGTCCACGACACAAGCAAAACCGCTGCTATTCCAACTATACCATTATCCCGAAACTCCTAGATCCATCAGTCAACATGCAGGGATTCACCGTCCTCGTCAACCAGCACGATAACAACTGCCCCAAGTGTGGCGCCGGTATCAGTGACGGAGGCAAGACCTGCGGTTCTTGCGGCAGCGTAAGTTCTCCCCCTAAATAACATGTCCTCTATGTCAAAGTTAAACGATATCTAGTCATGCCCCGTCTAGTATCTGAACGCGATTTATTTGCGTAGATGTGATCTAATCACGTGGAAAGGGGTTGGAATTGCATATCATGAGTTGAGTTGGGGGTTTTTGCATGGGAAATGGCTTAGGTTGGGTTTGATTTAGTACGGTTGGCGCTGAGGGGGTGATGAACGAATGAGTGAATGAATGAGTGATCTGATATGATGTGTTCCACATGTCCTTTTTCTGGGCCGAGACACAAGTGAGCGAGTGAACGACTGTATTTCGAATTGAATATATGGGGATCGTGCTCTCTTTACGATATGGAAATGAACGTATACGGTCGTTGTCATGTTTCCGTGGTTCTGGTTCTCATGGGTTCCTGGGCTGAGATCTTGCCTTGCGTTTAGTGTGTTTGAGTTTCAGATTCTACGCCTGTGCTTGTCCTTACGCTTCAAATCTATGGAACCTCGTGAAGATCTCTAGTTTGAAACACTAGTTAGTGCTGTGAAGGAATATGTGCTCGTATCATCAAGCTAGCTCATTGTAGATGAATGGCTATACGTCTACTGAAGCCTTTTCATCAGTTTTCATCATACACTCGCGCAACCTATGCATTGACAATTCGGATAGTTACAGAAGCGTAGTCAATCCCAAGACAAGGCGACCAAAAAGGGCGTTCGCAATCCGTACGGCATATTTTAGGCTCACCGCAGCATACTCAGCCTTGTACCGGACATTTGTGTTCATCCTACGTTTATTTTGGGTGATTTAGAGGGCAATGAAAGGTCCAGACGTGAATCTGCCAGATTGCAATTGTAGAGGTATGTTACGTTGCTTTTCCAGGGCAGGGTTAATGAGGCACAACGGCCTTCTCTGTTGTGTATCACAGTACATGTATTCCCGAAGACGGGTGACATCATTTTGTCGAGCATGTAGGGCTAGAAGTACAAGCGGGTAGAAGCATCAAAGGGTAGTAATTGGCTGATCGAATGCGGGTTCGGAAAGAAGCCTTAGATCATCGTATCCATGTGCCTACCCATTGGCTGGCAAAATTCCATCCATCTTCATTACAATCTCATGATCTGAAGACAAACCGGTGAAATCCTTCTCAAGGCTCCAGCGTAACTAAGTACCCGATGTAGTACTCCGTTACGAACCCCTGCTGGTAGTCACGATATAATATCTAAATTAAGACGCAACTGCCAACAAAAGGCCCGAAACAATTTGAAAAGCTCACCCGCCTCCTTAGTTTTCTCCTCACATAACGCCGTCACCTAGGTAAATTCTACAGTGCAGTTCGTAAAAGCACATTACCAGATCCGCACCAGGACCCTGAGGATCCAAATTTCCAGGAGCCACGGTGGATCAAGACTACTCGGGCGCTAGGCAAAACGCTGCAGATCTGTAGCGTATGCGCCCTTTGGTGCGCAGGGATTAACCAGCCCTGTCGCCGGGCTACGGCTACAAAGATTTGCACACTTGGTGCCGACCTGCCGTATAAGTTTTATTGAATATTTGGCCATGGCCTGTTTGGGGACACGAGACGGGGTCCTGTCTCCTGTTTTGAGCGGGTACTACACATCTAATGTAAATTTGCCGGATTTTTGTCGGGTGGTTTCTGGGTTTGGGAGATTGGTTGGTTGGCGGTTGATGTCAGGTGCTGTCAAGGTCTGTGACTGGACTCTCTCCGATGGTGAAGGCAAAGGGGAGTGCTACTCTGCTGTCAATAGTGTGGGTGTGTGCAGAGAATACAACAGCGCATTGAGAAATATACACGTTCTGTGTTTGAGAGAATAATGATACTATGTTCGCCAACTCAGGTCATTAGATCTATGAGTTATATTCCCCCAAGGAGGCAACCAATTTTGGGTATACTGCTCAACACGGAACGAATGGCCGGCAATTGGATAAACACCGCAAATACTTAAAGAGAACTCCTTCATTTATTCCTGAAAAGACCGAATCCGTGCCCACCATTTCTGTCCCTGATGCAGTGTTGTAGTCGTACATGTGGTTGGTAACGTGCGCCGCGAACCTCCCACTGGTTTCATTATTCCAACGCTCGCTCAAAACGCTCACCTCTTCTTCAGGTGGATGAGAGTGATGGTGACACTCGCAAGGAGAACAACGAAAGTGAGGAACATGAAGGCCGTATCTGCTTGGTTCTGCTTGCAACGCGATAATAACTTGTCGTTGTTTTTCGCGAAGCCACATGTTGGGTCGCCGTCGACTTCAACGCAACCTCCACCGATGAGTTCATTTAGGGCTAGTTTCGCTATATTTCTGTCACTGGTGCTACCGCAATCGGTGCCACGAAGCTTATAAGCAAAGACCTGTCATGGAATTAGTTCTTGCTGTTCCACTAGGATTCGGCAGACATACAATGCCAGCGATGAGCTGAAAAAGGGCGACAAGTCCATCGATGCCAGCAAGAATGATGCTTTGGAGCATCTCCACCCAGGTAGACGCAATGCCGATGAAGGCGGCTACCAAAGCGATACCTCCACAGAATGCGGCATAGCCCAAAGCAGCAGGAACGTTAACATTGATCCCGTTATTCTGTTGATCCTTGATGAGAGTAACAGATAGTCCAAGCACGACAGCGCCAAAGAGGATTTGAGAACCTCGAAGGGCAAGATTAACGACGGCGTTCACCATTGTGGTAAGATAAGGATCGATGTGCGTAGTAAGAACGGACGAGAGGTTGCGAATAAGACAGATTCCAGTATAGTTTAAGTAGACTCAATATGAAATGAGTATGATTGGGTTGGTAGCTACTTGCTCAGACACGTGATGCCTGGTCAAGAGAAAATGGCATGTAGAGAAGAAGTGAAGAGGAAGACAAAAGCCCACCCTGGGGTCTTTGGAGGGATATATCAACATGATCCTTAGACGCCGGAATGGCGGCACAGATTCCTTCGTCGCCTGTGCCCCCATCACATCTGTGCATCCTCTTCCAATCTCTAGCCAACGCCTGGATCCCACGCCCCGACACAGCCTTGCCCAGTGTCACATCCTACTCCTAGACGGCCTTGCGATGGGACTTGACTGCAGTGGATGCCTAACGGATTGGGAGCACACGGGCCAATGAGTTCACTGGGGCTAAAGTGGTGGACTGTCGTGACTGTGCGGTGGTCAAGTCTCGGACATGGGTCTACAAGGCGTCGTGCCATGTGGATAACAGGGCCCTTGAAACACGACTGCGACGTAAATGGCTTAGATGTATTGATGGAACGGAGGTTTTTCGCTGCACAGGTCTAAATTAGTTTTTTGGGGGCTAAGTTAGCAACTGCTTGGCTTGCGGCATCTAACGCCGCGTTCATGCACCCCCATCAACACCAGGATACACAGCAGAGTCGGTGAGCCGAGAGGAACACATCTGGCGGCAAGGGAGTCAATTCTCAATCTGATCATCGGTACTGTGCAAGTTTGAGAGCCCGTGAAGTGCAGATGAAACCTGCATTGTTGTGCCTGCAACTACTCTAAATATGCAGGTATCCCATAGACTACCGCTGCAGCGCCATTGAGATATCTCAACACACATGCTTTCCTCCCCTCTCGGACAGCCTCATCCAAGCCCACTCCGCTCCGACTCTGTATATTGGAACATTCCATGCGATCGCTGTCTTCGCCCGAGTGGCTCATGGTTTCATTCCCTTTCTGTTCGGTCGCCGGCCTTCTTGCGCATTCAACGTCAGCTACGAGCTGCGCGACCTTTCCTTTGCCTTTACTTCTCTTTGCCGTCTTGGATAGATTTTCCTCGACCTTCATCTCCGGCCACAGTCCCCAAAGCTCCCCTGCTCTGACAGCGAATCGATCACAATCTTTGTCTGTGACATCCCAGAGCATGCCTACTACTGCGGGCGCTCCAGCAGTGAGGTATGACGCCAGCATTCCAGAAGGCTCATATATTCCATTATCTGACAAATGAACTGAAGAGCATCCAAAAAGGAAAGTAGTAGCACATTTGGGTTTTTCGCGGCTCTCTCCCATACCAGCGCACAGCCTTCGAACGGATTTCGACCTGACGTATTGAGCTCCACTACCATGGCCAAAATAGAGCAAGAGGTCCTGCTCTCGAAGAGCATCTTCAAATTCCTTGTCCGAAGGAGCTCGTCCAATGACATGAGTCCAGTCTCCTTGCATGCTGTCCAGCCGAGGCTTGAGGGTTTTGAGTGTATGTGTCAGGTCTCCAGAAGGATTCAGAATGCTTGTTCCCCCAGCCATCGCCGGGATGTAGTGACCAGGGGGTCTATCTGCATTTGTGCAAGGTGGTCGCGCGGCCAGGATTCGATCGCGAAGTGCTACCAATGATGGAAGACGAGATATGGAAAGAGACTGGAGACAAGGCAAAGATTCCCAAGGAAATATATGCAGGTTCTTGTCAAGGATAAGGATTGTATGTGAGGTAGCGTCTGAGGAAGAGCCCTTGGAAGCATTATGATAAGCGCGTAGTGCGTCTAGCGTTTCGATCACTACCGCATCGAAGTCAATCTCATCATACGCGTTGCGCTCTCCATTGAATTGGAGAATATCAACCACGAAGTAGACCAGATCCATCATGGCCTCGTCCAGATCAAGCTCCTCGTTGTTTGCGTCGCCAAGGGCAACGAATAACTCAAGCACCCGACTGTCCAGTACTGCTTTGGTTTGCTGTGATTTTCCGCGCCGAGAGGGTAAATGCCGGTTCAAAATGTTCTCAAAAGATTTGCGGAAGCGGGCTAACAGTGTAGGCTGAGGTTGTGGTCTAGAAAAGATGCCTTTAAAGCCGCCAAGCCAGATATTCTCAATATTGACAAGTAGTTCGTGGAGTTTCGCGTCCAAAGCCTCCCTTTCAGCCCACCACTGTTGTCTTGCATCCTTAGTCGTCATGTCTTTCGCACTTCGCGTGCTGAAATCGCTGAGCTCGATGACCTCCTCGAAGCTCCTACGACCATCCTCGAAGGTAAATTCGTCTTCATCCATATCACGGCAGGTATGCCGGGCCATTGGCAGTCGAAGAATAAAAGGCGAAAGACCAGACTCGTACCGAGTGATGTACAGTTCATCGTGGCTTTCGTTCAGAGCAAGGGATACCGCTGTCCAGGTCTTTGGAATTATGTCGATATAGTCATGTTGAAACTCTGATGCCGACCCAATCGCAAATTTGTCCCGGGTACTTAGCTCCGGCCACCGGAGGAGATCTTCGCGCGACGGACGTTCTTGTTCAACTTCAACAGATTGCTGCGCCAGTCTAAGGGAATTACATTTTGGGAGTTCTTTTTGTGTCGTTAGCTTGGGGATAATGTGACGGATCAACCAAGATACCTACCACTCATGTATGCCGCATATAGAGGATGCGATTGGCCCTGCACATCCCCAGCAGAGAGTGCAGACAGCAATACTGTGAAATGCCCTAATGCTGACGATGCCTGATTGAATCGGGAACTAGAACTGGAGTGCGAGCAAAGGACATGTAAATTCATTAATCGCTCGCGAGCCTGCTGGAGAATTTGAATGAATTGTTCAGTTGACACTTTCGCGGTCCGAGTCGTCTTCAACGTAGTCTTTGCCGGTCCACCACCGCGTTTCGCCGGCTGTGCATTCGAGGTTTTGGCTTCTTTTTGTCCAAGCGAAGGAAACGCAATCGTTGATTCTGGGAGGGTGTTGAAAGTAAAATCTTTGGCAAGCTCTGACATGCCTTGTGCAAATAGAGCCTTGAAGCTAGCCCAGAGGTGCAAGATGTTACTCTCTTGGTTTTTATCAACCGTTTGCACCTCCTCCAGGATTTGGAGAGCCTTGCGAATATCCTCCTGGAAAATGTTGGCGAGTGCTTTTCGACGAAGAATATCAGCCCGCGCCCTGCCTAATGGGGCGCATTCATCGCCAACGGTTGGAGGGGGGCTAATAGGTTTGGTCACATTCCGGGATCGAGATGTGGCTAAAGTACGTGCCGCCGGTTTCCGGCCTCTTGTGGTCTTCGAGGTTCCACTATCTTGAACATTTGATCCATTCACTGTCAGTGATGACATCTTCTCTGTTATGACATCTACTGGACGGGAGAATAGCTCCATTGACTGTATGAATGAGGGCAAGGTAAGTTCGTCCAATAAGGTTTCTAACGTTTCGTACATATCGAGTTCTTTGTCGAGATTCCCAGCAGACTGATGGATAGTGGCTAGAGAAGAGTAGTACGTTACCATAGATAGATGCTTGTGGGGTTCAACATGGCCAAGAGACTCGAGAGCAGTCTGTGCCTTGTCAGGTCGTCCGCTCTGGGCCCAGTAGTCGGCTCTTGAGGCACAATTCTCGATAGTAAGAGATCTTGCGTGTGTCGCTGCAGCGACTTTCTCTGCCTGCTCCGCAGCATATACCGCTTCATGAAGTAGACCTTGGTGGGCAAACACCAGAGACTGCTGCATCAAGCCACGATACAAAGACGGCACAAGCGGCCAAAAAGCAGGGCCATTAAGTGAGTCGTGAGTATTTGATGTGACAAGCAGAATGCCTTTTTCATTCCTCGTGGAGCTCAATGGGTCAAAGGCGCCTGTGACCGACCCATTCAGATCCGGTTCATCGCCACCGGCTCGAATCATCTTTCTTGATGAAGACTTACTCTCCAGTGCAGACCAGATTCTGCGGTTGAGTGCAACGCTTTGTTTTGCGTATTTCGCGGCGTCTTTGTGGTAACCACTACTGATACTGAAAAGAGAATACACATAGCACGCATCGGCAAGGAGCCAATTGTACCTGAGCCGATCGGACAACGTGATCCCCGGATCAGAGAGGCTAATGAATTGGGAATCGGTCTGGGTGATCCCTTCTGCTGCCAGCAATGTACTTTCACTACAATCGTTAGAGGGAGAGAGCCATTGGAAAAGTATTGTTCTTACCACTTAGCAGAATTGCCAATTCGCAAAAGGTATTCAGCATAGCTAATATGCCAACGTAGTTTCGCTTCAGTCGAAATAGATTCATGAGCTGTCAAGGATTCTGCTCTGGCAAAAGCTAGCCCTGCCTTGCCTGAATACCCCATGCGCAGCAGATGCAGCCCCAGAGTGCAGAGAGCGCTTGCAAGTTGCGAAATATCGGAATTCGGTCGCAAGTCGAGCACTTTAATGAGGAGTATGAGTGCAGAAGCACAAGTGTAGTTCTCGCCCTTGGCGGCCAGGTAGTCGGTAATCATTTGCAATTCGACTATCCACTGGTCGACATTATCTACCCGCTTATGAATTATATTCCAAGAGGAGGCAGAATCTACCATTGATCGCCAGGTAGACAGAGCCTCTTGAATATCTGCAATCGGGGGAGATAGGTCCTGCAACAGGATCTTAATTCTGACCATGGCTCTAAAGAAGTTCTCGAATCGCCCTAAGCCCTCGTCCTCGGAGCCTTGAACGGCTATTTCTTGTTCGAGATCAGCCATAGACGGCAGGAGCTCTCGTGGGAATTCTTCGCCTAGTTCCTGGAATAGCTGAAAATAGGTCGCTTGCAGTCTAAGATATCGGATGGGGTATTGATCAGGTGCATATAGGCTTAGCAAACGCTCCGCAAGCACACGAATGCTAGGGTTGAAAGCAGGATCCCAAGCTCGATTTCGAGAGAGGGACTTGAGGAAGAGAGTCAGTTGCCATTCCAATAACAGTCCCCGATCCGCAACCGCTAGGTTGTCATCATCGTAGAACGGGAGGCTGCCATCATTTTTCAACCCGGCGCGAATAAATGAACGCTGGTAGGATTTGACCGCTCTCCCGAGCTCACTAGCAAGTCCTTGGCTCCCAAGGATTTGTTCCACTGGGTCACTTGCAGATTTTCTGAGCTCCTGTTGCAGGTCCTCGCGCAAAAGTAGAATATGAATGCATTGCAGAAGTACGCTTCGAGAATCTTCTACTCGATCTGCATCGTCCAAAGTCTCTCCAAGTCTTTCAAGCTTCATTGTGAGGAGGCCAGAATGTCGCTCAGTCGCTGTCCTGGTCTTAAGAAGGTCTACCGATCGTTGCATGGCCATGATCGCCCCGTCCGTATCATGCAATGTCTTGAAATGCACATGGACGGACCAATAAGCGTTAGACAATTTTACGAAGGGATATTGAAGGTCATCAGGGAAAGATTCCGAAAGATTTTCGAATTGTCGCAGTATTGACGTGCAGTCCTGAAGGAGGCTATCCAAATAAGTCCAACGTGAATGCAAATCGGCTTGCATTGTGATTTTCGAGCTAACGCAAGCTGAATCAACGATACTTTTGATCGATTTGGCAGCGATAAGTATCCGGTCTTTTCTTCGCTTTTGCTCTTTAGAATTGTCATCGTCAAGTGAATTTGAACCGACAAAACGTGCGGAGAAATGAGTGCAAGCCGCTATGATAGGTAATGTTTGCGAGTAGAGGGGGTTTTTGATTTCCAACTGGTCTGTCAAAAGGCATTTTGTAGCAATGCGACGAAGGACATTAACTTCAACGAAGAGCGATTCTAGCTCCGCCGAAGATCCACCCAGGCTGCCAGATAATGCCTCCAGGGCACTTTTGATTATATGTTCCAAATCCGGTCTAGTCTTCCCCTTCAGGACGGCATCAACAGAAAGCGTGGTGGTTCGTATCAATCGATGGGCCACTGCTACAGCAGAATCATCTGGGCTTTTCGATGACTCAGGGGCGCCGAGCCAGCGGAGCGCCTTCTCGGTCTGACCTGCAGACTGGGCCAGAGAACTTAGGACCTTGGAAATGATGGCAGTGGATCCAGTCGTGGTGTTCCGACTGATGGTATTATCATGATCGCTAAGAAGCTCAAGATAGAGCGATTCTGCCGTGATGAACGTCTCCAATTTCGGGGCTTTAGACCTTCTCGAGAAGGCAATAAGGCATCTTGAGAAGGGCTCCAGAATCTCCTTCTCTATGTCACATTGATGATTAGCCAAACACCACCATTTCCGCCGAATTTTGAATGCTAATTGTTGCAAGGACAGGACAACATGGGGGGATGGTTGAAGCTTTTCCTCGCCGGTTTTGGGGTCCTCAGAGCTTGAGATGCTCGGACACATTGAGAGAATCGTTTGAGCAAGTGATTCCAGTTGGCGCGCAAGTTTGGCGTCCAGCTTGGTGTCCTTTGCGAGATGCAGGATGAGATTCGCGGGTGCATTCGTGTTTGAAAGCTTCAAATAGTTCCAGGCTTCCTCTACGACTCGAGGGCGTTTAATTCTCGCAAAAATTCGGAGCGTGTACGTCTGGTGGCTAATGATTGATGGTAGCGCTGGGCTATTTCGATCAATATTCCCAAAGTTCAGTAGGGATGCCAGACTGTCCTTCTCTTCAAACGATGTTTTTCTCTTAGTTGTACATGATCCACCAGTAGGTTTTCTGCCTTTTGAATCTCCATGGGCTATCAAGTCCAATCTTCTTTTCAATGCCCTTAGCTCCCTTAAAGCGAGGTTGTCCAATCCCAGGCCAACAAGTTTTCCAACAAGTGCTAGGATGCCACTCTCCAATTGCATCGGGGGAGAGTCCTTCCCGGCTATCTTTGCGGCCTCTGCTGTCCCCAGGTATGAAAACGCTATCCTCGCGCATTCTGCGACTCCAATCAAGCCAGGCTCAGGTCCAATTGTCAAAATGGAAGAGTGTGATAACGAGCGTCGCAACGAGGGTTTTGTAGGAGAGTTATGCGCTTGGCTGACGGAGCGTTCTTGTAGAGGTTTTTGAGCCTGAGATGCCTTTCGCGATCGAACCGTGGTTGAGCTCTTCTTTACATTCCCTTTTTCACGGGGTTTTGGTTGTGTTGTTGGGCAGGGCGATGCGATCTGTTGTTTAAGAGTATCAGAGAGGGACTTGAGAGTTATGTTAGCGACTTCAGTTGCCAATATGTATCTTTCCCTCGCTGTGATGGCTGCTGCAGAATCCGGTTGATAGGTTGCCTTCTTTCGAGACCCAGGTTGAACGCTAAGCAGTCGAGAACTTTTGACCCTAGTATTTTCCTTTTGAGCGGTGTCTTCAGTTTGGTCCGAAAGAATGCGTCGAAGCTGTTCTATGGTTGCTGCGGTACACGTAGAGATGGATCGGAGCTCTGTTTTGACATGTTCGATATGGGCCCGCGCCGAGTCTCCTTTGGCCGCCATGGAGACGAAAGCAGATGTAATGGATGATTTCCGATGAGGTGAAACAACTCAGTGCTTCTGTAGATTATACATTATTAAGAAGATCCAGGTCGGTGTTAGACGGACTGGGTTGCACAAACAAACGAACGACGTGAACGCGCAGAAGTTTGGATTTAGCCTTCTATGGTCTAGCGCTATGGGGCGCAACACGACAAGCCACGCGCGCATGCCCAGCCCTGTTCTACTTGGCCTCCTTTCACTCCTACAAGACTTCATCATACGAAGTCACCTTCTCCTAATCGTGATCATGGATACAGTCGCTTTGAAGCAATGTACAATGCGTCGTATCCTCTCCGTATGGAGCGACCAGTACAGCGTCGCGTCAGATGCCATGGCGCAGCGCAGACTCAACGATCAGTCTACATATCGAAAGTCCCTCTCGTATTGTTCGCTTTTAGACGATGATCTCTCAAGCCATCATTAGATCGCTTTCGTATCCAAAGCTTATCCGACTACTTCGGGAAAGCATGAGCCAATCGTGTAGACTTGATGATGAAGATGATAAAAGCTGCTCCCCCCCGCTCGATTGACGAGTGCAGCACTAAGTCGAACTATGCCTTCTCCCATTTTACAAGGACCTCGATTTTCAGAACTTTGTGGCGCAGATGCAGGGGATTTTGCAGCCATACGCGATCTTTTCATCGAAACAGCAAAGCAGAATTCGGAAGTAGAGGCAGTTGTCTCTTTACACCAAACACCTCTAGCACTCCAGAGTCTTGATGAGGGAAGTCTATGCACAACATTGCGATGGACGTACTCCCAGCTTCATCGTGGAGCGCAACACCTGGCGGCGAAACTACAGGCTATGGGCGTGCCTCAAGGCAGTTCAATAGCCTTTTTCTCTGAGAATCGAGCAGAGTACGTTCTATTCTGCTGGGCTTCGATTCTCCTTCAGTGTCCATTCGTTCCAGTGAATCCGCGTGTCGCGAATAACAAAGATGAGCTTACTCATATACTTGGACAAACATCACCCAGTGTCATTGTTGTTGTGAATGATACAATAAAGGGTTTACTCCAAGAAAATGCTCAACAAGAAGTTGAACAGGCATGCCTCCGAGTGATCTTAGAAACTCCCAATAACCGTCCCACAAATGAGAAGTCGGATTGGATGTCCTTGGTCGAATTTTGGACCTGCAAAGGCATGGAAGAGAAGGTTCCATACAAGCATAGGATGGTATTCGAGGATACGGTCATAATTGGATTTACGAGTGGCACAACATCACTTCCCAAGGCATGCCCACAGTCCAGCGACAATCTCATGGTTTCAGCACTAGCCGTCAGGAACATCCGCGAGATTCGTTCTACAGACCGTCTTCTTCAGCACCTTCCGGGGTTTGCCGCCATGGCTGTTCTAATCAATGTGACCTTTATGATATCAGGCGCTACGATTGTCTACCCCTCCCCTTCTTTTAGTGCCTCCTCATCATTGGAGGCCATTGAAAAGGAGAAGTGCACGTACATGTTTGCTGCTCCAGCTATTGTGAAGGCGTTAGGAATGCACCCCACTGTTGGCAAAAGATCTCTAGAGTCCATTCGCATTGTTGAACTGGGAGGAGCTCCTATTTACCCTGAGATCCTTCAGCTTGCAACATCGGAAACGGGTTTAAATTGCCCACGAGTAGGTTGCGGATGGGGGATGACCGAAAGTCCATGCCCTTTGCTAGCTGACCCTTGGGAGCGAAATACTCCTTTGCCGACCGACTATATACCTGTTGGCAAGCCGATCCCTGGGACTCGACTCAAAATCTGTGCGTCTGGCTCAGATATGCCACTAGAAGTTGGGAAAGAAGGAGAACTCCACGTTGGGGGTCCACAGGTGATTCGTGGATATGTTAGCGGCGATTCCAACACAATATATGAAGAAGGCAATGTACGTTGGATTAGAACCGGGGACATGGCCCGCATTCAAGATGATCAGGTCTATATCATTGGTCGATACAAAGATATCATTATTCGAGGTGGTCACAACATATCTCCTGCAAAAATTGAGAGATGTTTGGAGAAAGTTTCTGGTGTCGAGGTAAGTGCCTTCCACTATATTCGATTTGCAACTAAGTCATACAGGCTCAAGTGGTTGGGATTAGCGATGAGCTTGCAGGCGAAGTTCCTGTTGCAGTCTTGAAGCTCGCCGAGGGCAACGCCACGGTACAAAATGATTTTATAGTCGAAGCACGGCAGATAGCTTTGACGGACCTAGGGCCCGCCGAAACGCCGCAACTATACTTGACTTTAAGCCAGTTAGGTTTGTCTACATTTCCAGCTACTCCTTCAGGCAAAGTACAAAAGATTCGTTTGGCAGAAATTGTCCAGTCATATGTCAAGCACATAGGTGGACCTCAAGATACCACTGCAACATCAGCAGCACTTTTGAAGGATTTTTGGGCACAAGTGACAGGCCAAATTCCTTCATCAATCGACGAAGATACTTCAGTGTTTACGTTTGCCGACAGCATTAGCACTATGCGCCTGTCCTCCTTAGTAAAAAGACACCTCCACAAGGACCTCTCGGTAGACGATATTGTCAGCAATCCAAGTATACGTCACCAGGCCGCTCTACTCGAAGCCCGGCCTACTCGATCCGCCAGTGGTCCAAGGGAATCGCGTCGGGGACCGCCTTCAACAAATGACATGGTGCACTGTTTGGGACAAAGTGAGAGGGCCAACATCACCAAACGTTTATCCTCTTCACTCCTCCAACGCCTTGCCCTATCATGGGAAGATGTCGAAGACGTTTTTCCAGCACCAGATACAAGCTATATCTACCTGAACCGGCAACGCCCACAGACCTGGAATCAACGCGTAATTTATCTAGCAGCCAACACTCCTGTAGAGGCTCTTAGGAAGGCATGGCAGGCCATTCTTATTCATCATCCGATGTTCCGCACTCTAGCTGTGCCAACGCAAGAAGCCTTTGATTCCGGAGGTTCAAGGCACCTTTTTATGGTCATCCGCCCCACGGCAAAATACTGGAATTGTTCAATTATCAAAGATCTCGTTGTTGATACAACTGAAGAACTACGCGCTACATTCATCAATCAATGGGCCGATAGTCTTGTCGGTCCATTGGTACGCACAGCTTTTGTGGAAGTCAAAAGTACTTCAAGCTCGGCTTTCATCCTCGTTGGCAATCATGCTGCTTACGATAATCTGTCTATGGACCTCTTGATCGAGGACCTGAAAATGGCTTTAGAACACAATCTAACCGCGGAAACCATTTTACAAGCTCCAGGGCATGTTCCATATAAGCAATTTGCGGATCAGTATTTCCACTACTGGTCAAGTCCTGAGGCAATGGAGGCCGCGTCCTTTCATGCAGATAGACTACGGGGAATCGACAATGTGCGAGAGAGTCTTTGGCCGAAACCTAAGGCTCCGGGTTGGTTCAAAGGTAGCGATGATGGGTGGACATTTCCGGACGGAAAACCAGGAGACCCAGCACTGCGCCAACCTCTTGACTCCCCACACGACCGCCACGGCTTGGACGGCCTTACACGGACAGCGACCGTAAAGACACTGAAATCTATGAAGATGGAGCACGGTATCGAACCCCATGTGATCCTCAAAGTAGCCGTCGCGCTCTTCAACATGAAGCGCACTAGCACGACCACAGCTCTTTTCGCAAACGTCGAGGCCGGTCGAAAATGGCCTTCTTCATCTAACGCAGGCAATTCACTACCAAATCCACTCGGGATCGCGGGGCCAATGTTCCACGTTGTGCTGAATAGGATTTCCCTCATTGATAAGTCCGAATCTGTGATATCGCTATTGAAGAGAG
This sequence comes from Nigrograna mackinnonii, assembly GCA_001007845.1. Classification (NCBI taxonomy): domain Eukaryota; kingdom Fungi; phylum Ascomycota; class Dothideomycetes; order Pleosporales; family Nigrogranaceae; genus Nigrograna; species Nigrograna mackinnonii. The sequence goes on along the minus strand of JGVQ01000007.1, from coordinate 441,364 downwards.
TTCAAGCCGAGCAGTCACTCCTGACCAAACACTGCCAAGCGCCGCTTTTCCTCATATCCTCCCTTTTAGGATCTTTAGACAGCGAGGTTCTCTTTGACGCCCTTGCGAGACAAGGGTACAATTGGGCGCCAGGCATCCAGTCTGCCAATCAACTTTCCGCGAATGACAAGTCGAAGCCGCCGACTCTAATCAAATTCAATAGACAGGCTCTTGACGATATCGGTCTTGCATGGACCTGTGGACTTTGGAATCCAGAGACATTTTATGTTAATGGAAGCTACGATGATTGTCAATTATCTAAGAATGAGGTATATGGTGCTTTGGGGGAAGTGTTGTGCGCAGGCATTTGGTTAGCAGATCCTGAGAATGCAGGCAGAGAGGCAAGCGGGTGTTCATTCACAGGAGCCGATATCAGTGGGTTAATTCAGAGTTTAGAGTAGTCGTCTTTCTGTAGGTACTCTTTTGCAGAGCAACATGTATTTGATAATTTCATAGGATAATACTGGGTGGTTTGCTAATTCCTACCGTCCACGCACACTTCCCCGCTGCCTGATAAACTGCTACACTAGGGAGTTGAATGTCCTATCCGAGGACTATGCCCACATACCAGGGTAACCAAACTATAGTCTTATATACTCACAGCATGACTAGTCCAACGCCACGCATATGCTTATCACTTGACTGGTTCCTTGCATCGATACCACCAGGTAGTGGCTGCGCACGGTAATTGTAAAGATAATAATGGAGAGAGCCATCTCCAGCACCAAATCTTTGTTCTTCGAGGAATAGCGGGTTATCAAGAAGGGTGAGAGCATTGAACACGTCGAAGTCAGCCTGTCGACAGTTAGCGCACTTGATACACCTGGATACTCCCTTATTCAAGCACATACCTTCTTTGCGAGAATCAGAGCATCTTTCATCAGCGAGTTGAGCCTTGGCTTCAAAAGATTCTTATCCTTGTCGAAAGCTACTTCGGTCGCATAGTAGAAGAGGTAAGCCGCCTTAATAACGCTGTGCTTCTTGTGGCCGATGACTGTGCTCTCAAGGTTGTAGAACGAGAAATAGTCGGTGACCTTCTTCGTATTGGGATCTTCCACAACATAACTCCAAACGACTTGTTCCTTTGGCTTCTCAGCTGGGAACATCCAATGCTCGAATTCAGTCTTGGAGAAGACTTGGGCCATATCCATGCGTTCAAGGTACCGCTTCAGAAGGTCTAGCACTGCATCAACATCTTTGGCTTCCATCTCTCGAAGTCCAGGAGTAGCTGTCTTATCCGGTAGCTTATACCGAATGATCTGACGTTGCTTTGTGCTTCCGTGTGGAAGTGGAGAGAAACCAACGTCGTAGAGCTTCTCCCAGTCGATTGCGCGATGGAAATATCTACAAGTCGAAATGGGTGTTGGGAGCAGGGACCCAACGGTGTATACTGCCTGGAATACACCCTCAACATAGCAGCGTCTCGTGATCTCCTTGATGAGGACTGGAGCCAAGCGTTTCGATCGCAGTTTCTTATGGACGCAGAGGAAGTTTACTTCGGAGCAATTGAGGTTGTTCGAACGGAGGCGCAATTGGATAGGAATACCAGAAATGAATGCGACAAGTTTGCCTGATGCTGATGCTCGAACTCCCACGTGCCACTCTTTCCTCCAGCCAGGCGCTTTTAGTGCCCTGGAGTCGGATTGTCAGTGCGCGCCTTCATATTTGAAGGCAGTCGTTGAACATACCAGTTGAGGAATGAGGGAGAATATCTGAAGCGGAACATAGCTTCCTGATCCTCCACGTAGTGGTTGGTCAACAGATCGTATACCTCCTCCAATTGCTTCTCGTCTTCGAGGTCCATGGTTACCCACTCGAAGCCAGGATACATCTGACTGGGCTGCTTGTCTACTTTTTCAATATCGATCTCCTTGATTGGACCATCCACAATTTTGTCCTTTCCACTGGCGAGCTCGTCGAATCTCAGGACCGGTTGGGTCTTCCAGAATGCGTGGCTAGCCATGTCCTTGGTATTCTTACCCTGTGGAGCCAAGCCAGTGAGCATCTCGTTCACATTGAGCTTTCGCATCAATTGCTCTAGACTATCTTTGCCCTTTGCTTTTGCCATCAGCTCGTTTTTCAGAGCTGGGTTGGCTTCCAGCAGCATGTCCAGTTGGTCTTTGCTTAGATGTTGTCCTGCTGGTGACTCTGCATCCGCAATGGCAGGCTCCTTGCCTTTACCAGTCAGGGCATCCTTGAGCTTGCGCTTGCGATTCTTCTTCTTTTTCTGCGTGGCTTGCTCCCCGCCTTCTACTTGTTCCGTAGCTTCCTCCTCGCCGCTCTCTTCGCCTGACTCTGCGGCATCTTGCTGTTTACTCGACTCGGCGACGGCTTCGGCAGTTGCTTCGGCGATGGAGTCAGGATCGGCGATTTTGGAAGCTTCCTGAGGCATTGTTATTGATAGCGTAGGGTAGGGTGGGAGGAATGGGGATTTTGCGGGTTTCGTGGCATGGGTGAATACCTCTGTTTTGATATTCAAGGTGTAGGTGGGGCGGTTCGGCGGGGGATTCAAGCCTCGCTTCCCGGCACCGGTGACGTCCTTTTGTTCCGATCGGGGACCCCAGGCCTGAGTGTGCAGCGTCTTCCTACTGCAACTAAGTATAGGATATCCCCTCCCTGCCAACTTTTGATTGTCCTAAAATTCACTTGAACTCATGGAAATGCCCGCCTACATTAAGGTTCAAAGCACATGTGCGCGTCTTTACATCGATCCCAACTGCGCCTTGATCTTTTAGACCTCTGTGCGGGTCCATATTTTTTTTTATCAGAAAGGTAGCAAGACGGGGCTTATACGAAGACTACAGATGAGCTAGGTTACCTTGCCATGCTGATAATTATCGATCGTCTCCATATGGGCTGCCTTACCTTAACTCTCCATCGGAACTAATCCACATCTCAGAATGACTATCTTTGAGAAGAGCGTAAGCGTGACCATTCTTTTGACTTTGAGGCGGGATATTAGATTTCATTCTTTTGTATACACATGCTAATATAATATGGTAGAAGAGTCATAATGTCGTGCTGCTCTCCTCGGGGTATCAATAACTTCTTCGCCCTGGTATACTCAACCCATTTCTGCTCTGTGGGCGTATGCCTCCTTCTCTGCAATGGGAGCAGCCAACTCCGCTCTGTGGGCGTATACCACCTTCTCCTGTGGAATGGAAGCAGCCAATTCCTGGGCTTTACGAGCTGCTCTTCGCTTTGACCAGATGAAGTACCCCAACAACGCTGCAAAAACAACTAATGATACGGCTCCCACCGCAATGCCTGCGATTGCTCCTGTAGATAGAGATGACGATGACGACGGCTGTGAAGAGCTTGATGTCGAAGAAGATGATGGGGGTATTGTACTGGAGTCCTTTGGATTTGTTGCGTCTTTAGTCGCTGTGAGTACCAAAAGTGTGGCCGATGGGCTTGGTGTGGGTGCTTCGACCTGTCCATGCTATCAATATTCGGCTCACTATTGAGAGGATCGCCTTGTGGAAACACTGACCTCGAAGTCCTCAAGATTGAACATCATTCGTGTATCCTTTGGCTGCCCCGCACTTGGATTGATTGATATATCCCACTGCGCTCCCTTTCGGCTTGGTTGCATCCCCGGTACAGTATTGCCTTGCGCAAGCGCAAAAAACGACCCGTTTCCAAGTAGACCGTTCGTCAGACCCCAGGTTCCATCATCTTCTCGCGATAGCGTCCATTGTTGGTTCAACTTTGCAGTCGTCTTCATCAATTTCGGTGTTGATCTTGACCCTTCGTCGATTCCAAGCTGCCAATCCGCTCCATAGTCATAATTACGAATAAAATAACGCCCTTGTTGGAAGAATAGCTGCCAGTTCTCGGAAGAAGAGTACGTCTGCTCTGTGGTCATGTTCAGTTTTCCGGCACTGGACTGATCAAGGCCACTACTGAGAGTATTCTCGGGATACACATCGTTGTAAAATCTGTAGTAAGCCTTGGGGTCGAAGTCCGAGAAGTCTTCACGAGGAAGGAGTGGCAGGCCCATTTGGGATGCCCTGAGGAAAGGGAGACAAACAAGCAGGGAAGTTCAGGCTCGACCGGGAAGCAAAAGGTTCAGACGAGAGGGGGAAAGATGTGCTTAAGAACGGTGGGTGACCCCCCGTGGAAAGCAGGGGGAGCTCATTATTTAGGATTCGACAGGTGACAGGGCGCATTGGACAGCCCAGACGTGTAGGCTAGCGAAGTGGCATATCGAACGATCAATGAAGGGATCTGTATAAACGCCAGGGGCGCTTTTCAATGCACAACACTCCATACTCTAATCTGAATGGCTGCCTAGTCAGACTAACAACATTGCGAGCCTGATAGATTTCTCCCTACAATGAATATTTTGCGGTGTGATTCAGGACGAGGTGTCGCCAGACCGTATTCAGGAGTAGGAGCTCCTACCTTCCGTGACAAGCATTTAATGACAGGCAAGGATGCCAAACAAGGTAAGGGTCTGCATGCTTGTACCCGTATCGTCAAGCCTTCTCGCGTTCACTTCCTTTGCTATCCCTTTTGATACAAGGTGGAAGTTTGTAATTGGTTGGTGAGCTAATGTCTCCACTCCAATAGCGTGTTGCATGTTGAAGCCAACACATTGAAGTATGAGTCGTAGTTCGAACGCAAATGTAATACACCAAAAAACAATCTCATGATAGACCAACCCACTCTCCATTCCACCTCAACCCCAAACCAACTCCAAAAACCCACCCACCACCCCCCTCACAATCCAAGACATCCAAGCCTTAGGCATCCGTTCCGGACCCCGACAACAAAATCCCCAAGCTTTTAATCTCCCAACCCACAGCCGGGATGTAACCCCCCAAACTCGGGTCCCGCTCCCTCATAGAAAACGCTGACTAACACGACACAAATCCCACCAATCAGGGGCCCCTGACAAGCCCAGCCCCCAAAAGCTGAAGAGTCAAGACCGAGGTTTGAGCTCAGGCAACTTTTTGTGTTGGAGGCTGTGATGCAGTTCGAGGGCGGGATCGAGGCTGAAACGCGTGCGTGGCGGTACAACGTTTTCTATAGGTGTGTAGGGAACGTGGGAGGGTAATGTAGATATGTAGATGGGGCAACGGACCAGAGTTGAGGGGACCGTTGTGAAATGATGGCGGATCAACCTGTGCGTCAAAAGCATAAATTCGTTGAAACCCCTTCCCTTCCCTTCCACAATAGTTACGATATGTACTGTGTAGCATGGTTTGACACCCCAGCATACATACATCCCGATTGTACATACATACATACGATTTCGTGATCGTCAAGCATATATCCATCCAGACAAGCACAAACCAGCCACCTATCATTTTAGTTGTTCCGAGTATACATAAACCCTCGGACGTGGTTTCCACACTACAAACCTAGATCCAAAACCCAATCCCAAAAACCTCTGACAGCATAATCCAGATCTTAGATGCCGTCGAAACCCAGCCAGAATCCTCCTACCTGCATATTTGTATTTTCCGACAAGGTGGGGGGAAACGTGGAAATACATATGCACAATGCACACCTTTCTTCCGTCATAAGAACGCACGCACTTGCAGCTGAATCAAATCCCTACAAACATCGACACGCAGGCTTTGAGAAAAAAAAAAAAAAACCTAAATCGCCCTAGGTAATGCTGAGAAACGTGAGAGCGGGCCTGCGGTGTTATATCCATCACGTACGTACTGTACATACATAACGATAGAAGTTAGGCAAAAATCCTGTCGTCGGCACGCGCCAGCTTGTTTATTCGTTTCGTGCAACTTAGATGACAATGGATCATACACTCCCGTATGCTATACATGACCCTACCACCTACCTGCATCCACCTACCAAAACCCTCCAATATAAAATCTCTCCCTTTTAACTCCACAAAGCCTCATCAACCCAACACCCTAGAACGCAAGACCTATCTTCAAAACCACATTTCACTTCTCCCATTCATATCATCCAACAATTCAAAAGTCAAGAATCTAGATTAGATTTGAATTTTCAATGGTCTCTAGACTATCCTTTATATCTCTCAGATATATTGCATTACGCACTACATCCACAACAACAACAACACCACTCGGTTCTTTCTTCTCTTCTCGAAATCGAGCAAATTTTCCCATCTCGACCCTCTCCAAACGATGTATCTCAGATCTGCTTTCCTTCTTTCCATGCTTGTTTGCACATCTGCCAGCTACTTTAAATAGCGTGCTCGGAATCAAATTTACACAAATTGCCGCGCCAGAAAAAAACCAAAAGGTGCCCAAAACGCAGACATTGTGCGCCCCGCTACCGCAAAAGAAGTTCTCAAAAAGCGCACGCAGGTGAAAAGTGATAGACTTTCCTGTATTAATCAACAAAAGAAGAAGAGCTGGAGCATTAGGATAAAAAGTGCGCCTGTGAATAAAAGGATATTCAAGAATAGTCGTTCGTGAGCAAAGGGAGGTTGGATGGGTAGAAGAGCATCCAGGCCCTTACCCATCCAGATAATTCCATTTGCGAGCGTAATGCGTAGTCTCATTTACAAATGATGCTGAAAAGTCGATTGATGCGGTTATCCATAAGCGACAGGATGGCTGATATATTGTTTGTACGGATAACGATGGAGGTGATGTTGAAGATAGTTGTACAGTGAAAAATTAGGGCCAGGGCGAGGGTCACCGTGGGGATGGAGTTCGATTATCTGGACCAGTTTCGGGCGTAACTTGAATACTCGGTAACCTTTGCAGATCTGGTAGTTGAGGAGCTCTTGTCCTTACGGGACTTTCGTAGTTTGGCGGGTCTTCGTATGCTGGTGCATCTTCCCTAGGAATTTCAATGCTTGGGGCATTAACCGGCGTGGCGACTCTGCTAAGTTCCCGAGATCGAGAATTGGACAGCGAAACAACTTCGAAATCGTCACTTGTGTCATTGCTATTCCTGGTATGGACAGGGTCTGGGAATTCGAATTCATCGGAAGCTCGGGATGATACGGAACGGACAGAGGAGACGGAAGGGCCACGGAAGTGAGTACCAAGGGTATTGTTAGAGTGCGCCCTGCTTCGATTGCTCTGGCCAGATATTGAAGCCGCAGAATCAAGGAGGGGGCGGTGATCGCTCTCTGACGAATTTGCGCGAAGTCTAGTACCGTCATGGCGAGCAACACCCAGGTCACCGTACTGTACGCTCGACACACGTCGGTCACGGTTCTTCGTCTGATGTTCTAGGATCAGGGTCTGGGAAACGGATTCTTCAGCGGCTGCTTCCGCTCTCCGCCGAACGTCAGCTAAGGCCTCCATATCACCCCTTTGGCGAGCTTCCCGGCGGGCCTGCCTTCGTTCTTCCCGTTCTCGGGCCTCCTGTCGTCTTGCTAAGCGAATTTGATAGAGCGATTCCATCTCATCTTCGCGACGGCCCTCTTCCTCTTCGTTCGTTTCTGGAAATTCAATGACGGTGTCTATACCACCTCTTTCGCCTTCGCGCCCTAGAATGCGCTCATTCTCCCTAGCGGCAGGCGAATATGCGGGAAGCGTCATCACACTCCGTACGGAGGTGTTTCGGTCCACTCCATTACCAGTCTGTCTTTCGGGGTCCAACGACCCACTCATCTCCCGGTCGCCGGTTTGTCGTGAGCTGCTCCTATTGAGTTCATTGTCCTGAAGAGACGTCGAATAGTCGTTTCGTCTGGGTCTATTACGCCAATTAAAGCTGAATAGGCTGGGGAGTTTGTCGTTCTTCGAGGTCTTGGCACGGGAGGCCGTATTCTGACGACGGAACTTTATGGTCAAGATGTATGTGACGATAAGGATGGCGAAGATGGAGACTACAATTATAGCGATCTAGACAATATCTTCTGTTAGTCTACTGCATCGATGACAAGCAGGGAGATTGCTTTAGGGGTTCTAGGAGGGGAAACGTACAACAACGAGGGACTTTTTGTCGTTCGCCCGCTTGACCAGCGCGCTACCCCTTGCTTCAAGCTGTGGTATCCACATTGCGTTCGCGAATCGTCGCCTGTGACCATGCACCAACTGCTTTCTATACGTGGACTTGTAGATAGGCGAGGAATGAAGTCAGAGGGAATCGAGTGGAGCTCAAGCGCTCCCGCCTAGTCCCGAGCTATGTCTGCCGCTTTCGGTCAATGGCGCCTGGCGGTGTAGGGTAAGTCGTTCGCGGTAGAGGCCAGGCAAGGAGGGGCCTGGGTGTCTGCGGAGGCGAATTGTAGGGGAGCGACAGTAGAGGTTGGATTGAGGGAGAATATGGAGTACAAAAGTTTGAGAGGTGACAGTCGGGGCTGAGGTATTGAGTGCACTGCGCCCTAATGCCGCTTGGCGTGGCTCATAAACAGGGTTGAGCTCGGACGGCAAAAGAGGGCCCTATGGAGAAATCCTGAATGCAGCTGTGGCTGTGACGTTTGACCGCGAAGCAGCCGAAATATTAATGCTTCCTCTTGAGATGGTCCTCACCTAATCACACCATGGTGGAAGAGATGTTGGATGGAGGTGTTGGTGGAGATATTTGTCACCTCACTGTGCAAATGCGTAGACGCGCGCTGCAGTGGAGAGAAGTAGTAAGATTGCCACCGCCGACGGGGTCTCTGGCGTCAGCAATTGGGGTTGGGGGGGGGGGGGAGAGGAGGGAAGAAAGGCTGATGGTGAATGGTGGATGGATGGGAAGGGGAAAGTAGCTACGACGAGGCGAGCAGGCAGGCAGGGAAGCGACTCTCGAGGGCACTGAACCTGCAGGCTATGCGGTCACGGCATAGATAGTCCCCAAGTCCAAATCTGGGGATTGGTCTGGCTACCTTTTGGACTCTCTCTTTGGCCCATTTTTGTTCTTTGGGTGGCTCTCTCGTGTCTGCGTGCTGCGTGCGTGCGTGCTTGGTGCTGCGACTGCGTGCTGCCTCTGTCGCTCGTGCTGCTTTGTGCCGCCGCCGCCGTCGCTGGTGCTGCTAAATTTGGGGCCGCCCGTTGCTCGCTAAGTCATTAGCGCCGCCCTCCTGAGTGGTCTCTCTCGGAGACTTGGGCAGACCCACCACTTCATCATCTGCATCAATTACTCTATTCATCCGTCGGTCCTATGTCCAGGAAGGGTATATTTTGCAATTCATCGACAAGCCCACCGCTATATACCAACCCCTTGACCATTTGCCTTCTCAATCTCCGGACTCCATCCTCGCAGACGATTAACACATGGGCCGTTGCGCAACTCATTAATTATAGACATCAAGGTTTAGAACTTCTTATCCAGCTTCTTCAGGAACTTGCCTACTCCCTTCTCCACCTTCTCTGCTCTCTTGCCAATGTTCGAGTTCCGATGGCTACTCGTTGGCTCATTCCCAACAACACTGGCTTCCTGCTCCGTCGGCCTGTACAGTTGCTGATGCATTCCGTATGGATCAGTCCCAGGCGTTTGTTGCGTCGTGCTACCATATGAATACTGCGTGTATCCCCCGGGTGGCGGAGAGCCTAGAGGTTGATACTGCTGTTGCGGAGGATAGCCAGGTGAAGTCGCCGGGCTATATCCTGGCTGTCCAGGAGACTGTAACGGAGCCTGCCCGGGAGAACCGGGGTAGTTTGCAAATTGTTGCACAGGTACTGTCGATTGCCGTTGCATTCCAGGTTGAGGAGTGCCCTGTGAATCGTACTGTCCAGGAGGAGGCCCAACAGGTGGAGGCGCGAACGCAGGTGGACTCTGAGGAGGTGGTGGGAGAGAGCCTGCTGTATTTGTGCGTTGCACGCCCGGTTGACTTGGTGCTTGCTGGCTGCCATACGTCGGTGTTCGCGATGGAGGTCCAGGCATATATGGTCCGCTGGTCGATTGGGGCGCAAAGGAGCTTTGCAATGGATTGTTATACTGGGCTTGTTGTTGGTCATGCATCGCAGCCGCTCCTAACCCAGTACCATCTGCAGCATCAGCGGGAGGCGGGGTCTTTTCGCGATGAGAGATAGGCTCGGGCGCAGCAGGTGCCGCCGGATTGTATGCCATCGGAGTGTAATTCAATGAATCAGCGCCAGCTGGAGGGCTAGATGTGGGAGCGGGAGCCGTTGGCGGACCAGGAAATGACTGGGTGGTGCTGATACTGGGGCTCCGACTTGAGTGCGAGATGGCCGCTTTCTCCAATTTGGCAACCACAGGATTCATTACATCCGACTTGTGCTCTGAATGAGGTGTCTGTATGGGCCCAGGAGCAGCTCCGATCTGGAGTTGATGCGGCTGGACCACTCTTTTCAGGGAGTCGAGAAACATGACTGCATCATCTGGAGTCCAAAAGTATAGGTCGACGGTATGTAAGCGGTACATGTATCTCCCCTCGTTGCGAGGATCGGCAGTAGGTAGGTGCCATTGAGAGTAGTCCTGCTGTGGACTGGAAGCCGGAGTACCAGCCTGGCTTCGAAAAGCATCAACCGTCAAAGTAAATAGGCACGGGTGCTTGTAGGTTTGCTCGATCCTGACAGTCCCCAATTCTATAATGTGAAAGCCGAGGTCAGCCCAGAGGTTCATACCTCAAGCCTCATAGCTAGCACTTACGACCTGCGAATGCATCCTGCTCAGGTGTGCCTGCATGATTCGCAATCTCTATTCTCCCACTCTGTTGTATAGGGTTGTGGTAGAGGTAGACATAGGAACCCTTATCGAAGCGATGATGCGGGGGCCTACTCGTGGGAGGACTAAAGTAGTAATGGATGTCGGCGAAGCTTTGGAAAATGTCAGAAAGGCGAAAACTTGTCTGAGAGGACACCAAAGAGACTCACAGGGTCAGCAGAGACACCTCACCCTGCTGTGGTGGCATTGTGTCAGAATAGTGTGAGGTGGGGGAGAAAGCTGAGGAGTGAGCAGAGAAGCCTAATATCCACACAAAGATGAGGAGCTGGGCAAGGCCAGCAGCTATTATATTAGCTTTTTGTTCTAATAAGAAAGCTTTCTGATGCGCAGGCAGATCAACAAAGAAGCGACAGCTAATAATCAGAGCTGACCATGCGATTCGTCTGTCGCGAGGACCAACATTGCGTGGGCTTCTATTTCGGTCGCCGTCGCCTTCGAAGCGCCCAACCCAAGAGATGGTTGGCGCCAAAGGCCACAAACGTGACCAAAGAAGGCCGAGGGCGGCGGTGGAGACCAAAAGACTCCAGGACTCCAGGTATGGGCGTGTGGGCGTGTAGTGGTGGCCCGAGCTCGCTCGCGGACCTCCGAGCCAATGTCCAAAAATTTGGCAATCCTAAATCGTCCACCATCACCACACGACATCAACCCCCAACACGCCCAATTGACGCCTGGCCTAAGACCTGCATCGGCAGACGTCTTCCTCTGCGCATCGAGAACCCCGCAATCATCTCATTCTTGAGCCTCCGACCCACGGTCCCACGACTCGTGCCCGCAAGGCAAAAGCCCTTCTAGGGCAACGCAATCCATAACCCATCATGTCCCTCGTCAACCTGGCACACGTGTGTTCTCATCTACAAAATGCCTCGAAAGCCCGCCTCGGCCTGACCTCAATACCCGTCTCCAAACTCCACGTCAACTTAATGCTGGGCCTACAAAAAGAAGGCTTCATCTCTAGCGTCACCCTGGGTGGCCCATCCCCACCGAAACCCTTCCTCCTGCAAGCGCAACCCTCACCCGAAAGCCTCGACCGCATGGCGCAGAAACTGCAGCAACAGCCCTGGGACGCCTACCCAGCACCATCAAAGGAAATCCAGAACCAGGCCGGCGACGGCGCAGGAACCCTCCAACTTGAAAAACCACCCCTTGGGGAAGAGCATGTATACGAAGTCCAAGTGCCGGAGAACCCGGCGCGCAGGAGACTATGGCTAGGCCTCAAATACTGGAACAACGAGCCCGTGCTCAAGAACATGAAACTGATTAGCAAGCCGACAAGGAGGATATGGCTGACCAGTGAGGACTTGGGAAAAATTACCAGGACTAGGGAGGCGAGGTTCGTGAAAGGTCTTACCAAGCCGGGAGAGTGCATGTTCGTTACAACTGATCGCGGCATCTTGGAGGCTAGGGAGTGTGTGGAGAGGAGAATTGGGGGCATGGTGCTTTGTCGGGTATGGTGAGGTGGATTTGGATTGCATGTTGGTTTGTTTTGCTACCGTGTAAGTTATTGGGCTCAAAGATGTGTGTGTATGTGAGGGGGATGAAGAAAGCATATCTGTTATCAACGCATCATGTGGATTTTACAACGCACTATGCGCCGCACAGCCGCAGCGTTCTTGTAAGAAGAATATGTATGAATATCAAAGAAGAGGGGGTACGGCGCCTAAAAAGAAGGAAGGAATGCGTCTGTTCCATCCCTTGTACAAAAATATTACCAAAATCTATCCATAGAGACTTATTCGACACTTACATACATCCCTTTCTCCCTATCTTTCTATCTCTCTATCAATGATCCCTACCAAGCACTCAACCTTCTTACCCTTACCCAGTCATCAAATAACCCATTCCCTCTCCTCTTTTATGTTGAAACAAAAGGACGCTTTCTCCACATGAACGACTCGTGTTTATACACCCTTTTCCTTCCCACAGCCCTTACTAGTGGACAAGACCGGTCCTCATTTCCCCACTCTCCACATTTTCTAAATCCCCTCCATCCTCCACCCTTCCATCCTACCTATCCCATAACATAAACAACAATCTCTAAACCCCATCCACCCACCCACCGGGAATCTACCCGCCTACCCAGCAGCCCCAAACCCAGCACAAAGCTAATCTCAACCAATCCTCACCAACCATGCAACATGCAACACGCAGCATGCAGAATAGAGTACCGCCAGGGCTAATCAAAGTACCCACGAGGCGCAGCTCAGCTCAGCGCCACCCACACAGACACACACATGAGCCCACACACACAAACAAACACCACGCATATATGCATGTATGCATGCAGGACCTCACAATCTCAGAATCCCAGCGGTTAACGCCCTCGAGTCCGACGCTCGATTTGATAACATAAAATAGATCCAAAAAAAAAACGAATCTAATTCTTCTATCCATYCATCCATCCAATGTTCAGATATAAGGGGGATGCGGGTTTTAGGTGGGAGGTTTTATGATTGTGTGATTGTGGTTTGTGGATTAGAGTTTTTGCTTTTACTTTTCCCTTTCCTTTGGTTTGGTTTAATTACATGCCCGGGTGGTTTGTTTGCATGACCGTGCCCTATTTTCCCTTCCTAAGCCGGTGACACGCGCGCGGTGGAAGAGATGCACTAAGAAAAATGTGAGATGCAATGGAAAGGAAAATCAAAGGAAAAGAAGGATTTGCAAAGAGGGTATCGAGCCGACAACAAAGGCGGTAAAGAAAAAAAAATATATAAACATGAGACGAGACCCAATCCCACCCAGAACAAAGCTAGGGGACAGGGAAAAAGGGAAGACGCAAGAAAAGGAAAGTCGTAGATGGTATCCAAACATACAAGCACTCATAACACTTAGCTTAGCTTAACCATCCACTCACACCCATCCCCTCCTCTCATCCGCAAAATACTCTCTGCTCACAAATGCACTCCCACCCGGGCCCCGACCTTCGGTCCCAAAACCTTCTCCTCTGGGACTCCGCCTTGGACTCCTAGCTGGCACAAGCGGTCTCCCCGAGAAATCACTCTCTGTGAGACGGAATGAATCATCAGCACCCCTCTTCCCCACAGTCATGCCCACATCCTCATGCTTGACCTTTTCATTTTCCCTTCGTAACTCGTACTCCCTCCTACTAGCCATACTAAGCCCCTCGATCTTCTCGCTGATGCGCTGGATATCGTGATTCAGCATCGTTGCGCCGTCGATGGTCTCTCCATCTAGTTCCCCACCAATAGGCATAGATGCACCCTCCAGTTCCGCAGGCGAACCAGGGTTGCGAATAACATGCGGAGACCAAGGGCGCTGCCAGCACCAGCTCCGCAGTTGACTGCCCTCCATGTACTCCGCCTGCCCGTTGGTGACCCATTCGGGACACCGCTTTAGATCGGTGCACAGGAAATATCGGACGCCGTCGGTCCACTTCAAATCGTGCACGTCGACGGATAGCGTTGAGAGCACTTGTAAAATTCCATACAGTAGGATCCAGCGCCCGAGCCGTGCTTCGCGGGGTGTCGCGGTCTTGAGATCGGCGTTAAGTTCGAAACGTTCGAAGGCGTCGATGAGAGTGCTTCCTAATATGGATGTTAGAAAAGGACCGATATGGAGAAACATACATACCGCTGAACGAACCATCCAACTTCTCGATATTTGTAGCATCGCTAAACACAATACTCAGTTGCAGATGTGCCTTTGCATCTTTCGTCAGGTCTGGTTTGGTCTTCTTTAGCCCACCAAATAGCCTTTTCTTTTCCACTTTTTTCACTCCTGCAACCTCTCTGGGCAGCAGGGGGTAAGGATGAGGGATATGTAAATAGCCATGTCGATTATCAAAGGTGACGAGCATATCCGTTATAGAAAGCGCAGGTGAATCTGCACGAAACCCGTCGTCCTTGCGGTGCAACATCTCCCACTTCTTGCCAGGCCGTTCTTCGCGCGGGTCCCAGATCACGTCACGATTGACGAGGTAGTCATACAGGCTACCAAAGTCTTCTTGGAGCGCCAAAACCATTCTACGGCTTAGCCACGTTTTGCCCTGATTTGGCGGCCAGTTTCCATATATTCTCGTATAGTAGTGTACCAGGAATTGTCGGAAAGCTGTGTAACTCTGATAAACAGGAGTTCCAGGGCCTTTCACATCCTCACCCCATAGGTCGTTGAAATCAAAGCTGGCAAGTTTCTCTTCAGCTTCGAGTATCCGGAGTTGAAGGCTCTTCGCCGCGATTCCGAGGTTTCGGCGGGTTACGATGGAGAGACGTTTAAAATCCGGTAATTCTTCGATTTGCGGAGACATGATACCCGCGAGGTGGACAAAACTCTCTAAATACCCTTGTCGCCATCGAACACTGTCTTGTTCCGCCCATGCTAACAGACTTAGGGCTCGCTTGATGCTGTGTCTGACATCATCTAGTTTATGCTGGCTGAGATAATTTGTTATCATATATACACTCCGTTCGCGTGATGTGATTCTAGATTGATGGTCATGATCGAGATCGTACATGACTTGTATCTCGGGCTGTAGTGTGCTCAACATCTCAAAAAGATCTGCTCCTACAATAGGTTGGTTATGTAGCATTGCCAGAAAGTTTCGGACCGCTACATGATGTAGCCGTTGCCCCTGTGCCGTTCGGACATGCTGGGGTGCAGTGAACCAAAGCTCGTGAGTCGCCCGTTGAGGCTGTTGGTGTTGAAATGGCGGAGGTGACTCGACACCTCCTAAACGGTCAAAGTCGGAATAGTATTGGGCCCTTGAGGCAGTTCCGTTGGCAGGCACGCCGAAATAAGCTTGGTCAATATTGAAAGGTGGTGGTGATCTTCCCCCCGGAGAAGTTGGGGCTAGCATCCTGCGCTGTCCGTGAGGTTGCGAGAAATTAGTCATGGTAGAAAAGCTATGTGAGGCATGCGAAGATTCAGGACTGCCAGGTAAAGTAAAGTCGTCATCGTCATTTTCATCGATGCGACCATAAAGGAGAGCATTGCTCAACCAAGTTGAGCCCGAGTTTTCAAGGACCTCTAAGTCTGCTCGAATCTGTGGCACTGGTCGATCTTCGGATCCCTGTTCTTCCTTGAAGTAAATTAGAACATTCCCTGTCTGCATGTGTTCATCCTGTTCGAAATGTAAGCCAAATCCCACATATTCGTATACTTTTGACTGTCATTGGCAAACATACGTAGTCAAATCCCCCATAAGGTCGTAGACCGGACTCGCCTCCCTCCCATATCCGAAAATTAATCCATGTCCTTTGGTTTGGAGGAGTATGTGAAGCGCTAGTCTCGGACCGGAAAGCAGGAGTAGGAGTCGCTGGGGGCGAGGTGACTGTGTTTTTCCTCACGGGCACGCCACCACCCCTGCCCCTAGGTGCTTTTGTGTCCTTCCCTTTGACAGTGTATTTTGACTTTTCCTTTCCGGTAATCGACCCTTCGGAAATTGATGCGGATCCACTGGCTGAAGTTCTTGGTCGTGTCAACCCTTTGTAGTCGAATGAATCGTGGGAGCTGATCTTGTCCAGACGTTTTCTGCCGTGGCTCGGATTCGTCGAGCTGCTGCGCGAGGTATTATGACTAGCGTCGCTGGAGACGGTGATCTGTCTCGAGGGTTGTCCGGTCTCTCTGCTCCCAAGGCTGGGCGTGGGACGCCAATCAATAAACGCGTCCTGAGGTCTTCGCACCGAGTCGATGGCTTTGCCTTTCACTGCGGCCTTCTTTTCCTTCTTCTCAATGTCTTTTACGACTGCTTTCCTGCTTCGAGCCCCTCTTGCGGACATTACTGATCACCGGCGGTTACTCTCCCTGGGCTGAAGAAGGTAGGTAGTAGCACTGAATGTTTGTGGCTGAATTCCGGAAACCGGATCGGAAAGTTATTGGAAAAGGTAAAAGAAACGTCGTTAAACCAGTCGACAAATAGGTAAGTGACGGAGATTCAGGGGCAGGAAGGTTGAACTGCTTGCAAGATGCAAGACTGGGATATCTCAAGAGGTCATTACTGTATTACAGCGGGAGAATAGCTGCCTACATTGATGGGTGCGGCTGAATATTGATTTACAAGGGACAGGCGCCGAAAGGTCGGGATGTCACGAATGGGAGGAGTGCACTGTTTGCCTGGCCAGGCGGGGGAAGGGCAACACAAGCAAACGCGAGCAAGATCAAATGGGGGGAAAGGGGGAACGACAGAAGGGAAGATGGAGAGGAGAAGCCATGTGAGATGGAGCAAGTAGGTATGTAGGATATATGGGGGAAATATTTTTAAGGACCCTTGCATGCAGGAGGGACGGTCCCACGGCGAGGGTATGGAGAACCAGGCTCCGGAATGGGAGTAGAGGATGGAGATGAGCTCGATAAGGAACCCTCTGCATGTTGCATGGTGGGCAATTAACCACCAAGCGATGGGGCGCTTTGCAGCCACAGGGGAGCAGAGGGAAGGACTTGAGCCAACCAGGGCAAGATAAGAGGCCAATCAAGTAAAGGTCGAGTTGCAGTCTTACAGGAAGCAAAGGAAGTGGGCTAGACTGGCGGAACAAGATGGAGACTTAGTGGCAGGCGCAAGAACGCCATATGGCGGGCTACGAGGGGAATAACGGGGGGAAGAGGAGCAGAGGGCGGGATCCGGTAGCCCAGCGATAAGGATGGTGGAGAGCCAATGCAACGTGCAAAGTGCAAAGTGCAATGTCCAAGAGCAGGTCGGCGCTGGGCGTCAGCGGCGGAGTTCACTCAGGGGAAGATGGGGGGAGGTGGCTGCGAGCATGTGGCACGGAGGAGAAAATGATCGGAGGTGATGGGGGTATGGATTCTGCGAAGGTGCATCGATGTGATTACAATATTTGGGGTGGGATCAATTTGATGCGATGCAGTCGGGTCGGGGCACGATACGGGGAGGGATGCGATGGGATGAGCATGGAGGTAGAGATGGACATGGACATGGACATGGACATGGACAAGGACAAGGACAAGATGTGCTAGTTAGAAGTGCACACATGGCCACGGCTTCCAGGCTTCCAGGCTTCCAGGCTTCCAATCAGCTTCCAAGCTTCCAACCAGTTTCCTCTCCCCGACCAACACAGCACAGCAGAGAAGCCCAAGGCCCAAGGTCCAAGGTCCAAAGTCCCGGGGGGGCCAAGCCACTTGCCAGTCTAGGGAAGGCGTATTTCTGGGCCCAGCAACGGTTGGCGAGATCAGCCCAGTGCCCCGGGAGAGAAGGAGATCAGAGAAACAGGCACATAAACACCGACACCGAGAGAGCACAGAGAGTAGTGAGAGGAGCACAGGCACAAGAAGAAATACTGTGTTAGATACACCAACCCCGAAGGCTTAATACACGGGCCTCTGTGTGCTGCTTGTGATGGGGCATACATGTCATCATCGTGGTTGCTTCGGTGATTTTGTCGACGCGATTCAGGTTCCGGCACCCCAAGCCTTTCTCACCTTTTGACAATTCCTCAAAGTCGTAGTAATGATATCTGGCCACCTATAGCCTCACATAACGGTGTTATGCTCGATATAGTCTTTGTTTCCGACAATTCGTTACCACGAGAGCGCTGGCTGTCCCGTGGATCGGCGCTGGTGCCACCCGCGCCCGTAGTCTGTACTGTGTAGTCCCTTCCTTTAGTAGTGCACCGTACTTTCCATCTACAACAACATCAACAAATATCAACAAAATCCACATCAGAGAGTCATGCAACTTCAAGATACTTCCCTCACGCACTCAATCACAAACCTCTTGACTATCGCACCCCCCATTCTCCTGTTTGAGCCACGTCCCGTCTGTTTCGCTGTTGGCGTGATGTGGCCCAGCCCAGCCCAGCCATCTGGATTTCGGCAAGACGGCGGCCAACCCAACCACCTCTTCCCCGCCATCTTCGCCCGCTTACACCAATAAATTCCTATACAACAGGTTTCTTCCCAGCTTCGCTCCCCATCCATACGTCACCCTCCTTTCCCTTCTCCTTCTCTTCAACGGCCCGGTCCCTGCAGCCTCCAATCCCGGCCACAAAATAAAAAGACTGCCCACCTCACTGCTCTTTGCCTGTCCCGCGTCTTGCACCTTGCACCTTGCGACTCTGCGCCAGCTGTCAACCACTCGCTGTCGTCACTCCCCGCTCGCTGTACCACCACCACCTGTCAGCGTCGCATCGCAGCGCATCGCCCAACGGCATTGCACTCCTCCAGACAGCGCCCACGCCTCACCCGAGAGAACCGTTCACCCAGCCTTTCCTCTCCCCAGTTTTGGTTCACCATTTCTGAGATAGTCGCCAAATATGTCCTTCTCCGGTTTTTCCTTCGGCTTCTGGAGGGTCATCCAGCTACTCACTCTTATACCTATTGTGGGAATGCTGGCCTACTTTGTTGACATCTTCGACAAGACCAACACTCTTACGCCTCGAGAAATTCTCATCCTCTTCATCGTTGCTGTTCTTGCCGCTGCATGGGCTGCTGGTACCTTATTCCTCTACGCTCGCGCCAAACACTCTGCTGGCTTCGTCGCTTTCATTGACCTCCTCTTCGTTGGTGCTTTCATTGGCGCTGTCTACGAGCTCCGTGGCGTTACCGGCACTGATTGCACGCGATGGAGGAACGTATCGAGGACTGGCAACATTGGTGATGTCTCTTGGCGATATGACGGCTCTGAGCTGCACACCGATAAGGCATGCGCTATGCGCAAAGCTAGCTTTGCATTTGGCATCATGTAAGTTCCTCCAATTTCTCTGTACACAAGCATAGAACATTCCACTAACAGATTCGACGTAGGAACTGCATTTTCTTCTTCATCACCTTCCTGCTTGCCCTTATGGTACACCGTCATTATGGTAGTGAGCGCACTGTTGTGAAGCGCGAAACCCACTACTCCCGCCATGGTCACCGCAGCCACCGCTCGCGCAGCCCACGGCACTCGCACCACAGCAGTCGTCGAAGCCACTACGTCTAAGCAGCCCAGTTTTCAAGGCTGTAGGAGTGTACATTATTCACGAAGGGTCTTCTTGGACCATTCAATGAAGGAACATGGCGCCGGAAGCTAGAGCTTTCGGGGCGTCAATGGGAGGATTTCTGGAATTCCGCTAGTATGCTTCTATCTCTCTTGATTTCAAGGGGGAACGATAGCAAAGATCACGACTTTTACGACAACCATTGAGCTTGTATTTAACTTTTGTTTTGCTTGCTCGTTTGAAGCTTGTATCATGGCCTTCTTTTTTTTCTTGTAGAAAGAACGAATGATAAAACAGTACGTACGCACGTATGGAAGATCCGAAGGGCGGATCGGGTTGCTTAAATACCCAATACGATTGAATGCATTGCATTGCATTGYATCGTCGAAGGAGGAACACTCTTTCTCCCTGTATTGATGAATGATTCATCGATGCATATTACGCAGATTAGGATAGTCTACGAAAACCTATAGATGTCAAAAGTATATACAAATATCGGCCATCACGTCAAACAACATGTTTCTCGCTCTATAATAACTTTATTGGTGACACTATCCAATCATTGTAGCAATTTACAGTCTGGAAGCTGTGTCATACAAAACTTAAAAACTTAAAAACTGCTACTACGCAATACATGGCCAGCTCGCTCGCTCGCTCGCTCATCTGAGGATGAAGAAATACCCAGGGAACTTAAAAAAAATCGATCCATCGAACTACGTAAATCTCATTCGAGCGTATTATTAACATCCTCGCTTCCACTTCCACTTCCGCTTCCGCTTCCGCTTCGATCGTCAGACGCAAGCACCCATGGGAGCATGCCCAGGGCTGGCAGGTTCCGTTTTCGCGTATGTACGAGGCCACGAGCCACGAGCCACGAGCCACGCTAATTAGGTAACAGATTCATGGGAGCTGGTACATGTCGAAAGTTTAGTTGGACGTCATGTCTTGCTCTTGCTCTTGCTCTTGTTTTTATTGTCCTGTCTGGAGACTTGTTTGTTCAATTGTTTCTCTTTTTGATGGTGATTTGGTTTGGTATGTAGTTTTGTTGGGTTGGGAGGTGGAGTGAGTGAGTGGGTGGGTGGGTGGGTTATGATATATGCTCGTCATATACGGAGTGACAGATCACAGTTGAAGAATGGTGCGTCTTTGGTATTGGTTACTTTGTGTTTTGTGTTTTGTGCTTGGATTTGGGTTTAGATTTGGATTTACATGTGCATGTCCAAGACTATAGACTATCCATGGTGAACAATTTCTCTTATTGCCCTATCCTACATATCCCTACCCGGTGTTTATACCTTTCACTCACTAGACTACACCCTCATACTTCCTACCACCGGACCCCCTTTTTGAAAATTGGTATCTTGTTGAAATCATCCACGCTCCACTTGACATTTCCCTTGTCATCCACCCAAGCCCCTTCGTCACTGGATTTAAGGTCCTGATCTTCATTCTCGCGGATCTCGTTCTTACTGACGCCCATGTCATCTCTCGGTAGCCAGACCACGGGTGTTTGCGATGACAATGCTGGATTGGTGTAGGCCTTCTTGACGGCGTCTTCAGAGTACTCGGGGATATCTTCTTCATCGAAGTCGTCGCCTTCTTTAAGCCATGCCTTCATGGCGCGGTGCGAGGCGAAGATATGTGGTTGGAAGAAGCGAGCAATGGGGTCAAGGACTTGGGCTGGGACATGGGCATGCTGGCCCAGGCGGTGGATGTGCGAATCAGTCGGAGCTTCTCCTTGCTCGGCTGAAGATAGCAAACCGGTACGCTCATTGTCCTCGTTTTCAGATTCGATGGCAAGGTCGGCAGGTATGTATTGTTCGAGGGGTGAGAAGTATTTGTTCATGGCCGCATTGTAAATCACCGTAAAGATTAGGAGAACAGCCACCATAATTGAGGGACCTGTAGCCTTCCGTAATCCGAAGAGGCCGATCAAGCAGAGCTCCGCTAGATATACACCGGTCAAAATCTGTTGGAGTGCCAAGGTGTAGCCATGTCCCTTGGTATCGATTTTCGCCTGGACGGTGAAGAGGAGCATGTATTTATAGCTGTAGTAGAAGAGCACTAAGCCAGCTGCCGCGAAGCCAAGGACCAGGGGCGCAATACAAGAGTAGGCGATGGCTAACGCCAATATCAGCACACTGCACTGGATCATATCAAGAATACTCACCAATAATGACAAAGTTGGTGTACTTGGGAAAGACCTTGCCCCACGCCACACCTCTCAAGCTTGTATACCTATTAAACTTCTGACGCGGCGTCTTGTCGAAGAAGTAATCGAAGAAAAGGTAAGAAGCAAGATCCGAATAGTTGAGCAAATTGTCAGAAGAGCTCGTCAAGCCCTGGACGACGAAATACGTCAAGTAAAAGTTCGCTGAACTAGGAAGCTGTTTGGCTAAGGTTTTTGGTACAGTCGTCGGATCGTTTGCGATATCCCATGCTATGGCCGCACCACCAGAAGACAAGGTTGAGACTAGGAAAACTTGGACAACCTGAAATACGT
This sequence comes from Nigrograna mackinnonii, assembly GCA_001007845.1. Taxonomy (NCBI): domain Eukaryota; kingdom Fungi; phylum Ascomycota; class Dothideomycetes; order Pleosporales; family Nigrogranaceae; genus Nigrograna; species Nigrograna mackinnonii. The sequence continues at coordinate 419,368 of JGVQ01000007.1, read as the reverse complement.
AGAACCATCTCAGGACCTTTAATTCGGCGGACGTATTAGTCGGCTCTCCAAATTTCTTAAAGATGTCTATAGTCTTTAGTAAAGGTCTCCAAATTTATGGTGAGGGCACGTACATCTGAAGATGTTCGGGACATATTTGCTTAGGAGACTGGTTAGGAGAGGCGGTACGAGACCTGACAACAGCCCCATGACACTGTCAGGAAGCTTATTGAGGAAGCTCAGCCACTTGAAGCTAGCGAGCCAGGAAACGTTCGACACCGCCGCGACCACAGATTGTGGGATCGACCAAAATGCTATGGTAGCGATCACCAGCGCGGTTGCGACCCCTTCTTGTGAAATCCGGCGAGCAGGAGATATCACTAGGTTTTCCCACAGCACCTCACCGGGCAAAACTCCAGTATATCTTGGATTGAGGGCGAGCAATTCAGCGGACGCAACCTGTTGGTAAGCTTGCTGTGCTGCCGCTAGCGTTCGAAATTCGACAAAAACCGCGGCTGCACCATGATTTTCACCAGCCTCATACGAGTCGCGCTCCTTCTCAATTTTAGACTCCTTGTCTTTGATCTGTTCCCGAAGCCAGTCAATGCTATCGACCTTCTTTCCAGTAGGGGGTGTTTTCAGGATCTGAGTCGGCCTCAACGATTTCTTGAGATCATCAGGAAGATCTTTATAATTCGGTAGACTCGAATTTCTATCGTTAGTCTTTCTCCTGCTTTTTCGTCCTTTCTTGTTTGCATTGAGGGTCAACGACACTTCAGCGGATTCGAGCTCCTCGATTTTTGAATTCCTGTCCGAAGCGAGGGACATCAGCTTCTCCACCTTTGTGGCAGGCCAAATTCGCACGGCATCATCACCAAATTGGCGATGCATATTCTGTTCATCAAGCGCTTCTCTTGGTGCTGACAGAAAAAGAACTGTTCGGGAGGAGAGTCGTTTCGCATTCGACTTTGATAGATTCCAGGCTTGTCGGAGACCTATCAACCACAGGCGTTCTCGAGCAACCGTAAACATCACAAAGGCGAAGAAGACCCATGCAATTACTGCATGGGCATATAGCTTCTTCTTCTCGGCAACATTGCCGATCGAAATCTTGTCTAGTTGTGTTGACGAGCCACCTCCTGTGGCATTGATAGGCATCAATATCGGCCATGTTATACAACAGCCTACAAAGCAGATAAAAATGATGGTCCGCAAGAAGCGAAGGAAAAGATACGAGTCAAGAGAGTGGTGGTAGAGTGTGAATTTGTCGGGCACAACTCGTAGTGTGTGAAACCAGTCGAAGTACGATCGGCTCGCGGATGGTGTGCGGTCCCTTATCCTTGTTAGTATACGTGACAGAGAACACCGATGTTACATACTTCTCTGAAATCGTGCCTATATAGGTCCTTGGCGCGTATATCTTGGGATATCGATGCCTAATCAAGCAGAAGGCGACTATGAAAAGGGACGCCGTCAGCCATGTTGGCACGAAAGCTGAGAGAACGGCTGCCAGAGAAGCGGAACCACGTGGCTTGAGAAAGACCGAGTTAGCATTCTGAGACCTTTCTCTATAATATCCCAGCATGTCGATTGCCATGGTTCTCGTTGAAACCTAGTAAAGTTTTGGAAAGCATAGGAAAGCAAAAAGAAAGACCATATAAATTTCCACAACCCAACACACCCAATAAAAACACAAAAGAAACAAATTGCAAAAACCAAAGACATAATCCCATAATCGCTCGTTGGAAAGCATCGAAAGACATACCTTCGGATCATCATCCCAGGCACCAACCGAATCATTCTTCATCGAGTCCATTTTCGACAGTCCCAAAGATTGTTGAAAGTCCATTTCCTTCACAAAAGCAGAGATCAGAATCGAATATCGAATGGTTGGTAACCTGTTTTAAAGCCTCGATGCACCAAATCGCTGCGCCTCGAAGGAGCAGGAGGTACTGAAACCAGCTATGAACGCATACACGTCATACACGTCATACGAAAAAAAAAAGGGTCGAGTAAAAGGACACTTTAAGCGAACTTCTAAAGAACAGGATCGAAAAAGAATCCCTTGAAGCCGGTGTATATTGTTGGTGTTCAAGTTTTAGCTACGGAAGGAGTTGCTTGAAAGGTGAGGCGCTAAAGGTACTAGGGGCACCAGAGGCATCTTCGATGATGACGTCGGTTAAAATACACTGACGCGTGCCTCAGGTTTTCGCGGCTTCTCGAAAACACGTGAGCTGGGAAGTACCTAGGAAAATCGCAAAATTCAGTTATGGGGCTGTCTTATGAAATAGAATAACGCTAATGTAAAATTAGGCCGCCCCTAGGAATGCTTTGAAGTCGTCAGAAATCCATAACATTTGACTGTTTATAGACCAACTGGTTGGCTGGTTTTGCGCGTGCCCAGCTATCGATTTGCAGACACATCGAAATTCAGCACCGGCCTTTAGGGTAACTCTGGCTTAGTATCAGCCACCGTGAAGGACTCAATCACTACTTGCGCTGCTGCGGGTTCAGCTTCCTAAATGGTACGTGGACAGCTTGCGAACTGGGCACCTGTGATTTGGTCCGAATCGGAAGAAATACATGATGGTATTGGGCGATGTTAGAATAAGAGAGTGTTTGATTAAATCTTCTTTTTGATGTATGCAAAGGTAACAGGGTATCCAAACCCTAATAGCGATATTAAACGTCTGTAATACTTTCCCAAGCCTTGCATCTCTCTAACAAATTAATGCAAACAAGACCATTTGCCAATATATCCCAAAACCCATGTCATGGTATCAATCCAAAAAAAAAAAAAATGTCTTTACAAAAAAAACTCCACGCTGGTAAAGTAAAGAAAAAGAAAAGAAGGTATCCAACCGTTAGTAACACAAGAGAAAACTTATTTTGCAAAGAAGGGTTAATTCAAAGCCAAAGAAGCCATTTTACAACGCTCCATCCGAAGCCAAAAATGCGGCGGAAGAAGCCTAGTACGACGACGATGAACCATAGCCACCACATGACGCCCAAAAGCATCCATTCGACGAGCATCCACCCGACCCGTCTGGCCCATCTCATTCTTCTTCTCCTTACGCGGATCATTGTGTCGATTTCGTCGGTGATTTGTTTCACGGCAAGAGGCGCGGAGCCAGAAACGTCGCTGGTGATTCTAACAGCTTCATCTCCACTACCGCGGACTCTTGGGAAAAGTTCTGATTCGACCTGAGATTTCAGGCTGCTGATCATAGAGGTTAAATGTTTCACTGTGTTTTCGCGGAAGTCTTCGGCAGAGTCGTGGAGAGCTTGCGTGGATGTTTCTAGGTCTCGGACGAGGATACGAGCAGCAAGGACATGTTCTTCCTTTCGCGGAACCGGGATGAGATCGACGTTGGCGGTTGTCGCGGCACGAGTGAGAAATCTAGGGGTTTCAGGACGTTGCTCAGACGCTCTACGCACAATCTCATGTGCCTTTGCACCTGAACAGAGGAACAATGCGCGAACGCGAGCAATGTCCGCTTGGGTTACGACGTTTGTAGAGACAGTACGATGGAGAACATTGCCACTGTCGTCCGTTATACTCCAATGCCTCTTCTCCAATTTTGGTCGGGATGTACTGCGCTGGCGACTCGAAGACTCTGATGGGAGCTGTGGATTCGCAAGAGGTGTATGGAATAGACCCCCTTGCCCGACACCACCGTGACGTCCAAGAACTTTCTCCATCCTTTCACGGCCCGCTTCTGAGGACTGAGTACGAGATATGTCTCCAGAGGTTACAGAGATTGAGGTTAGGTCTAGGCCTGGGGGAGCGAGTTTGTCGAAACGTGCTGAACGACTGTTCGCCCTAGCCCTAGCCTGGCGAGTTATAGGATCCTCTGTAAGCATTGAGTCTGAAGCGTATCCTTTGTCTTGTTCGTATTGAGAAGAGCGAAAAGACGGAAGTTCGAGATGATACCGACTAGTCTTTTTGGACGCTAAACTGGCTGTAGTTGTTGCTGTAGTACTTCGACTGAATTTAGGTCGTAGCTTTCGCTCTGACTTGTCAGTGCCTTCTTCCGTATCTGAGTCCATCTGTACACGGTGGTCTCCTTCCGAGTCAGAGTCAGAGTCCTCCGAAATTCGATCCCGTCTAAATATGATCTCTCCCATCTTTGTTCCTTCGCTCTTGACACCCTTGAAGAATCGAGTGACAGCGGAGGAGGGTTCCTTGTGCTCTTTGGATTCTTTGTGGTCCTTGCGATAACCGGGATCAGGGCTGGGCAGACTACTGACACTATCATTCTTCCTGTGGGTTAACAGTGACTTGACTGCACCGGGAGCCCCAAAGATTGCGGTCCCAAAACCCACACCGTCTGCCACCTCTTCATTGACATGGCGACTGCTTCTCTTTTTCTCGTTATCGGCTGAATCTGTCTCATGTTTGTAGCTCTTAGTACTCTCGTCGGAGCGGAACATGTCTAGTTTACCCTTCTTCGATTTCTTTACGGAACCGCCACGGCTAGGAGGTGGTGACAGATCAGTGCCAATATGAGGGAAGGGCTTCGGGTGCATTGGGCTGTTGGGCGCAGTGCTGTCGAGATCCTCCATTGAGGATCGAGGCTCCGCCATTGGTTCCAAAGAAAGACCTAGGTCACTCTTTCGCTGCTTAGGTGGCTCCTTAAACGCGCCCTGGGAAAGTCTGTGACCGTTTGCCTGCTCAGAAATTTCCATCGAATTTCGAACGCTTGACCTGCCCGAGGTATTGGGTTGACCTACACCCCATTTATCAGGTGTATCTGGCGAAATGATCGTAGGGGTACTCTGTTTTGCCTCTCGTGCCTCCGATTCCATCATCTCCTTCATGCGTAGCTCAAGTGGGCCGGTGTTATTATTGACATCTATAAGGCGACGAGATCGTTTGGATCGATCCTTTGGCGAATCAAGGCTGGAGTCGGATGAATCAGACGAACTTCTCGATCGAGCCCTTTGGCCCCTCCACCCATGTTTCTTGTGCTTTGGACTCTCGGAGCGGAATGCAGGTAGCAATCTCTTCTTACGACCTCGCTCACTTCCTTGTTCACTTTCGTCGCCCGTTGCAGGTTCGGTCGAGATTCCTGGCACGCCTTCGACCCAACTCTTTCGACGTTTATCTGGGTATTCTTTACTTGCCCGTGGTGCAAGGGCATCTTGCTTCTGCGTTTCGCGCGGAGGGAAGATTTTGCGGCCGTGCCGATCTTCTATCAATGTTTTGTTGTCGCCTTGTTCTAGCCAATGCGCATCCGCAAGAAGCTCTTCGGGAGTGAATACCCAACCCATGTGAGGCCGCATTGGCTTAGAGGGATTACTATCGCCCTGATGATCATCATGAAACTTTGGAAGAGAGACAACATCTTGTCTACGAAAGTCTGGAGACTGAGAGGCTCTTTCGACCCTGTCTACCCAGTCTCGCACTTGTTCTACGTCTAGAAACTCTTGTGAAGTATGATCCAGTGACTTCCTTTCCCGAGCTCGGCTCCTACGGTTGCGAATATATTGCAAAGGGTTGTATGCACGTCCCAAATCGTGTTTCGCGCCTGCGTGCGATGGGACTCGGGTCAAGTACGCGTGGGGGCTGCCTGGAACGTTATTTGCAGAAACAATATAGTTTCCGGGAGCAGATGAATCCGGCTTTAGAGGAGGTAAGAAATCAAGCAGACGCAGGAATTCCATCCTGAGTTCGATATAAGCACGGGCTTTGTCCCTTCGAGCGTACGTAGCAGGTGAAGGTTGTAAACGCTGCTGCCCTTGGGCAGATATGGACATGCTCCTCGGCATAGAGGTGGACATGTGCCGCATTCCTGGCGACGAATATCTTGCAGGTGACATGTTCCGAGACGCCCTTCGTTGCTCGTTGAGATACTGCCTCAAACTACTACCTGCACCATAATTACGGAAACTTCCATCCTGTGGCAGTCCAGCAGACGTGATTCGCCTTGGTGTCGATGGTTGGGGAGCTATCAACTGCCCAGCACTTAGGTTCCGCCTACGGCTTTCGCTCAAGTTAAGTGCCATGTGTACGATTTGGTTGGGATCAATAGCCGTTCGCGGTGGCCCATCATTAATTTTGGACTCCCTTTGCTTCGTAGATGACCCTTCCTCAATCTTGATTCTAGTCTTGGGTACCTGAAGCTGGCCATTCTGGCCCCCATTGGCGTTAGCAGATTGATTCCCAATGTCTGTTGTCCCTGTATGCCGGTCTGCCGTGACAACCTCTCGTGAAAGAGGCGAACCACTTGATTGACTATCATGGCTAGTCGGTATCCTGGAATGATGTCCATCATCATTATAATTATCCCCATGCCGTGAACTCCGTTTGCCCTTTGGGTCTACAGTATGTATATTATGGTCCTGCTCTCGATTCCGCGACACATGGGAAAACGTCGAATCCAGCAAGAAGCCCCCAGATCGTCTGTTCCGATGCCTTCGGTGCGCAAAGTCCTGCTCTTCTATTGACTCTGCTACCAAAGGGCTTCCTGATCCCCGGGAAGGAATCTCAGGTGTCTGGGTTCTGCCTCTACTGTGTTGTCTAGAGCCGGATCTGCTGGGTTCTTGGGAAGAGCTGCCTTCTCCATTGTCCTCATAGACACCAGAATATCTCGAGTTCAGAGTATGGGACGACGTCACCGAAGGCTCGGATGAAAATGAGGGTCGGCCATCGCTTGAAGGTGCCGACATATTCTGCGATTGCGGCTGGAATTTACCTCCTCCGGCGGAAGAGCTTCATGGTTGAGCGTCTTTACGCAGACAACAGCGTGATGGCGAAAGCGATCGCGGGGTTCGGGGTGCTCAATAGGAAGGCGCAACGTGTTTCGAACGAACGTGAAAGGAAGATGCAGGTGGAAGCGTGAGAACGATAGCAACGTGACGACGCATGCAGCGGGCATGTAGGCTTTACCCCGGACGCGCGATGGCGCCTGTGCGTCAACGTCACGGCTAGCCACGTTTGCCAAGTCCGCTTCAGATTGAACGTAGGCCAATATACATATCTCCTAAAAAACTCCTTTCTCCCTTACAGGTTGCAAGAATGTAGTATCCCGCCTTTCCAAATAAAAAATAAAGCTCACAATTTCAAGCAGMCCAGCCATATTTATCAGAAATTAATCTAGATTGCTCAAGAAGGTATAGCTACCAGTCCATGGCGCCAATTCCAGATGCCCTAACCAACACCGAATATGAAATGAGATTCGCTTCCAATTCATTGAATCGTCCCAGTATCTCATGCCGTACCTTCTACGTCTGCGCATGGCAGAGGTGAAGTATCGGATCATACACCATCCGATTAAATCGAACGAATATCCCAAAGTTTTTCTTCATCCTAAGCCGAGATAACCACCAGCTACCCCTCATAACGCCCTACGAACTTAGAGAAGGCTTCCTCGAGCCTCTTAGAAAATCAGACAACCTAGGAGGCGGTTCCTGGGGCATGTGGTGGCACCGCGGGTGCGGCGCCGCCCCTTGTCTCTGCAATATCACCAGTCGGCGTTCCGGTTGTAGCGAATTGACGTGGTCCATGAAGATCTGTCTGAAGAGGAGGCGGTGGGGTTGGAGTAGGAGTCAATCCATGAGGTGGGTGATAACCCGTGTCTGTAAACGTTCCTGCTACTGGATTGTATTGTGTTCCGCTTTGGGGAGCTGAAAGAGTATATTGCGGCTGCAACTCGTAATTACCATCATCCTCCGAGGATGAATAGTCATAAGTCTCGTGGCGGCGCGCGCGAGCTGCATCCGCGGCGAAAGGATTCGTCGAATCCATTTGACCTTGATATCTTGCAACTTTGGTTGACAGAGTGGAGCTGAGTGTATCGCTATGCTGGAGCCCATATGGCTGTGCGCCGTCGTTCCGGCGGCGTTGCGACTGTGAGATCTGTTCACGGAAGACATTCCCGCCATGTGGTCCACTACCCCCAGTCGGAGCCGCACCTGGCCCTCCGCTGGGAGGCGGCTGGGTGGAGAAGCCTGAGGCCACTGCTCGTTCTTCGACGTCCGTCGGTCTGCGCAAACGTCGAAGGGGTTCGACATCTTCGTCAATTTGGAAGGTGGGGTTTTGTGGTGGCTGTGGTGAGCGGCCCCAGCTTCGGATTGGATACGCTCGTCCTTTGCGCCATGTCTCTGAGACTGGAGGGAAGTATTGTCTATATGAACCCCAGGCGACCAGTATACCAAGCGCACTCCCGGAAAGGACGTCAAAGGGGTGATGGCGCGCATCCATGATACGTGAACCCGCGACGAGTGCGGCAGCAAGTGTAGGCACCATGACGATAAAAGTCTTCCAGACTTCTCCCTTGGAATCTAGAACATGCAGTTTGGCGGCAAGATATAATGAAAGGTAGAAAAGTCCGGCAAAAGATGCTATGAATATGTTAGATTGTCTCATGAGAAAACGAATGGTGTTGATAGCCTACTGCTGCTGTGCCCGGACGGGAAGCTCTTGAACCCATCCTGCAAAATATGATCGTCTTTCTGGGTGCATATATCGATAGTACTCAGGCCCCAAGGGTCGGGATCTTTGGTGATGCCTTCCTTAACCATGCACCGTGCAATAAGATCGGGACGTGGTTTTCCAATCGCATTCTTCAGCGCCCCTAGTGCTCTCATCAGTATCATGATAGCGGCTTGCCGTTGGTTCAAAATTTACCAGTAATTGTGAATGCGGCACAGACACTTAGCCCTAAACCTAAGATACCACAATTGAGCTCCCACAACCTGTCCTTGAGCCGATACCTGCCCGTCAGCCTTCTCACGCCTCTGCTGTTGGCGGGCATGGCTGTCTGATGCGAAAACAGCCCATCAATAACCATGGTGTAGAAAGCAATGATGACCGCCGGGGCAGCAACGCAAATGAGACATAGCTGGAACACGGGTATTCGTTCAGGGTCGGCAAATGGGTAGTGTAGAGTATAGTTGGCCAGCGCAAACGGTTGGTGGAAGGGCTTGACTTTATCGATTATGTAGAAGGTAACGATGAGGGCACTACACATTTCAGGGTCGGTTAGCTTGGGGGCTTGAACATTGGAGGGAGGTCGCGTGCGGCGACGGCATCTTACACAATGATAACATAGTCGAGTAGATATCTGAGTCCTCGTTAGTATATGCAGAGTCTTCTATGGGGTATCTGTTGCCACGCACGAGAAGATGACCCTCTTGGGGAGTCGTTTCTTGGAGAAGGGAAGGCGCTCAGGGAGCTTATTCGAGGTCCAATCGTCCATCACGCACTACCGCATCCAGCCACGCAAGCAGGAGTTTTGCGACGGTTCTAGGTTCTAAAGAAAGGGCACGTCTTCGGGGATTATCAATGGAATGTACAGCGAAGGGAAGGGGTTCACGAGCGGAGGCTGGCGGAGGTGGATGTTTCGTCGGTGAGCAAGGTTGGTTTCAAAACGGGCGACTCTCGCGGAGAGGCGCGCAACTGGAGAAAGGGGGGAGATCAGGAAAGAGGAACGCCTGGTCCACGGCGCAGTTTTGAGGATGCGGAGAAAAGGCTTGGTCGCAGGAATGCAGAGAGGATCTTGCCCATCAGCCCCCGGATGCGAGAGAGTTGTCGATGGAGAGAGTGTAGGGTAGGGTGGGTGCAAGTGGCTAAGCTCTTGGGCCTGCCGCTAGCTGGCAGTGCTGCAGTCGCTGCAGTCAGCTACACCTTGGCCTTTTTCACACAGAGCGCAGAGCGCAGAGCGCAGCGCAGCAGCAGAGACCAGCTGGGTGTGTGCACTGTGGAGAGCGCCACGCTCTGGCCCAGGGGTCGATCGCATGGGTTTTTTTTGAATGGGGGTGGCCTTTGTTGCGCGATGCTGGTGAGGGCAAAGGAAGAGGCAATTGGGCATGTCGCCTGGCCTGGTGGGGAATAAGGAAGCCATTCAAGCCATTCGGGGCTCTCTACTGGCCCAGCCTGCCCAGCCTGGACCCTCTGTAACATTCACAAACGGGAGTTCCAGCGCTACTTACGCGGCAGGCGGCAGGCCAAGGGGCCCAAAGCCAAAGCCAAAGCAGATTGTGGCGCAAGCTGTACAAGTAGGCTCAGACTGGTTTAGTCCGATCAAAAAAAAGGTGGTCCAGGATCAGGATCGCTCAGCTTATTATTATCACCATCACTCAACACCTCCCTCGGTCGTCTATTTCTGGGGGAGCCCGCCCTTACCATTGGTCAGCGCCCACCCCCTCACACTCTACTGTGTGTGTGCTGTACCACCGCACGCCGCCTTTGCCTTCGCCCTCGCCCTCAGTATGGCGCAGTTGGCTTCGCATCTTGGACTTGCCCCCCAACGGACTTCTTTGTACCTGCTTGCTGGTGCGGCGTCATTTGGCGCTCTCGCATTTGTGCGCTCACTAACTACTTCTTCTCTCGGCCCGACCCAGCCTAGGATAATACCCTCTCCCCGAGAGACTGTGCTCCCGCATCTATCAAGGCAAGAGCTCGAGCGTTTGCCTTATCCCCCAGATGCCCTACCTGGAGTCCGGGATGTACAAAGTCCGTATGGCACTATCCGGGTGTACGAATGGGGTCCAGAAGAGGGCGAGAGGGTTATGCTGATACATGGCATCTCCACTCCAAGCATTGCCCTAGCAAACCTCGCCCATAGACTCGTAGACAAAGGCTGCCGGGTCATGTTGTTTGGTAGGTCAAGAGATCCCCAATTCATTTTGCGCTTTGCTTTGAGTATCTGTCCTTGCATCTTGTACCTGTATCAGTATCTGCCGCTAGTTCTTATCCTATGGTATCTGAGGTGCTGTGCCATAGGTTTGGTGAAACAACTAGCGCTGCGCTCAACCAATAGGCATACAAAATATGTTCCATTGTTCTATTTTTTTGTCTTGTACTTTGTCCTACCGCTTTGTCCATTCCATCTACAGACGATAGATCCCCAACGTTTCTTTACCCGGACTTCTTTTTGGATTCTCCCCTTTGTACTATTTGCATAGTAGGGTACAGGGTTTCATCGCACTTGTCGAAGCCTCCACTAGCAGATTACACCTCAATACTAACATACATCTCGTAGACCTTTTCGGCCGAGGTTACAGCTCCGCTCCCTCTCCCATCCAAACGCCGTATTCCTCCCTCCTCTACAATTCCCAGATCCAAACTGTACTACTCTCCTCCCCGATTCCCTGGTCTAGCTTCACCCTAATAGGTTACTCACTGGGAGGCGCTATAGCTGCAGACTTTACCTCTTATTTCCCAAATCTCATCTCCCGGCTTGTGCTGATTGCTCCAGGAGGATTGATCCGGACACATCATATAACATGGAAGAGCAAACTGTTGTATTCTACCAGTGGGCTTATTCCTGAATGGCTCATCGAAAGACTTGTAGCAAAACGCTTATGGAGTGGTCCAGAGACTACACGCACCATTGAGCCAGAACCTGATACAATCCCATCTTCTTCCAAAGGTACCACTAGAATCGAGGACGCAGAAAAAGGAGGACTAAAAAGTAGAAACATATATCTATCCTCGCAAGATCCGTTACTCCGAGACAATCCTTATAGCACGGTAGGGAGAGTTGTAGATTGGCAGATCACGCATCATCCAGGGTTTGTGCCTGCCTTCATCTCGAGTATTCGGTTTGCGCCTATCCATGGGCAGCAGCATCGTTGGCGATTTGTACGTGAAGCTATAGAACGAAATCGCGGGACTCAAGAGAAAGGATTGAAAGAAGTACATATTGTGCTAGGTGAAACGGATCCTATAATCGTTGCCAATGAAGTGATTCAAGACGCCACAGATGTCCTAGGGGAGGAGAATGTACAGGTCAAGATCATTGAGAAGGTGGGCCATGAAGTTGCGATCCAGGCATCCGAGCAAATCGTAGATTTTCTCTTTGATGGAAAATGAGGGTTATGGTTTCTGGATAGCTTGATAGAAAAGGTTAGATGTCCGGGGTTCTAGATCAGTAAGTCACGGGATACAGGCAGACGGGTGTATACACATAGAACTTGGAGAAATAGAATGCAGAAGATGATTACAACACAGATCCCAATTCAACCGAAGACTTGTCTTATTATAATCTTAGCTATAGATAATCATCCCTACGAATCCGGAACTCCACGCCAAAATACCTGTTTTGTTCGTGGCCATTCCGTTCTTGGATTGTTGATGTTTGGGTTGATGGCCTTGGCACCCTTCTCGCACGCCCATTCTCGCACGAATAAATCTTACTCGTCGAAAGCCAAAAAAGATTCTCCACAATGCCATCCCCTGGTCTGCAAATCTCCCTTCGTATAAAGATCCCGTCTTTGCATTGGGGGCCAAAAAATTAACGACCCCTAGCAAATGCCTTTGAGCAAACATGTCTCCCCTTTGTTCTTGTAAGGATATTCCCAGCTTACTTTGGCCGATTCTCGTGATTTTGTACACCGTGCATGTTATACCTACCAATTCCCCAATGCGACATACGGCCATAATCGTAATAACATCCAAGCTTTAGTTATCTACGCCCTGACCTTAATATTGCAAAAACCAATTCATCCTTCCGCAAATGCATACGTCCATCAAATTAAACAGAAAGAACCGAATCCAAAACAGTTCCTAAACCGGGCACAGCCACACTTATGTACCGAAAGGAACCATGTTCGCCCACAGAACCCGTCCTCGACCTCGCAAAAACCTTTCTAAAACAGTAAAAAGAACTCCTAACACCATGCATCGAAAGCGGAAACTAAACTACTTCAGTGGTTGTTTGACTACAAATGGCATTTCTTCTGTTCCCAAACGAGCATGACTGATTCTGTGGAACGAGTTGCAAGCCGCGAGCAAAGTACATGCACTCCTCTCTGAATGTTTCTACCCTTGATAGATGATTTATGAGCCCTTACAACATTTCACGCACCCACTCGGACGCTTGCTTACAGGCACCAAAAATTCGGAGTGGATAGATCTTAGCTTGGTCGCATCAATTCCCGAAACAGGCAATGAGTGGCTAGTCTGTGAGAGTGAATAAATGAAAGGGAAGGAGGAGGCAAAGAAGCGAGAAGGATTGAGGCGAGCACGATGATGATAAGATACAAGGCAGCAGTCACTTGGCTTCGAATGGAACGGAAGAGAGAGGTGCCACTTTCTATCCCACGGACAAAGGTATCGATGTACCGAAGCGTATGATATCAGGACAAGACAAGACAAATATGGTAGCTAGCCGAGCATTCTGGGCAGGAAAATCTCCAGATGTAACTTGAGATAGATCGGTTAAGCCCCTCTACACTTCACGGCCGAACCGAATAGTAGAAACCCTTTTATGAATGAGGTTCATACGGTAATTAGGTTTGCACGCACAACAAGAGGCCTAGGCCCGTCAACCAGCATTCTTTATCAGCAATCATTAGGACGAATGCCATTTGTAAAGTAATCTAGGAAAGTATCCGTAGACTTCCTGAATAGTGGTCAGAGGCCAGAATGGCTTGACTAGTTCCTTGAGAATCTCGCAGATGTCCCCAGAGGACAACCCATCGGAATGTGACACGGCTTTACAGCCTACTGAGAAACTCATCGGCCGTTTTCTGAAAATCCTGGGCGTTTGCTTCCTTGCCCGTTTCGATATGCATTACACCAATTACGGCATGCGTTCCACCATTCTTCTCTCTCCAGCGTTTGATTGTTGATGGAATGTCTCCGGCGTTAGGTTGCAGCTGAAATTTGTGATAATCCTTCCCATCAGGCAGTCTAACGACTCCGTCATAGTCCCATCGAACGCCATAGCGAAGGAGATCAGTTGCAGTTTTGGGCCAGACGGTCTTGCCTCGTGCTACACTTGGCTTGTAAGATTTCCTCAAGTCTGCCGGTCGGCTGACAACAATGTTAAATGCCGTCTTGATCGTTTTCGTAAAGTTCCCCATATGGCCAGTTTCGTAAGTTGTTGCTGAGAGAAAAGTCAATATTGCCCAGTGAATTTATTGCTGAATACTAACCGCAGGTATGAAAATAAGTGAAGCTGCTCCTCTATTTTACGTTAGCGGTAAGTAGAAGGCATGTCTTTAATGGCTACATTGCGATTTGAATGTGGCACAGTAATTTGAGGTCATTAAGCGCCATCAGCTATTCTATTAGGCGCGCAAATTTGATCTCACCTGAACACAGCGGCAAGAAATACCCGATGTTGCTTCTACAGCCTAGGGTGCAGATGATACCTTCTTCTCTGAGGTAGTGAACGGATGGTTGGCTAGGAAGCTCTCAAAGCTAACAACAGTGAGACATGGTAGCGGCTGTAGCTTCGCAAGTATAGAAAGGCCAGATAGCACACCGCCCATTGTTGCACTAGGCCAGCCGTCAACACTCTGACAGCACATTGCTTGCTGGACTGCGGCGAGGCTCTTTGAACCACAAGATTGGGGATTGCCGGGGTGGTTGCTGAGTCACAAATGGTCCGAGCGTCAAGCACGTTTAACTAGTCCAGGCGCGTCGACGTCCTTAGCGCTTGCTCACTTCAATATCTTCGATATGCCAACGAGATGCATAGAACGTTTAAGTTTGCGTTCATGTCTTTCTTTAATCGCTTCTCCTGCTCGATTTGCAGCTCGAAGGTCGCTATCAACTGCTAACCTACGAAAGTCACATCAGAATTCTATGTATGGAATGGGTAAGTATATTTTGCTATGCAGTAGTGATATTTACCCACCAACTATATCCTTATAGAGCCATCGGATGAATCACACTTGTTCTCCTATACATCTGGACGATATTTGTTTAATGAAGACCTAAGATTAAAAGAACGTTACGTAAAGTTCAACATTCGAGCTTTGCAACATGCCGCTGAACAATCTGTTGGCAGCCAACATGGGAAGGTTGTCAGCATTCAAAAGCTAGCCGAGGGGGGTTTTAATCGAGGCTTTACTCTTAAGCTCCAAGATGGTTTCGAACTGATCGCAAAAGTTCCTTACCATATAGCCAGCCCAGAGAATCTTACCACTGCTAGCGAGGCTGCAACCCTTACGTATCTGCGAATGAAGGGCATCCCTGTCCCCGAAGTTTACAGCTACTCCCGAACGGCGCAGAATCCTGTTGGTACCGAATATATTCTTATGGAGAAGGCACCCGGTGTTTGCCTCTCATCAAGATGGTTGGATCTTGAAGATCTTGAGATGCGAAGACTTTCACACAGTTTCGTTGAATTAGAGAAAAAGCTCTTCGAACTTCCTTTTAGCGCGACAGGTAGCATCTATTTTAAGAAGGATATCCCGTCCGACTTACAGGCTCCGTTGTACGCGGATGCACATGCTCCCGAAGAAGATCAATTTTGCATTGGTCCCATTGCCGACTATATGTTTTGGTATGGTAGACGAGTTGGACTCAAGCTGGACCGTGGCCCATGGAAAACCCCTGTCAGATACCTCCAGTCGATCGCACAGAAAGAGATAGAATGGACGCAACGGTTCGGCCAACCGATGGAACCCGACTTTCCCCATAATGATATAGGCCTAGGAATTCAACGCCCGGAGGATTACCTTAAGCTTTTAGAATCTTATCAATTATTAACACCACATCTACTGCCAAAGAACCCCGCGCATCCCTTCAATCAGCCTACCCTTCGGCACCCTGACCTTACCCCCGGCAATATCTTCATCACACCCGAAACCGGCCGTATATCATGTCTTATCGATTGGCAACATGCCATTATCCAGCCACTTCTCCTTGCAGCCGGTTATCCCCGCGCCTTTGAGAACCCAGACGACGAGCTCACCCCCGAACTAATAGAGCCTAAGCTCACAGAAGACTTTGAATGCCTGCGATCTGAGGAGAAAGTAGCGGCGCAAGAGCTTTATCGCCGACGTCTACTGTTTTTCGGCTACCGTGTGCTTAATGGTCATCTGAATCAGCTGCACATTGAAGCTCTCCGTGACCCCCTTCTCCACGGTCGTCAAATGCTTGTAGATAGGGCTGGGCGGCAATGGGAAGGCAACCTCATAACTCTAAAGGGGGCTATTGTGCGAACAAACCAGTTCTGGGAACACTTGCCTGATGTTGAGGACATCAAGTGCCCAGTGCAATTTCAACAAATGGAATTAGAAAAGTTCGCAGATGATGAGGATAGTTGGTTAAAGATGAGCATCACGGTGGAACAATGGCGGAAAGATGTCTGTAATATGACCGAGGAAGGATGGGTCCGGAACGAAGATTATGAGGAAGCGAAGAAGAAGCTTGCAGTTTTGAAAGAAGATATTCGTTCGCAATGTGAAGGAGATGAGGAGGATATCCAGGCATTCCACTCCGGCTGGCCATTTCGAGATCGAGAAGAAGTTGATTAAGGATTTCAAGATAGGGATCATGTACGGAGGTGCTTGGTACTTAGATTTACCTACTGTGATCTCCCGTAATCATTACTCCAGTGACAAAGACATTAGATATGATACAAATCATAAGAAGGGCCGTGGCTAGGCGAACCTCCTGGTCAATAGTGAGGCTAGCAGCGTTCGGAGTGATATTATGCATGCCGTATTGATCCTCTACCATAATTGGTTACTCTACCATAATTGGTTAGGAAGCCAAAAAATATTGGCCCACCAGCGAAGCGTTGGGGGCGGCCCGAGCACAACGTCCTTGTCGGTCCTGCGAAGGCCACCTCAGAAAGAACAATCCACAACGCAAATGAGACGCTATTTCGGCGCCTGGTTCTCAAGACGCGCCTCTTTCCAGATTCTCTCTGACCTCCATCTCGAGGTTGGATCACAATATGAGACATTCCGAATCCCTCCAAGCGCACCGTACCTTATATTAGCAGGCGACATCGGGCGTCTTGTTGACTACGAGGCCTATCGCGCCTTTTTGAGCTATCATGTGCATCTATTCCAATCTATCTTCCTCGTTCTAGGAAACCATGAATTTTATGGGCTGACGCAAGAAGAAGGAATCAGGAAGGCCAATCAACTAGAAAATGAGGCCATAATGCTAGGCAAAGTCGTTGTGCTACATCGCAGGAGGCACGACATTACCCAGCATCGGGTAGTAATTTTGGGATGTACGTTATGGTCAGATATTCCGAAAGAGATGGAAGAGGCCGTAGCTGCCAGGGTCAATGATTTCAAGCGCATTGTCAAATGGGACGTACAAGCACATAACAGCGAACATCTGCACGACCTCAGGTGGCTGAGAGACCAAGTCCTCATTGCCCAAGAGCAAATTCGAAATCGCGTACAGAGACGGATAATTGTAATAACTCATCATGGTCCATGCATTAAAGGGACTTCAAACCCAGAACAAACGGGTTCTACTTGCAGCTCAGCCTTCGCAACCGACATACTCTGCAATGATCGCTGGGACAAAGTCGACGCCTGGATATTTGGGCACACACATTACTGTACAGACTTTGTGCGAAATGGGATCCGCGTTATCGCAAACCAAAGGGGTTATGTGCTTAATCCGAACACGGAGGGTGAGCTGGGGAAGCGGCAGAAGAGAAAGCATAGGTTTGATGTTCAGAAGGTTGTTGCAGTGTGACTTGGTCAGATCCAGATGCAGGTCTACTGACTGTATCGGCCAACATACACCTTCGAACTCTGGTCTCCATAGTTTGGAAGAACTCAAAAATGGCTCCTTAGAGGGAAAAGTGCACGCAATATCGGATTCAATATGCGTGGTCACTCCCTGAATAACGAATTTTGTCAAGTGCAAAAGCACGAAAGGACGGAACAGAAGTGCCCAAGAGCAATTTATAAGGAAGAAAACCAATCCGCCCACAAAATCCGTTCATGCAATCAAAGTGATTGAAACGGATATGGATATTGTACAGCATAATCCTGGTTCAGACTGAGGAAGACCCATAGAAGATCGGCGACTATAGCCTGTCAAGAACCCATCTCCGGCCAAGGCTTTCCCCACCCTTCTTCATCATTCAGTGCTTCATCAAGCATATCAACCTCTTGTTGTTGTAGTGTGGCAAGTTCAGCATTTTTGAGATCGGTATTTATATTGATTGGGTTAAAAACACTCAATATCAACTTGAAGAATCCAAATGCAAAACTATGTGCTTCTCTTTCTGACTTTATAAGACCGAGTCCATCCAATTCTAAAAACTAGAAAATATACACGGTACAATGTCAAATGGAATGGATGGGGGGCGGGGGTTCTAACTCTCAAAAACGAGCACAGCCACCAAGCAAGCATCCTCAATTCGCAACAGGAACGAACGACTCCAAAGCATCCAATAGTCAGACAGAGACGCTCCAAAACCCATTTCCCCAATCCCCTTTGGCCCCCAAAACCCACGCCTTCTTACTTACTCCCAGCCACGCACCAACCAACGCACCCCCAACCTTTCGAACAAACGCGCAGATCTCCCAACTCTTGGCCTTGGCCTCCCAAACTTCCAAAACAAGTAATGATGCACAACCAGTTTGGCAACTCCCCACATGTGGTAGAAGCACAACGACCAAAGAACAAGAATACCCCCCAAAAAAAAAACTTGACAATTCTGGAGCGAAGCTGCGAATACTACCAAAAAAAAAAAACGCCCATCACGTCACCCATTCACCGTGTTCACCATGTCGGTCAAATACGATGGATCTCCAAAACCCAGGATCTGAACGTTCAGGGTCAACGTCAACGTCAACAGTTTTGAAATTCTTGGTGAAATGAATATGCAGCATGACGTCGCAACACGAACAGCAACAGCAACAGCCTTACCTTACCTTACCTTACCCTTTCTTTAGTCTTTGCACCCAAGGAAACCCCAACGCAAACGCAACGTAACGCAACGCAACGCAACAAGGCCCATCGTCATCGTCATCGTCATCATCATCATCACCCATTAAAATGCTCTTAATTACCCGTGTGCTGCATTTCGCGAGTAGGGAACAGGGCATTGTTTTTTTTTTCCCCCCTTTTTGGGATTTTGTAGTGTTCCAAGGTTGGTTTCTGGAAGTGTTGTTGATTGGATGCCGTGAACTTGTTGGGTTGCTGTGATGTTGCGATGCTGCGAGGCGATGCTCAGCCTCGTGGTGCCGCGTGTTGTATTCGCATTGCGCTTCGTACTTGGTCATGGCTCTGTGCAAAACGAGCTCTACTCTGTACCTTCCTGTTGCTCGGAGATATGGCATGGTGTCCGATATTACGTAGAGAAGAATGTCAATTTTGAGGGTGGTCATCGGTGTCTCTATGTTGTACTCAACGGAGCACTTACTCGAGCATCTCAGTTAGTTTATACATGTCTTGCTTTTGTCGACGGTAACGGCAGACAGAAGACATATCAAGTCACGACAATAGAACAGAAGAACGAATTTATGTGCAGATACATTTTATATTTTGACCTAGACAGCTCATGACAATCGTCGGTCCTTATGCACTCCACTTCCCTTCACTAGCACACAAGCCGCTATGCGACCAAACATATATTCATGAATCCCCAATATGCTATCCATATAACGCCGTGGTATAAAGAACCGAACATTCCATACACAGAAAGATTCAACATCGTCTCATCTCATGCCAGATTACACGGGTCTCTCAAAGAAATTCCCGGTGTTTGCAAGTCTATTGTCCATCTTATATTAACCATTACCCTAGCCGTCGAAACTTCTCCAACTCTGGCAACCGGTCATCAAATGCCATGTTCGGCATTTAGACGTGCTGTTGCCTGAATGGCTCGTAAGCGCTGCCAGCATTACCGTGACCACCTGGGGGCAAGTGACCGGTCTGCTGAGAGTCACGGTTGCCGAGGTAGGGGGATGGGACGCGCTCGTAGGTGTAGGGAGCCTTCTCGACAATAGTCTTCTTCTTGTCAGACTTGCCAGAGCAGCAGCAGATGGAGATGAGCCAGAAGAAGCCGGAGGCGACGGAGAAGGCAACACCGATCCACATGACAGCAAGCATCTTGTCACCGTAGGAAGCCTTGATCTTGTAGGGCTTGAGAACCGACTTGAAGACGGCAATCAGAGAACCGTACATGAGAGTGGCAGTGAGAGCAGCAGCGAAAGTGAATGCGGTTTGGGCCTTGAGATAGGGTTAGCCTATGTCGCAGACTTTAAAATGACGTGGGGGCCAAAACTTACGGAAGAGACGATGGTGGTCACGCAGCTACCCCAGCGGCTGAAGATTGCGAAGAGGCCGACGACAAACTCAGCAACGGTAAGACCAAAGGCAATGACGAAAGCAGCGAACATCCACTTGGAAACCTTCTCGTAGGCATCGAGACCATGCTTGATCTTGTCATCGAAGATTTGCTGGGCGACGGTATCCTCGAGCTCCCACTCATCGATGGGGTTGAACCAGAAGTTGGCCTTGCGGGGAGAGCAGCGCTTGATCTTCTCCTTGCCATCTTCCTTCTTTCCTTCGCAGTAGTTCCAGAGACCGACCAAGTAGAAGTCCTCCAAATCGTCGGAGCTGGCAACACCCTGGAGGGCCTTGAGCAGCTCGTTGTCGATGTGCTCGTTCTCGGGGATCTTGTCGACTATCGTATCGGGATCTTTTGTGAATTCACTTGTATCGGCCTGGAGGATATGTTAGAAACGGTTGTCGCGTCGCTGTATGCGTGGAGTTGAAAGGCGAAAATGCAGGATTTCGGGGGGATTGAGGCTGTGCTTACCTTGAAGAAATACAGATCCCGGGGGAGGGACATGTCCTTGTTTGTCTGTCCGGAGAAGACGAGGATTTGACAGATGAGCGATGCAATCGTCAATGCCATTGGCAAGAAGATGCACGCGAAACGGCCGGCTTTACCCATTGTGGAGGTTGTTGATGTTTGTGCGTTTGTTTGGAGCGAAAGTTGGTTTTGGGGCGAGGGTCTACGTCAGAGAGACGAGGCGGGAAACGATCGGGAGAGAGGTGGGTGAAGGACTCTTTTTGTACAAAGAATCGAGACCCAGGCGGAGAATTAAAAAGGAAACAGAAAATAAGGAACCTACGGAGAATTGGTGTACGCCGGAAGGCTGACGGTGATATGTGTGTGAGACGAGACGAGGTAGGGCGGACGGTAGGCGGGCTTATGTACGGGAAAGCAGGTGAAGATGAGCTGAAAGGCCCAAGGGGGGCTGAAGGGCGACGCAGGCAAGAGTGTGGCCCGAGCGTGGGGGGGGCACGGGGGGGAGCCAGGAAGGCGGGAAACCGACTGGCAGCTCTGCAAGCACTTGCACTCTTTGCACCGCTGGGCAAGCACCAAAAGCCACCAAAAGCACCACAACAGGGCCACCGCAGGGTCACCGCAGGGCCACCACAGCGCACCCAAAGTCCCCCAAAGTCCCACCACAACTCGCCCCAGCCTCAGCAGGCTTGCATGGGTTGCCCATCTCGCTGACCAAGCCCGCACAGTTTTCGCTGCTTTGGGCCGCCGCTACGATCAAGCTCGAAGGCGGTGCTGGCTATGCTGGTCCATTCCCCCCCCAGGACCCAGTTGAACCATACCCCCAGGCTACACAGCACCGCAGTCCCAATCTCGCAATATCGCATGTCCTCATTTTCCCTTATAGCGACAGTTTCTGCGCTGCCCCCGGCGCTTTGCCGACCCGGTCCACCTGTGTATGAACGCATCCATTCTCTCATCCTTCACCCTTCGGGAAAATCGCCGCGAAGGTACATTATTCACATTCACGGCTGAGGCGAAGGGCCGTCTGGACTTGATGACGATGCTTGGCCCAACACGTTACGATGGCTGGCCGGCCATGACCAAGCGATCAGTAAAAATAATGGGTTGCGGCTCAGCAAAACACCCAATTTGACAGGCTTATTATTTTTCTCTCTGCGCGCCAAAGACGTTTCTATATACGCACCCATGCCGGAATTGCTCTCTCCGCACAAACGGCAAACGGCTCTCCAGGTAAGGTCGCTGGACGTTTCCCTGCGAGTTGCGCGCCTCATGGCTGCTTGTCGGCCGTTGCTGTCGCTGCTGGCTGGATGGCGCACATTTTCGCCGCAGACGGTTGGCCAGAACTGCATTGGGCAGGCCATTGTGGACATGGGCATTGGGACGATCGGGTCTTGGAAAATGCTCAAAAGTAGTAATTAGTGCTGCTGCTGTGTGCTTTTCTTGTCCAACGTGCGGACTCGACACAGCAAGTTGAAACCCACAATCCTCCTCCGCTAATTACATAGCCAAGTTGGACTTGGCATTGCTCGCCGGCGTCCCTCACAGTTGGTCAGTGGGCTCCCCATCTCCAGCTCCCACCCCACTCTTCACGAGCACATCTCACATCGCAATCTCCAGCTCTTGATGTCTTTGTCCTAGTACCCGTTAGTCGTACCTAGTCGTCATATTCTACCTAGGTGACTTTTTCGCACTTTGGCCTGCAACGGAACGCGCGACTACTGTGGCTTGACCCCGTCAGGACTCTCTGCCTTCAGCCTCTCACACGTTCAAGACCCTTGAAATCTCCACGCCCGAACTCTAATGTCAAGACCAATCAGACGGCAGCCTAGCAAGCTTAGCCCTTGTACTTTGGTGCCAAAGCCAAGGCGCGCCTGTTGTCAGCTGTCTAATAATAGGATTTGCCGTGCTTGCGTAAGGCGTGCTACGCCGCGCTACGTTTTGTCCAAGCTTGTCCAAGCTTGCGGGAAGGGAGAAAAGCGAGATGGTCGCTTTAACCTATCTAGGTATAGCTTGGTTTCTACCCGTACTCCAATCCCCGTCTGAGCCATCATCAAGTATGTATACAGAACGATCAGCTATCTGATACCAAACCATTGACCTACACTGCCTACTTCGCACAGTTTATTCTTCTTCTAGCTATATCTTCGTCTAATCATACATTTCCTATACTGGTATACAATTGCTATGGTACAGACGTCATCCATCATCAGATAACTTTATACACGGACCGCTTCCGCCCTCAACATCAGGAGTGAGCACTACCCTTCTCCACTGCCAACGCTATTTTCCCGACTCGACGCTTCCACAAGCCATCGAGTCTTCTCCTCAAACACTCTCAGATCTTCGCCTTCGAACTCCTTCAGCCCATTTTCTCTCATTTGCAAACACGTTTCCAGAGTCGTGTCGTAGTAGGGACTCGACACCCATCCATCCTTGGTCCAAATATCTTGCATCTGGTCCCAAAACTCTGCCGACGTGTTCCAGATTTCTGCGCTCTGATGTTGTTCCTCTATCTCTTCGTCTGTGAATGCGATTGGACATGGTTTATCGCCATTGATCGCATGCCAATGTCTACAAGATTTGGTTAGGTATGTTCTTCCTGCAGCGCAACAAATGGGTGCTGCTGAGAACGATGGGACGGACTTACTTGATGCATTGAATCAAGCATTCCTTAAACATGATGAAGTTGTCACCTTCCCAACTACACGCCGCAAAGCTTATGAGCCCTTTTCTAATCTCCCGATGTGGTATCTTGAAAGCCCTGTCAAGCACTGGATTCAGCTTCTTTGTCTCCTCCTCATATCCGAACCTGACAATCGACTTGTCAATCTGATGGTGTAGTCGTTTTTTCTCCTCCTCGTACTCCTGTGCCTCGTAATGGTCTGGTAGGTTGAACTTGAGGTCACCGGAATATTTGACCAAGCTTGGGTGGCGCAATTGGAGGGACAGAGGGCCGGCCCAAATATCGTCCCAATCGGTCAGCTCAGTGATTTTGCCGTCGTGGGTGAATATCGTACGCCAATAGACCCACGGGTGCCAGATTGTGGATTTGCTGAAATCCTTGTTCTTTGGCACTATTTGATCTGCAATCTTGAGGAGCTTCTCATACAGCGCCACATGATCTTCTAGCGAATCTTTGTCGTAGATCGTGAAGAAACTGCGGTCTCGTACCTGCATCGAAGTGTTGGACAATGCATGATTGCGTAGCCACGCTAACTCGCGATGGCAGATGGCTCGAATATACTCCTGTGGAGATTTCCCTAGGCAGTAGTCAGACATACATGGCTCTCGTAGGCTTGCATATAGACTGAAACATCTGAACCAATTGAATAAAACTTACAAGGTCCGCGATCAACGTCCATATTTGCTCTCTCACCCAGCCAAAATTCTCTTCCCACAACTGGACCGATGACGAAGCGTCTATGAACCTCCTCTTTGACTTCTCGTGATACATCGCCCTCAACCACAGCCTTTTGACACCCAGGAAACGCATCCTCGGCCCTATAAAGATTGCCATATCTGGCTTCAACGTCAATAACATCGCTCAAAGAAGCGTGAGATTCATTTTTGACTCACAAATTGAAACTGATCCCCATAATCCTCTTCTCAAACTCAACAATCTGCTCCACAACCCTCAACCTCCCATCTCTGCCCATATCCTCCCAATTCTCCCACAAAGGTCTCCCCTTACACTCCTCCAAAAACACATACTCGGTCCCAGCCTCATTCTCAGCATCCACACTCCAACCCAGAACCTTGGGTACCGGGATCCGCAGTATCTCACGCGCGAACTGCATAGTGGCGACCTCGGATTGTAAATTGCGTTTCCCCCTCACGGCGGGCGTCATGCTGATTGGATAGGGTATGCGTGCGATGACGATGGCGCCATTGGACATGATCAGCCGGAGTATACGGTTGTTGGGGCCTTCAAAGATTTTGGTGATTGAGGTGCATGATTCGGCGCCTGCTGCTTGGGCTGCTAGGTGCTGGAGCTCTGGGATGTTGAAGGGTTTGTACCGGGCTTGTAGGTGTGTGGATTCGTCCCAGAGCCAGCGCCCGGACGTGTATTTGAAGAGCTCGTGTTCATGGTTTTGGCTGTTGTCTTTCTTTTCCTCGTGAGTAATGGTGCTAGATGGACTTGTCGAGTACCGTCTCCAAGCTCTTCCTATCTGGTTATTTTGGTTTTGCTGTGATAGGCAGACGTCATGAACGAGATGTCGGAATGGGGTTGACGATGCTTTTAGCGTGCGAGAAGCTAATTGGACATGATACTTTCGATGGTACACACGAGGTAGCGTTTTTAGCTTGTGGAGCCGCATCGTGGCTCTCACGCAGTCTTTCATGTGAAAGAAATGGCCATGGAGCACGCAAGACATTCGAAGGAGTAAAGGTACCTAGGCAGCCAGGTAAGCTCTGAGTGGATGTGAGCCCTCCTTACCCCTCGTGCCTTCCAGCCACCCAGCTTCTAGATTTGGCCCCCACAATCCATACACCTGGTCCTGCAACCACTCCAGTCAGCAATTCTGGTGCTACTAATTACAAAGGGACCTGTACGTATCTACTTACAAAGACAAAGAGACGACTTGCCCATGCAATCATGCCAAGACGCATGTCTCGCTTTCCCATGGCTTCCTAAGCAACACTGCGTCACGTTATGTTGCTTTGCCTTTCCTTCGCTTGAGGTCAAGAGCCGGGCTAGGCGTGTCTGCCGGGCCTGACTTGGTGGACAAGCATGGCGGCGGCACGGCGGGTCCCTGCTGGCAGGTGCATGGCCTCTGGGCGATGGGTGTACGCTGTACGCCGTACAACACCACGCAACGTTCCCCCACTCGTCGTGATAATTCATAGTGCTAGGCTCTATCTCAAACAATCTCTTATCGTCTTAAAATCCCATGTTTATTTTGAATACGAACCATCTTGCGCCGGAAACAATGGCATCCGATTACCGGGCTCGTAGCTTCTCCCACCACAGATTCTCTGCAGCAGCACAATCAGCATCCCACACATCCAATTCGTCGTCAGCTTCCATCACGCAGAATTTATCATCAAAAGGCATGTGCATATGTTCCGGAATGTCAATCCATTTTTGAATAGTGTAATCTCATCAATTCTGCATGCTTTGTGTGGTCGCGCCGCGCAGCAGTTGGGACGCGCGTCCCCTGCCCCTCCTCATCATACTGTACACCTCATCCGTCTGCTGCCATCCGGACACGGCTCCCCTCTTTGTCTCTTGTCTCTGCTTATCATTCCTGGCACCACCGTTATCCCAAAATGCGACCCAAATTACACATCCCAATAATGACACCTTCTAACCGTGAATGCCATCACGTCGTGTGTTTTTGAGAGTGACCGCCTCTGCCCGTGAATGCTCGTGACAAACGAAAGAACTTTAACAAATGAGATATATAGTAGTCCTCCGACCTTGACCAAGATGCCAATGGTATAAACGGTGCTGCGGAAATCGCGCGCACGTACAAAAAAAAGAACAAAGAAAACGAAATGCTGATAACGAGTACGACTCTCCGGGATTTGTCTGAATCCCCCGCAAAAAATGCTGGTATAACAAAAATAAAAAAGGAAAATGCCCTGGACCGGGCTCGTAGACATTAGATCTTGATATCAAATGCCCCGGTGGATGCGCCAAAACTCCATCGCCAAGTGCGGCCTGACTCAATCGCAAAGGCCAAAGTGATATGGTTACAAGCGCGATATGTCGCGGGTGAAAATGTGGCATGACCTCAGGTGCTCCATCGCAGCCTCAACGGCTGCATAAGCCTATGGCATTGCCAGTCGAAGGGAACACAGTCCTGGGCTGGTTGCGTCTCCTGGGAGATTGCTGAGGTTCATGGTAGAATGTATCAAAGATTGTAGACTTTTCGTCCAAGTATTTCATCGTGGGGGTTGGTTTCGCGGATTTCGTGGATCCTGTGGATTTGGAGTGCCCTGGCCCCCTTCTCCTCTGGCACGGATCCATTCCGAGTTGCCGCTTGTGCGGCCTTCCAGTGCCTTCTGTGCGTCTGGATCTGGTCGAGAACGGTGGTGGCTGCTTCCTCCACTGAGAATGTCGTCAATGCTGATTTTGCTGACGTCCTGAGCAATTGAGGAGATGACGTAGCTGCGAAGTTCACGGGCTTCTCGCATGTCTTCTCCTTCGAGGCGGAACTTGTCCTGCTTCGACAGATTGTTTCGTCGCATAGCGCGGATTTCGTCCATTATGTGGAGCAGAACGGCTTCCGGTGCCCTGTTGCGTTCAAGGCTGTGCTTTGATGGGTTGCGAACATATCGTCGTGTGACGTCCATTGCGCCATCTGTGGAGAAGGCAATGCAGTATGCGAGCTTCTTTCCCCAACCTGTATGTGAATTAGAATACGACTCAAAAGCGGGATGTCTCGTATGGTACGTACCATCAGTGTAGAGTCGAGGCTTGTCCCAGGCCTCTTCGCAAGGGTCCACATGAATCCATTTCTTTCGGTGAAGCGAATAGACCTCTATCCAAACGTGGTCTTCGCTATTCCATACCCATCGGACTCTTGATCCGACGGCTCTGCAGAGCATACCGAAGCAGTTGACCCATTCGCCACATCGGCCCCTTCGGGTTTGAAGAAGTACAAAAGCATCGTTATAGCGAGGATATCGCTCATACTCTCCGCATTGCTCGACGGAGCATTTGTAGAGTTCGACTTGGTTGGCGCCACGTGCCTGTTCATCAGGAAGGGGCGCGGCCATGCCGACGCCGATGGTTGGTGAATAACATCGGGAGCAAGGCGGGTTGTTCACCCAAGTGAAGAATGATCGCTTGAACCATCGCAATAGTGCGCGTACGACACAATCTTGATAGCCCCATGCGGCCTTCTTTCCACCGCCTAAGCTCTCTGCTTCCGCCTGCAAGATCTGGCTCTCTTCCTCTGCTTCGTTGTAGATCTGTTCCAGTGGCACGACCCGGAGTGCCTCATCAAGCAGGCCAGGGTTTTCCCATCGTGCTGGCATGTTGGAGAGTGAGTGCAGCATGTTCTTGAATCGCAAAGACCGGGCATCCTGCGGTGCCTGAGGGACCAGGGGTATGTTTCGGAGTGATGAGTACGATGGAGGAGCATTGTGCAGTGGTGGCGGCTGCGGCGTGCCAAAATCTCGCGGTGCTGGCGATGAGGATCTTGACTGTACAGAGCGCGATGTGAGTTCGTTCATCCGCTTTGTACTCAAGACCTGTCGGAAACGCTCCGTCATTTCCAGGGCCAGCTTGTCCGCGTCGACATTGGCATCGACCGCCCGCTGGGCGGCGTGCGAGTGGTCCATGGCTGGAGATGCGAGGGGATTTCGCGGGAAATGTCGTCGTCGAGGTCGAGATCGAGGTCGTTCGAGGGTTGTAGGAGAGGTCGTGGGACGTGGGGAGTGGATGGTTGATAGAGTGTGTCGCCTCTAGGCTGTGACCGAGGGTCCAGTTGCACAGCCTTGATCGGTTGGCGCAGCAAGGTGACGACGACGCAGCGAAGTATTATTGGAGCCGACACCGACGATAGCGATGCGACGACACAGCGAGGGTGAAGCGCAACGATTGCGCTTGATGAAGGGCAAAAGTGAGAAGAAGAAGGAGAAGGGAAAGGAAGGGGGGTGGTGGTGAGGGAAGAAGCGATGGTAATGATGCCGGACGGCGCTGATGGGGGGGGATGGGGGCAAAGAGGGAGAACGCGCAATCAGTCGTCGTTGCACACGCAAGCCCGCACCGCTGATTGGCTCGCTTGGCGTGTTCGAGGCTCCCAGATGCAGACGGGGCACGATGCTTGCCTTTCACGCCGGGCACGCCTCAGACGCGGAGATGCACCTTGTAATGACCAAGGGGGAGTGCCTGCGTCTTGGATGAAGGGTTGTATATATATGGTTGGATGTTGACGACGATGAGGATGGGGATGAGGATGGGGGATGAGGATGCAGCTGCACACGCGGATGCTGCCCTGAGTCGTTGTGGAGGAAGTCGGGTCAAGAATAGTGTGATGGCCCTCTCGGAGGGTTTTCCCTGCTCAAATTGGGTGGTTGCTAGCTGTCAGTCGCCAGTCGCCAGTCGCCAGTCGCCAGTCCTGTGTCCTGTGTCCTGTGTCCTGTGTCCTGTTGCCCGCCGTGGAGATGAAAGCCTCAGTCTGCTTGGGGGGGACCACCGCTGGGGCCTTATTCCTTTCCGATCCTAGTGGTCGGCAAATATTCGCCTCCAGATTATTCGATATGGATGGCGCCCTCGACCACTTCAGGAGCGTGGAGAGGATAATTGAAAAAGATTTGGAAGACAAAAAGTGCGTCGCCGGGGTCTCGATATGAATATTGCTGCACACAGTATACCGCAAATGCTTTTTCTGTTCGTTACCGTCCAGACGAGCTGATAAGAGCTTCCTCTCAAAGGGATCGGAGGGGTCTTGCAATTTTGGGAAAGTAGTGGTGCAATGCAGTGCAGTGCGGTGAAATGGGAGGGTCCCGCTACAATACATACGACCAACCGGCTATCGCCTCCCACGGTCCATCAGGAGGGAAAACGGCTGCTTGCTATTGCGAATTGCGCAGACGCAGACGAAGACGCAGACACAGTACGCAGATCCAACCCAGATGGCAGGGGCCGCGTACTCGTCGTGAACGACAGCCAGGACACGTAATGGCGCTGCTAAACCCAATGCGGGCCTGGGAGTCGTCAGCGTCCACTCAACGTTCGGTCCCGTCATGCACCGGACCACGCTCTACCGTCCCTCTACCGTGCTCTGCTAAACTGATACATGGCCCCTCCTTATACCCCAATCCCAATACACTATCTATCTTCGTACGTGCCCTTTGCGCGGCCCTTTCTCTCTCAACCATGTCCAGAACAGGTCCCTTACTAGGCCAAGCTATTTCAATCTCTACCTAGGTGTAGTCCCCGTATACCCATACCCATCCACCCCTGTTAATTAAGGAAGTCTTGAATTCAACTTCACTTCCCTCCTCATCTTCATCTTCATCTTCACCATCTTTCATCCTCTTCATCGACGCCAAGCCGTGCGACCAGACATCCTGCACGCCACACGACAGGACAGGTCCTGCGCAACACCGGCGGCCCCGCCCAGGCTCTTCGTAAGACCAGATCTTTACCCTGTGGCGCAACACCATGAGGGAAGATTGGCAAAAGTCCGAATGTCACGCTGCGTCGTCACTGGGGCTCGCCTTGCTCGTCGCACACGTCTCGCCTCGCCTCGCCTTCGCAAGCAGCAGCCCTCGCTCGCTCGCTCGCTCGCTAATGTTGGTAGCCGTGGACAATCATCTCCATCATGTTTCACGGGCTCTCGGCCATGGAAAAGATGACGAGTTTGCACAGAACCTGAGACCACCCTTCTATACGCTTGCTTACCAACAGCCTTAAATTCTCCTTCTCCTTTGCCCTCGTGCACACTTGTCTTGCACTTGTTTCAAAAGCGGTAATGCTTGCTAGCGAGCATCTCCGAAATTGCATTGCCAACATCCTCTATCTATGAGGCTCTCGCATCCTAATATTGCACTCGTGTCATTCTTCGCAAGTCCCCACCGCCTTTGTATGCGGGGCACGCAACAATCAACTCCATATGGCTTCCGCTTCGTACTCTGGTACCGACTTTTTCTCGTGGGTTGTACCATGTGTGTCCCGATCAGGCTACGCGCGTATTCATGGCGCGCCATGCAGGTAATGCATGTATTAGGTCTCCCGTCCCTCACATGTAAACCCATATTCGCACTTACTGTTCCGCATTCGTAATCTCGTGAGTAAGATCCCCACACCACACATAAGATCACGCTCCAACGCAGAGACTGTCTGTAATGCAGTTGACATTTCTCGTGTCTACGACCGATGTCTTCTCAAACTAGTAGATTGGTTGCCTAATTGTAACATGGGTTTTCTATATTACACCTCTTATTCGTGAGTACCCACAAATCGGGGTGGTAGATCTAGATCCCACGACGGCCTTTCCACAAGCACCACTTCCGGCGACTGTTCACCCCCTCCAATGGGTACTATACCTAATATAGGCCGATACTTGAATGTGTGCCACCATGGCTCAAGGGTTCGACTCTTCTCCTCCCCAAGCTTCGGTTCGGCTTCGTCCAAGGACTGCTCCCCATTCATCAACTGATCCGGGGTATCCAATGACTTCTCCGAGTCCATGGGCCGTCTGAGCATACTTAGGGCTTTATTGTCTTCGTCCACTTCGTCGTCAGATCTTTCTGGCCGCCCTAACGAGTTCAAGTCAATCCAGGCAGACTTGGAGGATTCGTCAGATTTGCCACTGTTAAATTTGCGTATCTTGGTAACAGGCGTCTCGTTGTCCGGGACCGCGTCACCAGCTCCGCTGTTGGATTGCCTAGCAAATTCCTTCGCCTGCTCACGTTTCCGCTTCTTCGATGTGCTAGACCCCTTGTCGACTGTACCATTCGTCGAGGGCACCACTTCACTTGATCCAGGTAACAGGAAATCCTTTGATAGGTCGAACATGAACAGCCATTTTTCGCCATATAACCACACTCGCCGGCGTTCCTTGGAAATATCCCAGGTACAACCTTTGACCGGGGTATCCAAAAGCCGAAATTGTGAAGGGTAAGTCGACTGTGGGTTCCTCCGTGACCATTCCGACAATCGTCCCGCCAACACCTCGAAATCATACATCTTATGTTGTGCTGACACCAGGAAAAGATGTTGTTCCTTGTCGGGAATGTCATGCGAGTGAGGGTGGGGATTATGCCTGGTGGGGTGTACAGCAGGATTGCCGTTAGGTTCAGGCCGATTTGAACCTTCAGCGTTGGGTTGAAATGAGAGAAGAAGCGGTGACGAGTCCAAGCGAGGCAGAAGGTGTGCGGAAGGATTACGTATCCATCGTTGCCCCAAGATCAATATTCGCTCTTTCCCATTTTCTTCGTCGTCGTCTGGCTCTTCATCACTCGCTAATGATGAAGCAGAATCATCAACGTCTACTTCCGGCGCTGTTGAGTCTTCGTGTCCTTCAATGACCCATGTATCAACGAAACCGGCCAGGTCTGCTACAGCGAGGATAGCACCATCTCTAGAGAATTCAATTCGCGTAATGGATCGATCATAGCGACCCCACGGACCGTTGAGGGGGTCTTGATGCTTGGAAGTTCTTCGTATCCGTCGCAACTGTATTAAGCGACCGAGCACACGCGGACGATCGGACTGCTCTTCTGACCTGATGACGCGTGCCAGCTGCACCTCATTCGAAGGCGTGACGGTTGCAAGCCATTTGCCGTCGGCGGTCAGTCGGACCAACTTCGCACCCATAGTCGATGGTATCTCTAGCTTACGAATGCGTAATTCTTTGGAGCTAGTAGAGGTGGCATGCGTAATTTGGAACAATTTAATCTCGCTCGCCGTCGAAACGGCAAGAAGGCCCCCATCTTGGGTGATTGATACGGAAGTGATGTTCTCATCCCCCTCAAGCGCAAGTCGAGCAACGACCTTGGGTTTTTCCGCACCATCTAGTCTGCTCTTGACACGCCATATACGCAGTTCGGAGTTCCACCAGCTGACCATGAGTCTCCTCTCTGGAGCACTCACAATGCAGGTGTCGTGAGGTAGAGATGGAAGCCCCCGGCTAAGCTCCTTTCCGAATTGACGGAGAGGTATAACGACGGGTTGTGTATCAATTCCTGACGAAAAAGTTAGCGGCTTTATACGCCTTTTTATCAGCGTGTGAATTACCTCCAGACACAACCACGCTCATCTTGTTGCCCTCGTAGGTGGCCATTGCCTTGACGTCGTGATCATGGTATCTCTTGTGTGATATCTTACGCCATTTTTCCCCTCTATCAGCCTTTTTCTTGTTGCTTGAGTAGAGGCAGGTACGTCTGTCCATGCCTGCGCTGAAAATCGTAGAGCCGTCTCGAGACACTGCGAGATCCAATACATCCGCTTCATGTCCCGAGATCCGTTGGACTTGGCTGAAATTCTTTCCATTATATATTCGTATATCCCCCGTAGAGTCTCCGGATACAAAGTCTCCGTTAGCTAGGCACTTGACCTTCCAGACCAGGATATCTTTCGGGCCACCTGGAGGGCCACTACCAAGAGAAATGCTTCTTAGGACGTTGGCATTTCTGGTGTCATAAACTCGGATCATGCTGTCTGCGAAACCTGCCAATACAATGTTGCGATCTTTATAGGTGACGCTGAGAACTCGCGCTTTCTTCGTTGTTGGCCGCGATAGGAATCTGTCGAACCTGAGATCGTCCTCCGCCGTCGAGAGCAGTATCAGTGTACCATCAGCGCACCCGGCCACCAGGTTTTGCCGATCATTTGCATCTGTTTCAGCTTCTTTCTTTCCAGCATCGTTTGACCGAGGCTGCGCAGCGAAACACCAAACTTCACTGTGGCTGCCGTTCGCATGGCGGGAGGGGAGACCAGTGACAAGATCCCATTCTGTGATACTGCTGGAGTATCCGATGCTAAACAATCGTAATTTCCCTTCGACAGTCTTCTTATGACTATTCTTAGTGCTCGGTTCTTGTATCCAAGCCAATCCTTCTACGCTGCGATCCTTTCCGCCTGAGAACACTCGCTCTTGTAACCAGGCCCCTCCTGCGGGATTCCAGATTTCGATATTGCCATTCGCTCTGCCTATAGCTAATCGCAGACTTTTGGGGTCTTCATTGCTGGTTGTGAGGGAGGAATGGGAGAAGGCGAGCGCATTTATTGCGGATGGTGGGTATGGGACGAATCGCGATCGGTGGATATCCATGGCGGTCAAAAGACAGCCAAGATTGTAGTACAAATAATAGTCAGTGCATAAGCTCGAGACAAGCGCAAATTAGCTCAAAAAAGAGGTATCATGGCTGAAGAAATTTGTCTCTGAAATGTCGAACTTTTTTCAGATAAATTTTGTCGGGCAACTGTCGTTGTAAACTCCGACTTGCAGAACGGCGAAACAATTATCCGACACCTGAACCTCCAACGTTTCACGTTTTCCCAGAGAATCTCCTTTTCCTAGCTTCCACCGACGTATTGATTGTTTCATATCTCGTCTAGGTCTTGAAATGATTAGTCGTACGGCAGACGACTCTAGTATACGTTTCAATGCCCCCTTACCTTTCTTAGGTCGCACTACGAAAGTTTGAAGGCCGACACACGAGCTGGTACGAGCAAGTGCAAGTCGACGTCAGCCTCTTCAAGTACGGGTTATAAAAAGTATACGGCGTGTTGTCTATGCTACAGAGAATACGGTCAAAGCTATGAATTATCTTTCACAACAGCAATTATGGCATGCCATGTATGAGCGATAAGGTCGCCAGTGGACAGCAGCTCCCCCGAAACCTCAGCCTTCAACTACTGTAGGAAACATGGCACTGCAACACGGCACTGCAAAACATTCCATCAGAGTGCTGCAGAATCATTTGTCAAACCGCATTGCGTTGCATGATGTTGCAAAGCACGGTTCAACTAGTAACTAATTGTCGGGGCCGAAGGTCAATTTCAAGAAAGTCGTAAAGTGCGAAGGAAATAGTTCTAAAGACACATTGATGGTTAAAACACTTGAAATCCAAGATGAATGTCTCTGCTGGGTCTCTAGCTGATAGTCTATTGCTATTGTCGGCCAAGATTGGGTTTGTCTCCTGGCTTTCTTCCCATGAGGGCTTGAGTATTGTCTGGCAGCAATGCATTGGAGAGGTTCCCCGCTGCGGCTCGGCATTCTCAGGCGAACTGTCTCAATATACGTCACGCAGGGGATCTGCAAGGCTGAGAGAGAGACAAAATTGTCCCCTCACTCAATTCCAAAGATTGTCTTGACAAATATGAACCATAGCATTGGACCACAATGGTCCATCAGGGCGGCTTGTGGTCGGCAGAGAAAGATTTTATATATCCACTGTGGAGCTGAGAACCCATGACCTAGAGATTTATTTACCCACCTTCCCGGGCGGTGCGCCAAATTGGCACGTGTGCACGCCCACTCCTCTCGGACCGCATGAGACCGGTAAGAGGAGGCTGGGCCGGCACCTTTGACAATGGCTCCAGCAACGACTCGGCTCGTGTGAATTAAAATAATCCAAGAACGCCGCTC
Organism: Nigrograna mackinnonii; assembly: GCA_001007845.1. Lineage (NCBI taxonomy): Eukaryota > Fungi > Ascomycota > Dothideomycetes > Pleosporales > Nigrogranaceae > Nigrograna > Nigrograna mackinnonii. The sequence continues at coordinate 384,846 of JGVQ01000007.1, read as the reverse complement.
TATACAGTCCGTGAATCGTAATTACTTGCGAGGATGATATCGAATCTCGGTCAAAGCGATCTACTAGATCCGCGAGATGGTAGCGTGTCTCGCGGCCAAGCCCATCCTAGTGGCATGCGACGGCGAGTTTGGAGACCGGTATTTGGGAAAAGTAATTTCTACAAATACGCGAAGACGTGAGGCGCTAAAGTCAAGATCGAGATCCAAATTTTGGCCCTAAGGAGCGGGGCAACATTTCAGCTCGGAATTGGTCCCTCCTCGGGCGGCTGTTCGGCGATTCCAAGTTCAACGGTCGTGATGTGTACAATTTTCACTTCACCGGCTTTGCACAATTATCGTGATGTGGCAGGGCAGCGTAGCGCTGCGAGGGGAAGCGACAGTCGTTTGGTCGGGATCCCCTTCGTGAGCGAGTCAACGGTACGAGAGTACCACGAGAAAGTGTGATGCATACACGCTGCTGTGGAGAGACAATTGACATCTGTTGTGTCCCGAGTCCCCCATGTCCTGAAGCTTCACGCGAGCACAAGAAGTCTCTGATTACCCAATTCGCACCTGGGCAGTAAGGATGCCGACAGTTCGCATGCGGATCCCCTGCCGCACGAGTGCAGCTTCTGCCTGGACGCAGTGTGCCTTTCGGTCGTGTAGAAAGGCCGTGATACGGGGTGGAGACGGAAAGAGTAAAAGCAATGCGCGCGTCTGTCACGCGTTGCTGAGGCTCAGAGCACGTTGAAATAATAATATCGCGCGCTGGATTCGCGATCGTGTCGAGTTTCAATTTCGGCAGGGAACATGAAAGAACATGGTGGCTGGATGAAAGATGCAGCCGGCTGTCGGCTTTTAGCTGCAGCATGTACGGAGCACCTAGCTGCAGAACCAGCAGAAGAAATTCAGGGAATTCGACGTGCAACAAACGATAGTCTGCTCGCAAATACAGAGTAGCGCTCAACGCCGTACTGTGCTTTTTTGGACCAGATGGCGTGAACCAGATCGCGCTAATGTGCGCGTCGAATGACGGGCCAGCCAGCCCCGTTTTGCTAGAAGGCTGACCGAAGACGAATCATGTCAACGAAGAGGCAGTTCACGAGATGCTGATCTTGGATTTGCAAGAAATGTTCCTGCTTGCTGCATGCGGCTGGTCATTAGAGGTCGTATGCTCTGCAAAACCAAAACCAAAACCAAAACCTAAGCCAAAGCCAAAGCCGAGGGAGTTGCTGCGGCACGCCTTGAGTATCCAACCGTCCAATTGCTGACCTGTTGGCCGCGTGAGGGTTTCTCTGAAATGATATGCATCGGGCGCCGAGCAGTTGCTGTGTACGGTACATGTCTTGCCCTCCGCCTCCGGCTGTGTCAGGTAAGAGGTACGGAATAGTAAGAAAGAGGACGCTCTTCATCAGAGACCCGGCCGTCGTCAAAGCGCCGTCACAGTGATCCAAAAACCATGGCTTTGCATGCGGCGGAAGCGAGCCTCGAAATAGACCCGCCCATCGCGCCTGAATCGGACGCCAACCCCGCAAATGGAGAAGCTCCAGCAAGGGAAGGTCATTGATGGATGATTTCTGGAAATCCGCAGGCGGAGGCTTGCAGTCAAACAATACGGGGTGAACCCCTCCAGACCGACGGACCTCGCCACCCTACAGCATTGCCAATTTCAACAAATACACAAAGGAGAGGACGTGTCTCTGGTTTACTGTGTAGGCCACGGATAGCTGCCGAGATTGACATGACTGCGATACGGATGCAGTGAGAAAGCAATGGCAGCTAATCCGCCACCTGTCGAAATGGAACTTAGGTCGCCCGCGTGTCGAAATAATTGTTCGTGTCCCACGAGCACAGTTGACAATCAATTGATGGGCTCCACGGGTCGGCCATGATCCAGGCTACTGTTTCTGGGAGATGCTGCAAGGGGAGGTTAATTGTATTACTCCGGTCGAGAGCTTCTGGTAGCGATGTAGCGTGATCTGCCCAAGCACAACGCAAGAGGTTTCCCTTATAGTAAATCACCATGCAGAAGGAACGTGAGGGTCAAGCCATTTTGCCTTTTCTCCTCCGCTGGGGTTGTTTGCCTGGTACAAGGCCGTATAATCGCCGGCTTGTGAGAGTGAGGAGTGTTGCAATTCAACCCACGTAATGATAGTCGTACGCCTACTTGGTGCGAAATGCCCACAACCAACACACCCCAGCCCACCCGTTCTTGCGATCAAACATGGAGTAGAGCAGAGTGGACTCGTGGCGAAGGGCACCGGCGAGGCCGTCGAGCAATGATGAAGCCGCTCTGGCTTGCCCGCGTACGACGCGGATCTCTCCCACCAGACGGGCTCGGTTTGACGTCTTAGCTGGCGCAACTAAAAGGAGAGGAGAAGGAGCAAGTAGCGCTGAAGCGCTTAAGCAGCCAGCAGGATACATGACGATATTCAGGAGCTTGTTAGTGGAGTCGAGCGTCCATGACGGGAGGCTTGGCCAGAGCCAGCATATGCCAGCGTAATGCCAGGGGAATCCAAGCAGAGAACATGGCTGTCACGGCTGCTTGGGGGCGAGAGCGCGGAGCCTGAGCGGCGGGCACAATGCCTGATGGAGGCGCTTGGCGTGCTCTCAAGCAAGTTGTTTCGAAGCTCGACGACGGGGGTAGATTGGATAGCAATTGTGGGCTCAACATGCAACCTTGTGTAGCTGCATGCGTTGGCTTCAGGCTGACCGGAGTCGTGCTGAACCCTCTGCGCGCGCTGATTCGAGCGGGCGTTGGCGAGCATCAGGAGCCACTCAATTGCGAGCGAGCCCTAAGGCCCTCTGCCCCGGACAGGTAGGTAGACAGGCAGGCTGGGCTGGATGGCTGGCTGGCTATGTAGTAGATACGCAGGCGGGCAGGCAGGCTACAGAGCATTTCAGCCGTGTAGTCCTGTCCTGTTCTGTTCTATTCTGCAACCAAAATGCACAGCACTGACGCTTTTTGATGAGTGAGGGGGGGAAAAAACAGAAAGCAACGGGAGCCATGGTTGTTCGAGCTACACAGGAGAATATTTGTGCAATGTGCGGGCTTCCTTCTCACGGGAGAGTCGCGGCTCACGGGCTGACGGGCTCACGGCTTCACGGGGCTTTGCAATGCGTGGTGGCATCTTGCTTATCTATCACGGATTCACGGTCCCACGCAGGCTCTGCGGCCGCAAGAGAGAAAGGCTGTGGCTGCTTGGAGGAGGGAATTAAAAACGCTGTGTACTCCAGACAGGACTGGCTACTGCGGGCCCATTCATTGGGGGACAAGAGGGGGGATGCACGGCAGCGGACGGGGGTCAAGGGCCCGGTGCGCGCCAGGTCGCGGGAGGGCATTGATATGTGGTGATAATTGGCGATATTTGGCGGTGCGGGAGATAGAGGACTAGGGGGGGAGGGGGATTTTGTGTGGTGTGTGTGTGTGGGTGTGGCCCTCAGTCTGGGCCGGGATTGGAATAGGTAAAGGTAAAAGGTAAAGGAAGCGGACAGGATAGGATAGGGCAGGACAGGACAAGGCCCGCAAGTTAGCAGAACGCGTGCCAGACGTGAAGAGGCGTGAAAGAAGCGTGTAATGTGTGAGTGTGCGTGTGTGCGGATGTGGAGAGTGGAAGCGTGTTCCTGGCCTGGCGGGCCTGCAAAGCACTGTATGATGGCGGCGGCGAGGCAAGTATTATGGGACCCCGGATGGGGGATGGGCCCAGCAATGGTGCGGTTATGGTATGGTATGGTATGGTGTGTGTGTGTGGTCTGTATGGATCAGGTCCGCTCCTGCTCCTGCTGGGCTTCCTGGCTCTGGCTGGCATGGCATGGCATGGCCTGGCATGGCCTCCTGTCCGGCGTGTAATAATAATGTATGTGCAGAGTACACAGTACGCTTCTTCGTACTCCCAAGGTACAATGCGATGCGATGCGATGCGATGCGGTGGGGGTGCGGTACGGTACAGTCTGGTACTTCACACACAGTACGGAAACATGCTTGGAGAAGACCAAAAAACCAGCCGAAGCGTGAGGGAGAGCTGCCAGATGCAACAAAAGCAAAAGCGCCATCCTGATCCACGACGCCGCACGACTTGGGTGCAGCGCGCCCGGGATTGGCCCAACGCTGCTCAGCGGTCGCTGGTCAGCGCTGGCCACCGCTGGCCCACGGCGGGCGTTCCCTGCTGCGTGTGCTCGCTCGCACCGGCCGATGCGGTTTAGCCTTGTCGCTCCATTCGTGCTCCACCGCTGCGCTGATGCTGGGCACTGCTGGCCCGTCGTTTTCTCAAACCCAGCCTTGGCCCGTCTGAACATCTACACTCTCTCCCCATCCTCTCTCCTCTCCTTCACTCTTCTCCATCCCTCTCTCCCTCTTCCACCCGCCCATCCCTTGCCACGGTCGGAGCTTAGAGTCCTGGATCTGATGGAGTGCTGAGTCGTCATCCGCACCCACTGTCCTTAAAACTCTCACCCTGCTCCTCGGTCTCCCCCAAGCCGGCCGTCTCCTCTTGAATAGGACCACTCGAAGCGTGCTCGATCAAGAGTTACCTTCAAGCCCCATTCGCTCCTCCTTCCTCCTCCTCCTCCTCCTCCTCCTTCTCCTCGACTCTAGTCGTCCTCACAAAGACGTGGTCTCAGAAGGGTCAAAGCACTCTTCCGCCTGTCTTACAGCTTCTCCTCGAGCTACTCTATATCCTCCAACCCCCCCTCATCCAGCCTTGTCCATCATCCACAGTGTGGGTTCGGTCATCTGCTTGAGTGTCTGCGGTAAGTTAGCCAATATGTTCATCTTTACTGTCGTGCCTACTGTGAAGTGGCTCCTCCTTTTCCTAGTCATCCCCCTTTCTCCCACATCCACAAGGACTATCATCGGGAACCGAATTATCGATGGGAACCGGACCGAAAGGAGGTGGCCTCAATTAATGGATGGACGGGATAATTCTGCTTGTGCATGTGAATGGCAAGGACCTGGAATGGAAGGGTAGAAGCTCACAGCTTTTGAGGGGATATGGGCGTTCCAAATGTTGAGATTGCGTATTGGGCCAGAGGCCGAGGGCGAATGCATGCCATACGCTCTCTGGATTGCATTTCAATTCGACCAAGCGTCCCTGGCCACGCTAGAGCCATTTCTCGTCTTCAACGACCCTCCTTCACTTGAGATTCCACGACGCGGGCGCGACTCACCGACTCGGTCACGGACACGCCACTTACGAACCTCCCCGCCCTCAACGACTGCCCTATTTCACCTAGGTAAAGGTGATTTGACCAACGCTATTGCCAAGAGCGTTTGGGCAAAGGGTCTCACTTAAAAGCCGGAGACTTGACTTCTACCGAGATCCGCCCACCCTGTCCCACACTCCAAATACCTTCTTCCAGTAAAAGGCCATTCTGCATATCTGGCGGCTCAGGTGTACCTGAAAGCCAGTCGACAACTGCTGCTCCAGCCAGCCTAGTCACACATTCTACGTCCCGCGGGGTATCCAGACCAATCGGTTTTTACCTTCACATTCCAACTGTGATTGTGGCCTCGGGACCTCACCTCGTCTCAAGCAGCTGCCCTGGCCAAGTTCACTCACTCACCAATCAACTCACTGGATATCTTTGTCTTGGACAACTTTCAATCCGTTCGATCTCTGCCAGCTCTCTTACTGTACGTAGCGCGCACTAATATCACTTTGCTTTCAGGTCACCCACCACGATACCCAGCAACCCATTGCAAGCTATACCTTTAGCTTACAAAATCAAAGCCTTCCGCTTTACACCCTAGGTATGCTCATTTATCATCATCCACTTAATGCACACTGGCCTGATCCTTGCTTCAGATCGTGATTTCCTGATCTGGAAACCTAGCATTCCCCGAGGTGCTCTTGGCGATTCACTTGCCACTCTCAGCCAACCGGCGGACTCGTTAACTCGTGCTCTGCCCTCAGACGAGCTCTCCCTTCGCGGTGCTCGCCAGACAGTACAATACCAAGTCGCGATCCATTCCAGATCAGCTCCTGGATGCAACTAGCAAGGGGCTCGATCTTTTCAGCTTCTATATTTCTTCTTCAGTTGTTCCCCGTGTCTACTTTCCACTCTTTAAAGTAATAATTTAATTCTCTCAGGTATGGTGGCTCCCTTTGTTTCTATTGTTCCATTGGTTCACACGAATGGACGTGCTAACACAACGCCCATTAGGCTCTGTGATCACACTTCCCCGTCTCTCGTGGGAAGATATCGACTCAGAGACCTTCTTTCAAAAGTAAATCCAACTAGCTACACTCTTTGCGGCCTTTGCCTTCCAGGCATCCACTCCCTAATTCGGCTCTACCACCGAGCCATCCACTCACTCTTGACCAAACTTTGTCCTTTGGTCATACCGTTTCCAGTCTATCCCGGAGAACTGACGTCCATTCTTTGAAGTCCGTCCGCAAGAACATCGATCACCATGGCTTTCCAACATCAAACCCAACACAGGTATGGGCAATGTGACAGTTACTTTGTGGAATCACACGACGAGGGTATCTATGCTATTCGTGCAGAGGCGAGAGAGCGTGCTCGCGCAATTGGGAGGATGCAGCAGCGGGCACTGGCCGAAGAGTTGTCCAGAATGACGGCAGATGAGTACCAAGAGGACATCTTGAATCACATGGAGTATATGGAGGTTGGTGTTAATGATGATGGCGAGCGAGTGTCGTGGAGCTAATCAGATTTTAGACTCAAACCCTTGCCGATGTCAACTCGATCGATATTCAGACAGAGATCCAGTGGTTCATGCGTCCCTACCTCCTCGACTTCCTCGTAGAAGCCCATGCTGCCTTCCAGCTCCTGCCAGAGACATTGTTCCTCGCAGTCAACCTTCTTGACCGCTACTGTTCGCGCCGTGTAGTCTACAAGCGTCATTATCAGCTTGTTGGATGTGCCGCCCTTCTCATCGCTGCCAAATACGGTGACAAGAAAGACCGAGTGCCAACCGTACGAGAACTCAAGTCGATGTGCTGCTCGCTTTATGACGATGAAATGTTCACCCAAATGGAATGGCATGTGCTGCAGACACTGAACTGGATGATTGGACACCCAACCGTGGACTCTTTCCTCCAGATTGCTCTTTCAGAGAGCCCTTACGATCCAGAGGTTGAGCACATGACCCTCTACATTGCGGAGATTGCCCTATTTCATAAGGAATTCGTTTCCACCCGACCCTCTGTCCTCGCTAGATCTGCACTTGCCCTTGCGAGGTGCATTCTTTCCCGAAGCCAAGCAAAGACCTCCGAGTGGGCTGGTGCTTACGACCCCCAAACGGTGATGAGCTTGTCCAATCATCTGTATCAGCCATCTCAAGTGCTTTCGCGAAAATACGCTTCCATGCATTTATCAACTGTGTCCTCCACTGTCGATGAATTCCTCCAACGCCAGGCCCAGATCGCTAGGCGCGCTGCTGCACCTCCAACTCCACCAGTCACAACCTCTATGGACGATGTTAAGCCCGTGAACGAAGGCTATCTTGGTCCTCAGACTCCTCAGAAGACCCACTACGGCGCCATCATGCAGCACGGATGCCTCACACCACCAATCACTCCAGAGAATGAACAGTTCGGACACAACGGCATGGCCAAGTCTCAAGTAGGATCCCATACCTATCCCACCACGCCGTCTCCGGACCATCCCGCCAATGTGCAACACCAGAGTCAATACTACCACAGCACCTACCTTCAGCCACAACATGTGTAGTGAGTTGAACGAAGACGAGGTTGCTCACCTCAGCCAAAAATTCCAAAAAAAATTCTTTAGTGCTTCGGAGTTCTTGCCGTAGGAGTCCAGCAACCCCCTCCCCATTTCATTTTGTACCAAAACTCCATGTATGAGCGTCATAGCGTGGTCATCCCCCAGCATTGCGAGCGCTTGTGTTTATCTGCTGCAATATCAAAGAGTTTTCCATTCTTGTTCTAGCGATTTTCTTTGTCATTACCCCGAACCCCAAAATACATATCGGCCATCCACCGTTTTACTTACATAGCCATGTCGATGGAAATGGACGGCCAAAAATGGAGCGTAATTCCTGAAGGAGAACAGACTCGCCCTTTCATGGGTTCTAATATCCATCTAATCTGGGTCGTTTGCTCTGCCCAAGGGGACGAACGGAGGGATAAGCAATTATAGGCTGAAATTGAACACGGGACATGCCCTTGACCAGGGCAGCGACCGCACAATCAAGCTCACTCGCCGACTGTTATTTGCTTACGCGAGCAGAGATACCCTTCTGTTTCTTTTTTTTCCCTGACTTGATTCCAAACGTAATCCGTGGAAGTCGAGTCTTTGCATTTGCGGAGGAAAGTGGAAAAATGGTAGCAGGTATGGGCTCAAGGAGGCTCATCTAGATTGTCTTGACAGCGGGGCTGAAAAGGTCTATCACGAGCATTAGTTATAGAAAAAAGGTCACAAAAAAAGGAATAATTGGTGTCCGGCACGCGCATGACTTTGGATCCCTTTCGCAGTGTTTCATCGTGTTACACATCTCAATGTTCCCTGTCCTCCCATAGGCCCACGCCTCAAATGCTTAAAAGGAGCAGGGCGAGTAGGAAACGTGGTGCTTCTGACTGAACTTCTTCACACAGCCCGCGCCGCAGGCTCAACATTCGTTCGTTGTCTGTTTCACATACATACTCGCCGCAGCGATGGTGCTCTTAAGCCTACCATCGTTCGACTTCTTTCGAACTCTACTTTCAACATATCCCACTTGATACAAAAACACCAACAATGGCACCAGTGAGTACACTGAAGTCTGAAAGATGTTTCCCCGTACATCGGTCCTAACTCCAAGTAGCCATCGATATCGCTAAATATATCTGCGCCCAAGATCGCAAATTACACGCCTATCTCACCCTACACCAACGACGACGATGCCCTATCTAGCAATCTCCTCTGCCCTCGATATGCGGACGGCGACGCAGCTTCCGCACCMCCTTCMCCCGCCTCGATTGAGTCCTTCGATATACTCGACTCCGTTGCTTGGAGAAGAGGCCACTTTGGATTCGAGTCCGGTCCTACCTCAGCTCGTGCTCGCGACTTCTGGAGGAACAAAAAATCACAAATAATATGTGTCATGCTATTGCTGATACTTCTTGGGGCAGGATTCTCCATCGGCGCCTTCTTCGCGATACGGCATGAGAAAGGGAGAACAAGAGACCTTTGCTATAATCGAAATGGTGGTGACAGGTGTCAACAGACGCGGTGGGCCCAATGTGTCGTTGCTAACGGTTTGGGTTATTGCGAAGGAATCATGGGCGCAACATGAGCAATAGTTCATCTAGGCGATTCCAGGATGAGAATGCAAGTAGTCTACTAGAATGGTGGATGTTGGAATGGGCCTGCCGCGAATACGGTATGCAGCCATCCCTTACAAGGGTCCGGGATTCGCCCCCGAGACAATAGAAACTCCTGGAAAAGGGGCCATCAGCAGAATGATTCAACAAAGAATGGGTCTCGACCTACATTTGGATGGCCGATAGAGGAATATTCCAATACTCATTTCCACATACTCAAGTCAAAGCTCTGGCAATGCACTGTCAGTCAGGGGAGTCTTACCAGAAGTAGAAGCCTTTGCTTAGAGCCGAAAGAATTAAAAAAAATTCACGGTCAGATCTTATGATCCTAGCCCCATTCTCACATTCCCATTATCGTCACTGAAAAGCGTCCCGTAACATGAAATTCCACAACTTACAATGGACTGTCGCGGTGTCGCAGCGAAAAAGGTGTCAACAATGTCACCATTTCAAGTAGGGAGATCAACTGCTCGGCTTAACGTTAGTTTCGAGTGATATCGACTACGTTTTTGTCATGGTAACAATATCCGGCGACCTACTTTTCGAATTCTATACTTTATTGCGAATGCCTTCTTTAGCCTGACTATTCGTTTCTGTAGGAGCAATTCTGGCAAGCTAGTGACAGTTTGTTTGGAAAACGATTTACTGTGCACACGAATGTATTCACAGTTCGAACCCATGACTACTGCACCCTCGATAGGGTCCAGAAATGAAGGAGTCGAAGTCTGGATCAAGTTGCATGATGGCTACATTATTGCATTAATTGTGGTTCCACGATGATTTGGTACGACAAGTGGTCAACCTTGAGATGCTTTGTCATCCCTCGCCTGATAAGGATGGATGAATTCGCGCTGCTCAGTCCTTTCGACAACTCACAACTTTCAAAAGAAGGCGCTTTTGGATTCGAAGCCCCGACCGTCGCGCACCCTGCTGGTAGCTCATTGTTCCTGATATCTCCACATGCCGATGTTGGCACGCATCCAGATCACGTCGTATGAGGAACACAAGGCATGATAGCCATATCGATAGATATCGTTTATCACATCCATCGACATGGCATCCACTAATATAACGCCAACGAAGCCTCACTCCAATATACGTTCCTTAGTCCCCCTACTATTACTTCTTGGCCTAGTCAATATGGCCACAGCTCTTTATACGCTTCCATTAAACCGAGTCATAGAACTACGACTATGCGAAGAGCACTATGCGCGAACCAAGCCTTCCATCCTATCACCAGATGGTTCTGTGCCGGAGAAGCTCTGCAAGATTGATGAGGTGCAGAGAGGGCTTGCATGGCTGCAAGGAATTATGGAGACGACGTACGTTGTCTGCGGTATGTGATGTGTGAGACGGACCTGCAGCAACGCAGATTCGGCTAATAGTGGTACCAAAGATTTCGTCGTCACGATCCCGTTCAGCTTTGTTGCCGAAAAGCTCGGGGTCAAAACTGTTCTTTGGGCAAATCTGGTACCGAGAATTGGCATGTCGCTCTGGGTTCTCATCGTCGGTGCGTATCACTCTGCATCGCATCCTTATCACACTTGGACCCCTCCAGGTTTAGGGTAGAGTACTAAGGTTCCTCAAGGAAACTTCAGCCGCCTCTTACCCACCAAGGCAATTATTGCAGGCCCTTTCCTAGCCGTCCTAGGAGGCGATTGCGTGCTTCAGTCCACAATATTCACATTGACTTCTGGGTTGACGCGCGACTATGTGCAGCGGTAAGAAGAAGCCCACAATGGTTCAACAGACGAACACTGATGCAGGAGTAGGGCCTCCTACTTTTCCTACATCAGTTCTATATCCTACGTGATCGCATTCATGGGTCCATCGATCGCCTCTTTCACTATGAGCAGAAACCTGTGGTCCCCATTCTGGTTTAATCTGGTATTGCTCGTTGTCGCCATACCTACAATCAAATTGCTCCCGGACCCAAAGGTCCCAGCTATCCCAGCTGGGTCTGTGCCCGACCAAAATTCTGAAGATGAGTCCGATCCCTTGCTAGAGGGCCGGGAGGAAAGCCCAAGCAGATATTATAATGCGTTTGAAACAAATGCGGGTCCAGCCCAAAGCATTTTGCGGGCTGGTCGTAAACTAGTCCGCCTGGTAATTGGCCGCCGTAACTTCCAGATCCTGCTGTGCTCCTTTTTCTTGACGGCACTCGCGAGTTCGGACACGAAGCTTCTCGTCCAATACATATCCAAGCGATACGAATGGACCTTTTCCCAGGTAAGGACAATCTAATGTCCTGCAGTGATAGATCATGATTGCTTATAGCTTTTGTATAGGCTGGCTACTTATTATCTGCGAAGGCATTGGTTAATGTAACCTTGCTGGTAGTGATTGTGCCTTATGTCGTTCGCTCGTCTATGAGCCGTTCGTCTGTGCCTGGATATGAGAATCAAGTAAATCTCACTGGTGCAATAGTCAGCATCTTGATCTCTGTTGTAGGAGTGCTTTGCATCGCATTGTCAAATGCATTTTGGATGCTATTGGCCTGTGAGTCTGCCATGTGGCTGCAGATACCGCATTCTGGAAACCAGCCACATTTTTGAGGTTCGATTTTCGCTAACTAGAACAGCTCTCATCATTTATGCATTGGGCTCTGCACTCCCCGTCTTCACAATGTCACTTGTGAAATCACCCATTATCGCCGTTGCTGACTCGGATATTCAAGATTTCAGCATTGTTATGCTTACCAAAACCCTTGGTTCTCTAGTTGGGGCCCCATTGATGACAGTTCTTTGGGTCCAAGCTATCAAGGCTGGTGGTTTTTTGATAGGTTTGCCCTATCTTTTCTCGGGTGTAAGTATGCATAATTTGTACCTTACTTCTTTTGCTGATCCCTGGAAGAGCATTTATGTGGTAGCTGTGGTGGTTGTGATGCAACTAGATTTGCGTAGCGGATAAGAAAAGAAATCAATCCAATACACGATTCGATATCTTAATGTATATGCATCAGAATGCAGAAGTAGAAATTACTAATTGGCTGGGAAATGAAAGTTGGTGTGGTTAGTGTCTAATTGCATAGATAATTTTCAAGCAATCGAAGCTATCTGATGAATCTTCACTTCCCTCACCATGATATGTCGACACCAAGAGATAACAGATCTTCCTAATAAGCAACAATAGACTGAAGATGGGACCCTTTACTGTAAATGCTTCAGGTGGGGTGCCATTCACCACCCAGGCCATCAGGTTCTCAAATGCGTTCGCTAGTCCAAATACAGCAGTCCCAATCGACAGTGAATGACGTAAGGTGCAAGGAAATACCTAAGAATCAATCGATGTGATGTCCCAACCCCATGGCGTGTTCAACCTATTTGCGGTACTGTGTCGGGCACTGAGGAAATATGAATGTTGGCACCACCATGTCATAGAAGAAGTTTATCACCTGATCTTCATAATAGCAAGAGATCTGACTTTGCATTGCCATTTTGCCTTTGAATTCCGGAAGATGACATTCCAATCCAAGTGAATGATGCTAGAGATGTTGAAGCCAGGATCCTGTCTAACAAATACCGAATCCAAGTATTTGACACAAGAAGGGCAATCCAGCTATAGTATCGTTAGCATCTATTGTGATGGCCAGTGTATTAAGTAGACTTCTGATGAGCAATTCTTGCTATAGCCTATTTATGTCAATGCTAGCTCTTTTCTATATTCTTGCTATAATATCCACAAGCCATTGACTGATTTTCACTTTCTTCCCTTGCACAACGAAAGTGCCTTCCAAGCTATCTATATATCAACACCACACTTGTCAGACTCTGTGACCAGATTATTGTTCACACTATCCAAGTAATCACACATACCCACCACCTTCGTCGTAACAGCACCAAGTTCCTCTAGCTTTCGAGGGAAACACACCCACATCTTCGCAACAAAATACTTGGCAATAGATAACCAGCGTGATCCGCCAAAATTCCATAGAAAACCTCTGGATACTACTACGAGGCAACCAATCCCTGTGTCCCTTCAGTTGATAAAAGTGGTGCAAACAACCCTCATCTTTCTTCATAGGACATCGATTGCAACAGTCAACACAATGAAGAATTATATCCAAATACACTACGCCAGCATCTCTTTATACCATCCCAACCCACGGACCTTTGATACATAGCTCAGAACGATCCAACTCCAATCCATCACAGAAAAAAATCCAATCTACCAAACTCAACGGAAAAAAATCAGAATGTCGTTCACTTTGCACCAATCTGCCCCAAAACTTTCTTTCCGAATCCGCCATATCTCACCCAAGTCTATGAACCTAGGTCATGATCCCTCTACATCAATGCTAGTATCATAGCTTCTTGGTTTCTTAATGGTGTCGTGTGGTACTTTTATTAGGAAATCGAGACCCAGGAATCCGGGATTTAAAGGAGATTGTTGAAGGTGTGGTTTTCAGTCGCACTCGTATACTTGGGCCAAAGCTCGTGTTGGAATAGATAATGGGTGTTTGGGAATTGGATGGGCTGGGTTGGGGCCTGTGGGTGTTGTTGGTTATGGGGATGATGAATGTGTTTACTTTATGCGTGTGCGTGGCTTGCTGCTTTTCGTAAAGGCTCGATTATTTGTAGCTTGAACTTTGAAAACCCTTTCTAGACCTCAGTATCTGCTAATTCGAGAATAGCGGTAAGTATTCTAAAGACCCTCATTCACCCAAGTGAAGAGAAAGGTGGTGTAGAAAAAGGGTATCGCTCATTGATATCATACTGAGAATATTTACATGAAAAATTCCACCACGGCAATTTAATCATTACTCTATCACCGCATACAGACTTATGAGCCAATCCAAATGCTATCATCAGGCCCTTTCCCCTTCTCAATCCCCTTCGCCTCACAGAGCCCTCTAACTTCCCGCGGTACATCCCACCCACGAACCTCCTCCTCGCCCACAACAAACACCATCGCCAACCCAGTTTCGGCATGCCATGTAATGTGGCAGTGAAACGCCCAAGCCCCTTTATTATCCAGCACGACACGCACAAGCGTCCATCCAAAAGCCTCTACGCTCGCCGTATCCCGACGCAGTGGATTACTCAGATCTAGCGAGGATTTGAGATTTTCGGGCGGGTAGCCATGGCCTTGAGCGAGTACAAAGAAGGTGTGGCCGTGTAAATGGAAGGGATGATTTCCGTCATCTAGGTTCTGGATTAGGATGTCTATTGTGCGTGGTGAGGACGGTGTGCTGTATATCATTTCCGTGTCTGGGTTCGATAATGTTGTGCTGATGCCGGGCGGGTACATGTCCTGCTTCAAACTTGGTTTTGGATGGGCTGTATACCCCTCTACAACGCGATCCAGAATCGGATGTTTGAGATTCGGGCGGAAAGAGCTCGAGTTCAGGAATCCGCGACTTAAGCGCCAATCGTGGATCTGGAAGGAGGATCGTAGGTAGATTGTATCCTCGACATGTTCTGGAGCTGCTATCTCGACGACCGGGTGGAGTGCGCTGGTGTTTAGGTCTCGGCATTCTACTTCGATGATTTCGGGCCAGTCTTGACTTTTTGGTGTGATGGAGTCGCCGGGGGCCCAGTACCGGATTACACCGCGGACTTCTTCTTGGAGCTCGGGGTTTTCGTAGGCGAAGCAGTGCGTTATCATTCGGGCTCGAATCCAATACAGTCCTTTGTTTGACTTGGGAGGAACGAGGACAACACTGTAGCGCTGGGCTGGGTTGATATTGAGTCGGTGGATGGCCTGCGGCATTACATCTGTGCCGTCCACCTCCGAAACGTAGAGCTCGTGCTCATCGATTTGAATCTGGAATTCTGAAAAAGCACCGACGTTGATGAAGCGCAGTCGAGTATTGTGATCGTCTGCCATATCGAACAACGCGTTGGTCCGATTTGAGGAGTCGCAGTGGCGATCTGGTAGGCCGGAGCAATCACGCACATTGCGGCCATTGATTATCGCTGAAGGTGGCACAGGTTCACTGTTCTCGCTATCCGGGGCCAGATATTGCATGAGAAGCGACGAAGAGAGATCATAGTAGTGATCTGACACCAGGACGACCATATCAGTTTCGTATGGAATCTTCTGCAATTCCTCCTCTTTGCGTGAATGGATTATCAAAGGTCCTACCAACCCGTCCGAGGCTTGCACACTCATATGACTGTGATACCAGTAGGTCCCGGTTTGGCCAGAAACATTGAATCTGTAGGTGAAATCATGTCCTGGAGCAATCGGACATTGTGTCACCCCTACGGTGCCGTCCATCCAGTTTGTGCCGTTCTGGAACAGGCCATGCCAATGGATCGAAGTAGCATTACTAGCCCGATTTCGTACATGAACCACAATTTCATCTCCTTCATTGCACTCGATCAAAGGACCGGGAAACATATCGTTGATCAGGATCATAGGCCGATAGACACCGTCCGGATTTAGCTCATGGTCTGCAATCGTCCATTCGTACTCGCGGGTTTTGGGCTCTGCTTCAAAACTCCATTGGCGGTCGAGAATGTAGTCTTCTTCTGGCCGCAGTTGGGCTATGCGTGGCATAATTGGATCATTGGATTCATTGAGGTTCCTAGGCACGAGGAAGGAGTGGACGATGAATCCAACAGTCCAAGCCAAAAGAAGAGCGATGACTACTCTCCTCAACCACGAGCTCCTGTGGGGAGTGACCTCAGCGATCGATTTGGGCCTGTCTTCCCATTCTGGTTCTTTATCGTCCTCATACTCGCTCGACTCTCTGCTTTCTTCTACGGTCAGAAGCCCAAGCCGCTCTTCCTCGTCGTTCCCGTTAGTATGTCCGGCCATGCTGCTCACCCGCTACTATAGCTCAGTTGTGGTAGTTGACATGAAAGATTAGTTAAAGTGACAATCTGTGAGCGCTTTCAGTGAGGAAAAAGTTACACCGACACCACGCAAGGCCGTTCACACTCGACGACCTCTCGTTCATCACCAGGCTTCACTCAAACTGCCACATGTGAATAGAACACATAGCACGTGTCCCGCATCTAAACGATCGTCCGTGGGGTCTGTCCACATTTAACCTGCACCGCACCACTCCGACCAATCAGATCTCGACCCTTACACATGCTCGAGGGAAGCGATCCAATACGTAACCACCTTCCAGAATTGTTCGACTTTGAGTCCACTATATGGGACGCTATTTATCCATATCCCTCCATCAATCAACTTGAAAGCGTCCACGTGCAGTAGGTAAGTGAATCCTTTCGCAGTACCGGTCATGTCGCTCACGCCGTCTCTCACTGCACCGTTGGGTGAAAGTTCGGGAGGACTAATAGGGCGGGCTTCATTGGATGTCCATGTCCTTGTCCTTTCGATTTCGACTCTCTCACTTCATCTCTTTTCTGGTGTTTGCGATAATGCTGTCTGCCCTGACTGTGGGCCTTCTGCTGCTGGGGAGGGCGCAGTCGGCGAACTTGATCAAGGGCAAAGCCTTTGATCGGTTTGCCATCATCTGGCTCGAAAACACGGACTATGACTTGGCAGTCGGAGATCGTAAGTTGGCGTACATAACCAGCGAAGACTTTAAGCTTTTTCTGACAGGTCTGCACAGCGAACTTGGCGTGGCTGGCGAAGAAGGGGATTACGCTTTCCAACCATTTCGCGGTAACCCACCCGAGCATGCCAAACTATGCAGCCGCGATATCGGGCGATTTCTTCGGGTGCAATCACGATGACATGACTGCCATTACATCAAACGTCTCTACAATCGTGGATCTGCTAGAGGACAAAGGAATAAGCTGGGGCGAGTACCAGGAGGATATGCCATATACCGGATTCGAAGGGTTCGAATATCGCAATCAGGAGACGGGCGCAAACGCCTATGTCCGCAAACACAATCCCGCAGTGTTATATGACTCTGTAGCAGACCAGCCTAACCGTCTTGCGAATATCAAGAACCTGACACTCTTCGAGTCTGATCTCAAGGCGGACAAACTGCCACAATGGATATTCATAACTCCCAACATGACCAGTGATGGTATAAATATCCTCCCAGCTCCAAAGCAATATACATACTTACAAACCATAAGGACATGACAGTACTATCACAGTCGCGGGAACTTGGACTCGAAAGTTCTTGGAGCCTCTACTAGACGACAAGAATTTCATGGCTCGAACTCTGGTTTTGGTCACATTCGACGAGAACCACACTTACGGAAGGCAGAACCGCATTGCGGGCATTCTTCTCGGCGATGCTGTTCCGTCCAGCCTTGTGGGGACCACGGACGACACCTTCTACAATCATTATAGCGAGATTTCTACGGTACAGGCAAATTGGGATCTGGATACACTTGGACGTTGGGACGTCGGCGCCAACGTATTCAAATTTGTAGCAGAACAGACCGGGGACAAAGTGAGGGAGTGGTCGGGCAAGATTCCATTGAACGAAATGTTCTGGAACAGCAGTTATCCAGGGAAGCTGAATAAGAAAAACAGCTCGGTCCCATGGCCAGTACCAAATACGGACGCCAAATTCGCGGGAAGGAAAGTTCTACAGGCTGTTGTCGATACCTGGGGTAGCCTGGTAGAAGAATCGGCGTACACTACGGCCTTGGAGACTCCGGACGGCATACATCCTGAGGCCGAGTTTAAGTGAAATGGGGATACAGCTTGAGACTAGGTCAAGTAGTTGAGGGATGAGGATGACGAGCATGATTCATGACAAAGGCATACAGCGGAAGTCTATTTAGAATTCACCAACTTATTCTACATCAGACTTTGTCGTGCGATGTTTTAAAACTTCATATTTGACAGAAGCGTAGGGTCTGTGCATGTGTGGCTGACCTGGATAAATCAAAGACGAGGCCGAACAGCGATTTGTCCTGCAGCCGGTCCTGTTTGAAATATTCCCTCGTCTCGGCGGACAGGATTGCCCTTGCGTGATAAGGGGCAAATGTACACAGTAGCAGTAACTGGCAGCATTGAGTGAACCCAGGACAACGGACAGAGTAATATGAGATGCGTATTGAGGAGAAACCTTTCGTCCCCCGTCCAAGCAGCTTCGTCCCGAGGCTTAAAAGGTGGAGGGCTGTGATTGGAGGGCGCTGGCATCCTGAGTGCAAGCAACATCCTGTTCGTTGGGTAAATGTCGGATTTAGATAATCATTGATCTGACCTTCGGGATTTTCTCATGCAGGCCAGCGGAACTGGGGTCAGTTGACGAGTTGATGGACGCGATGCATCTCATTTACTAGATCGGTCACCAAAGCCGGCAGGCAGCTGACCACGACGGTTGATCGACGGTCTTGCGACAACATGTTTATCGGTCATGGTCTGGGGGCGTCGGCTTTGGTGACGACACTGGATGGAATTCAAATGTCTGAGGTGTGCGCGGGGATTAGGAAAGCTATAGTGAAATATGTGTGTGATTGAGCGAGAGCCGCCACGCCACAAAGTCTTGCAAGCATCTGTGGTTGTTATGTACGTCTCGTAACCCGGAGCGGATCCGGATTGACTTCCAAGAGTGTCGAGTAGTCCGCTGCTCTCGACTCCAAGTAGAGCAGTCGGCCTGGACGACGACGAGGATCCGAGAGATAGCGCCGCCTCACTCATGGTAGGAGAATGGCGAAATGGTGCCTGCTTACGTGGTTGCTGCGCTGGACAATGGCCTAGAATTGAGCATCGTGAGGAGAATGGGAGAGCACCTGCCATTACAGTGATAGGTCCAAGCTGCGATTTAGTGTCGGAGTATAAAAAACAGTTGCGGGGGCACGGGTGAAGGAAGACGACACGGCGGATGGGGATGATTCCCGAGCGGCTGCGGATTACGAAGTACGCTGGAGATTAAGGACGAGGACGAGATGGCTCATCAGCGCCGTGCAGTGCATACGGACCATGGAGGGGGTTTGTTTTTTGGCGGTATTACTTACGATACGCACCCCAAGTTGTGCGGATTGAGGTGGCAGCAAATGGGACATGGCGGTTGATGGCAAGCGTGAGAGGCAGCGTGAAGCGAGGTGAGATCGACAGCCCCAGGGCACTCGCTGATCGGCGTGCATTGAGAACAGAACCGCAAGCGGACCGAACAAGGGAGGGATGAGAGACAAAACGGGGTCCCAGATGAGCTTGACTTGAGGACGGCGAGATCAGCAGTGGAGGAGCCAGTGGGGTGGACGAGCGATGGGGGATGGTCTCGGACGGCGTGTCATCCCCCCTCTTCTAGAAAGCTTCTGTCGCTGGGATGGGCGTGGTGATGTGCGGCCAAGTGACGACTGGCGCGGGCCGATGAGTGGCAAAAGGTCCACGACTACGTTAGAGGTAGAGAGCAATGGCGGGGAGGGAAAGGAGGAGCCTGGAGGACAAGGAGAGGAACGAGGAGGAGAGGGAGGAGAGGACGGCAGGGCAGGGCAGAGCAGCGCAGAGCAGCGCAGAGCAGGGTTGGGCATGGCAGGGGCGATTCGAGGCATGGAGAAGCATTGAGGGCATGAGATGCAATGGGTATCGAATTTTCTGGGGGCCGAGGGTCTTGTGCAAGGTAGCTATCTCAGGTTTGTGCTCCAGACGTGTCAGACGCACGAGAGGGCGGATGTGATGGGAATGGGATTGGGGGAGCTTTGGGAGAAAATCAACGCCAGTGGCTTTCATGTATCTGGACAACTATGGAGCACGTACATACATTGATTGATACATGGCCGCGTACGGAGGCTTCGGTAACTTGGGGTTGAGGTGCTTGGTAATGCGTACTGTCTAAGGCAGGGCAAGGCAAGGTAGGCAAGGCATGGCAGGGCGGCGGAGGGCAGCGCACAAAGGCAATCACTGGCACAGACCAGACACAACTTATGTGCAAGCATACATACACAAAGCATGCGTGTGTATCTGTCTAGTTACATGGAGAGACAGATGCTCAGTCGCAGTAACAAAAGGGTAATAAGCGACCAGACGAGAGCGTCCAAGGGGGCGCTAGACTACGAATGGGCGGCGCAGAGTTTGTGGCCTTGCCTTGAAGGCACACGGAAAGAGGCTGACCGGGTGCAGGTGGGAAATAGACTGCTTCCCCGAGTACCTAATTGAATTTTGACTTTCTTGTCAAGCAAGATGGGGACAGCCTGGGCGTGATGAATCTGCTCTGATCAGCTCTGCCCTGTCGCGTCTTGCCCTTGCCCTTGCTTTGCCTTGCCTGGCTCGCACGGTCTGGCACAGGCACTTTACTCCTCTGGCCATGGCATGCACCACCACCACTAATACTGGGACTGGGACTGGGACTGGGACTGGAACTGGAACTGGAACTGGCCCACCGCATTCACGCTCTTGGAGGTCAATTCCCGCCTCGTTTCAGGGAGCTTGCGGCTTGACGAGCCCCCTTCCCCTCCGCCCCGTTCGCTGCAGGCCAAGAGCAGAGAGCGCACAAGGCAGCGCCCTTTCGAGGCCCTCGCGGCCAAGGCATTGCTGGGGCCATACTTCTTTGGACCTGTGTGCTGGGAGCCAGAGGGAGGGACGGCACACGGGAGGCCCGCCGGGGCCTGGGGGAGGGGAGGGCGCACGCGCGGGGAGTGAATCGAGTTGAATCAGGGTTGCGTGCAGCGTGACAGAACAGCGGACGACCAAGGTGCGGACGCGGAGGCGACAGAACCACGGGCCTGAGCAGAGACGGGGACTACGTACAGATTATTATGTAGCTGGATAGTAATGCAGTCACTCCATAGGGAGGCAACGGGTAGCGAAGGTAGCGAAAGGTGGTGTATCGAGTGTGCAGCATCGATGTGCTGTGTTGTGCGAGTATGTGTGTGTGTGTGGTGGTGTGTCTCTCTGCAGGACAAGACAGGCACGACAGGACAGGGCAAGGCAGGGCAGGGCAAGGCCAAGGCAGGTGCAGAACGGGAGCACAACAGCAAGCAGCAGTATGTAGAAGGGTACGATGAGATGGAGTGGAATAAAAAAAAATGGGGACAAGACAGGATAGTACAGGAGTGGATTGGGATTGGATTGGGAATGGGATTGGATGAGATTGGCACAGCAGTAGTGCGTAGTGGAGTATTGCGGGTGGTGCAGAAGCTGGCCGAGAATTGGGGCCTTTCGCCGCCTTCCAGAAGGGCTTGGGGGGGTTCGACAGGCAAGAGCAAGTGGGAACCGCTAGCTTAGTGCCTGCCGGGACTCGAAGGCTGCGTGCGTGCAAGTGCAAGTGCGTGCGTGCGTGCCTTCCTTCCCTCACCTCCCGCCCATGTCTACTACTATTGCTACTACATTCACCCTCACCTTCACCTTCACCTTCACCTTCACCTTCACTCTCGTCTCGACACCTTCACCGTCGCAACCACCTCTCCACTCCTCCCACCTCTACGCGCCCGGCATCTCCCATTGATCTACTCCACACGGCCGCATACACCTTCCATCTCTCTTCGCATCGTCCTTCTTGACTCTCGCCACGGCGCACCGATGCTGCCCACCACGCAGCCAATCCTGCGTGCGCTGCTTGCGACACTGACGCTTTTTGTCTAGCCCACCCACCACCTGCGTCCAACGGCTGCACTCCCTCGAACCACACCACAATCCGTCGGTGCACATTCTCGAGTCCTCACATACCGCGTGCTTCGGCGCATCGTCCCAACACCCTTTTCTCTACACCTGCGCACCCCTTTGGAATCGTCTCGTCTCTCGGCCGCATCGTGACCCACGACTCGGTTTCCTCAAAATCGCCCTCGAAGCCCACAATTCCTCCAACTCGATCCCAGATCTCTTGTCGCCTGTCTCCACTGCGCCTCCCCTTTACCCCATAGACTGTTCCCCGGTGGCTGTTGTGTGCTTTTTGTCGCTTCGTTTCGCGCAAAATTACGCCCACTGAGCCTTCGCTAGGGATCCTGGGGACGAGCCCTACGTAGTCGTTTCATCTTAGATCTCTCATCAACCCTCGACCTCCTCGTGCGCAATTCTCGTCTGTCCCAAGCTACCCGGGTTTGGGCATTTGTACGCTGACGTTGTCCTCTACTTTTGGCTCTTCAGCGTCTAAATCTGCAACTCCCCCATTCCATCCGTCTCGTCTCATTGCAATTAGTCGTCGGTCCGCAACCTCCACAGTCACGCGCACTCCATCCCGTCGCCTCAACACAACTCCCCCCATTTTGCGACAACTATACGCTTCCTCCCGATAGTGCGGGAGGCTCCACGGAACGCCGGAGACCAGCGTAGTCTGGTCGCCGCTGTCAAGGTGGAGACAATGGAACATGGCGCGTGCAATGTGATATACATTGATCGGCGGGCGAATGATGAGCATGTCCGGAGAGAATCATTGTCTGGGTCACTCGCTGCAAGGACAAGTACTGGCAGCGTATCTCCAGGTTACTTCGGCGTGTCCAAACCATCACCGGTCGAAGTTCACGCAAATGTGGAGACAATTCTCACTACATTCAATGAAGGTACACCACCGCCTCTGATCTAATCCTGAAGTATATCAATTGACTTATTCTGATAGTCCACATTTCCGGATCAGGCGCATCTTGCTTGACCAAAATTGCGCAGCTCCTGGAATCTCCAAAGAGCGATGTACCTACTCTTGTGCTAATAGATATTCCGTACGATGAGGAGCAAAGACTAAAGCGCCTCTCTCGAGAACCTCGAACGCCTTCGCCAACATCTACCCGCATCGTAAGGACGGATACTAGCGAGCCGGACGATATATACGGCATGCACCTGCTCATGCATATCTCTTCCGAAATCTCTTCCAAGAACTTCTCCAGACTTGTAATTCCAGTAGTAGTACTCAGTGGATTGGACCGCGACTGGGCCTCAAATACGCTCCCTTCGCCGAGCGTCCATGGGTCTCAAGTTCTCACCGACACAGTTCGTTTAGTTCGGTACCTGGACGCTGGCGCTGTGGATGTCCTCTCGAGTCCTTTGTCGAAGGATAGTGTTCACAGCCTTGCAGTTCATGCTTACCGGATTCACAAGGAAGTGACACGAGAAGAAACTGGCTTCCTAACCGCAAAAAGAAACAGAAAGTTGTCTTGGGTGGGCGTCAGTGATGCAAAGCCCTATGCCTACCTGCGCGAAGCTATGGTTTCGAGCCTGATGAGCGGTATCTGCAATCCAGAAACCGTAGGAGAGTCATTAGATTCTACTGACCTTTTCGTCTCATCAGATCGTAGGGATTTTGTAGCGAAAGCCGTTGGATCTTGGGGCTTTTCTGCACATGACTTTTCTGACGATGAGCTACTGTATGGTGCTCTACTGATGCTGAAGCATGCGCTTCAAATGCCTGAATTAGAGCAGTGGTCCATGAGTGACGGTAAGTTGTCCACTATACACATAATTTGTTTCCTTGCAATGCTAACGCTGAATCTCTTTAGACGACCTCATCATCTTCCTTCTCGCTAGCCGCACCGCCTATAACGAATTCGTACTGTACCACAATTTCCGACATGTTACCGATGTTCTTCAAGCCCTATTCTACTTTCTTGTTCAAATTGGGACGCTGCCCCCGTATCCCTTGGATGGTGCGCAACCAGAAGCTACACCAAAGGCCCCAATAGCGCACCTGCTGAAACCTTTCGACGCACTCACGCTTCTCATATCTGCTATTGGGCACGACGTAGGCCATCCTGGCGTGAACAATGCTTTCCTGGTTGCACTCAATGCTCCCCTCGCCCAATTGTACAACGACCGCTCCGTTCTTGAATCCTTCCACTGTGCCGCATATTCGCAGATTCTACGCCGCTATTGGCCAAAAGCCTTCTCGGACTCTTCAATGAGGAAGCTTATGATTAATAGCATTCTTGCCACCGATATGGGCTTGCACTTTAAGTACATGAGCGACTTGGGCCATTTACAAGAAAAGATTGCACATGACCAAGGTATCACTGATAGATGGAGTGTCAAAGTCCAAGAAGAAAATAAAGATCTAACCTGCGGCCTACTAATCAAGTGCGCCGATATTAGCAATGTTGTGAGTAGTTGCAATCTCCCTTCCACAATTCTTAATCTAAACGTTCCCAGGCGCGAAAGTTTGATTGTGCTGCGAAATGGGCCAACATCTTGACCGACGAGTTCAGCAATCAGGGCGTTATGGAACAAGAACTGCAGATCCCCTCCTGCCTGTTTGGTGGTCCACCTGTTCGCGATGATGTTATTAAACTGGGCGAGTCCCAAATCGGTTTTATGAACATCTTTGCCAGACCACTGTTTGAGGCGGTCGCTGATATACTACCGGCGATGCACTTCGCAGTGGATGAAATGCTCAATAACAATTCTGTATGGGAAAGAAAGATCGAGGAGAAGAAGAACGAAGCGGAACGTGCAAAAAAAAAGAACCCAAGCTTTAGCTTAGGCCTTCTATCGCCATCATTCGCCGCCGATCCGAATCCAAGTCCCTTTTCTGGCCCACCACTAAAGCCAGCAGCAGATGCATCCCTAGCCCAACCGCAGGGCGGCCGTCGAGGCTCCAGTGGATCCTTTCACGCAGCCTTGTCGTCGTCACGGAGATCCTCACTAGGGTACGAAAGGGGATCAAGGCGGTCATCCACTGCTGGTGTACCCGGGGCGAAATCACTCGAGAACCAAAATCAGTCGAGACGAGGAAGCGCGGACGCGAGTCTAACGGCAATTTTAGTCACGCAGACCCCTAATCAATCGGAGAGGTCGATAAAAGAATCAAATTTGGATGGTGCCGCGCGATCAACCTCGCCGAGCAGTCGAAAGGATACACTTACCAAGCCGTCCCCGAAGAAGAATTTCAATCGGTCATCCGGCGAAGGTGAAAAGGAAAGCCCTAGACCAGTGACGGCCCCTTCCTCTGCCAGGCGTAGCCAGGGTAAGAACATCAACCCGCACAACCCCTCGTTCTATCATTCGTCGCGGCCTCTTGGTGTTGGTCCTGACTTTGACTCAGCAACCAATATGTTCCCCATACCCCACCCACCCTCTCAGAGTCATTCGGAGCTTGACCTCTCGCACACTTCGAACGGAAACTTGGACGGATCGAAAGCGCAGCAATGGGATGTGAACAAGGTCAGTGCCGATAGCGCCATGTCGAGATCAGATGCGTCGCGCGACTCTGGAAGAAGAAGTGAGTGGTGGCGACAAATGAGCTCTCGGCGGCGACCGAGAGATTTAAGGAATGGCGACGCTGACGCTCGCGGTCAGCAGAAGGAGATGATGCTTGATCCTACGATATCTAATTCTACGTCGACCGCGACGTCGCCCACCTGTCCGAGCCCTGGCAGGCCCAGCCGAACTGGGAAACTAAAGAATTTCTTTAAACGAAAGACACGAAGCCACAATGACCAGGATAAGCAGCTCTCGTCCTATGGAAGCTCTTCCCAGCTTCGAACGCCACCGACAAGCGATCCCGGCGTCTCCGTGAACAGCGACGACTGATCGACCTTGATGGTCGTATACATTCTGGCGTTTTAGGGGAAACTTATACGGCAAACAAAGCTGCCATCGTCGTCTACTACCTTTCTAGGACGGTCATTTACAACTCCAATATCCTCCCTCTGTAACTATCGCCGACCACTTCCTGTGAAAGGTTTTCTCTATTCAACAACAAAATTTTCTAGGATATGGCAAACCAGCTAACGCATGACGTAACGGACACATCGACGGCTTCAATCACTGTACTTTCTATTCATCGGATCCTTCGAGGTATCAAGGGGCCTTTGGGCGTATTTTTTGGCGGATTATTTTTTTGATATGTGCCTCTCGTTCGGGTTCTTTTTGCATATTCGGGTCCTCGGAGCATCACTCAACCCAGTGATTGAGTCCATCATACCTTTTCACTCATGCCCGCTCGACTTCGGTTCGCTATAGTCATTTTGAGCGGAGTTTTGACGTTTTCGAACGCGGGATGTTTAAGCATTTTGCACCGTCTGTTTTATGCATTCTCCGGTGGTTTCTACAACTGGCGACTTCGGCGCGGGCTTTTGGCGGGTGGCGACCCGGGGTGGATGTTTCCTTGTGTGTCTTTATTACAAAAAGCGTTGCAAGCGCGGCGCAAACCTGCTTAGTGTTTTATTTCTGAATTATAGGGGCAGGGAGGGGGGTACAGGCGAGAGGAAACTATCTTCGTACTTGCTTACCAGCTCGCTTGCTGGTTTTTAAAGCAGAGGCGAACGGATCGAAGGAGGGGTGTTTGTGTTTATATGGGTTGAAGGAGAGCGAGCTAGCTACTAGTCTAGTCATACCTCCGGTTACCCTGTGATCATGGATCACTTAGTTAGTTGAGGTTGTTCACGAAGGTGTACGCTGCGATATACGACAGTACGGAATGAATGTATCTCTTGAACTTCATCACTCGTCTCATGCCATTGAAAGTCCTCCCTCCTTTGCTCATATCATGCCCATCGACTGCCTGCGATGCTAATACTCGTATTGTTCATGTCGTGGTTTTCCATCGTTCGAGCCCGTGGTTGTAAGTAACAAACGGCAGGGCCCTACGTGAATGCATTTCCTAGATTCAGGAAATATCAATAACAAGTATCGACTTTTGCACGGCAGATGGCAAAACGGTCTTCTGCATGAATCATGTTGAATTATGAACTACAAATTAAGAAAGATATAAGGATAGATTATGTTTCCGTTTCCGAGCACATTCGTCACAAACCAGGTCGTCCGTCAGTCACTACATTACTCGAATAGCCCGTTCCCTTCCCTCCCTCCCTCCCTCCCTCCTCCACATATAAACGTTTTATTTAGGAATTGGCCAAAACCACAGGCCCCAGAACATTATCGACCTCCTCACATCCTTCCCCCTTAGTCCCACACCTGACGCTCAAATTATCACTAGCCTCTCCGATCCACACGCCATAGCTACCTTCCAAATCAGGTACCACCCAATTTTGCCTCACAACGTCCCAGACACTGACATCTTTCCTTGTCAGCTTAAGTTGCAGCGTTTGACTCTCGCCGGGAGCTAGATCCCTGGTTTTGGCGAAGTCGCGGAGTTGCAGGACGGGTGTGTCGAAGGCGATGTTGTTCGGGAACTGGATGTAGAGTTGTGCGACTGCGCGGCCGGAGTACGTGGCGCCTGTGTTTGTCACGGTGACGGAGATGGTGTATGCGGTTTCGAAAAGGGCTGGGTTGCCGCCTTGGGCGCCGCCTGCTGCTGGTCCTGAGGGTTTTTGCTCGTTCGTGTAGCCCTCGGGGTATGGATATTTCTTGGTCGAGTTTGCAGCTGCAGCGGCGGCGTCTGCATCCGACTTCTCAAGGTATGAATAAAGGTAGCGCCATATGCGGTCACCAAAGTTGGCTGGCCAATATGCTTCTGAAGCTGGGGGAATGGAAGTTGAGTAGGACGGGGTCGGTCCTTTTTCAGGTCTTGTAGGGGGAAGAGTGGTCAGCTCGGCTCCGGAGGTGATAGTCGCATTAGAGAAGGAGAAGGTGGCATAGCTCAATCCATGCCCGAAAGCATAGCGGGGCTTGATGCCAGCCTTATTGAAGTGTCGGTAATCAATGTATAGACCCTCCGTAAATGTATCTTGAGGCTGGCCGACCTGGAATCCGACCAACGAGACGCTGTCTGGGTAGTCCGACTCGGACTTGGGGATTGTGTAAGGGAGATGGCCGGAGGGAGAAACATCGCCAAATAGTACTTGCATCAGTGAGTCTCCAGCTTCTTGGCCTGGGAGATGCGCAAACAAGACCGCCCTCACGGTAGGGAGATCATGCCACTCTTCCAGGAGGATTGGGCCGACAGTGTGCACAATGACTACCACATTGTTGTATTTGGCAGCCACATCCTTGACGAGCTTGTCGCCATTGTGCCATGCGTTGAGATTTGCAGCCGTTCTGTCTCCTGGATTCCCATCAACAGTGATGTAATTCTCGCCTGAATCCGCGTTGATAAAGACCAGTGCGGTGTCTCCGGGCGAAGGATCAGAGTTTGACGGGAAGGAGTCAGTATTAAAGAACTTGTAATTCGCTCCACGAGCCTTGAGGCCATCGATGGGAGAATCCATGTATGGGAAAGTCGTGGAGCCGCTGCCCCAACCTATACCTAGGGTTCCTTTGTTGCAGCCCCTATCTGCACAAGAGTTGACTCCATCGGGGTTCTTTTCAGCATCAGTCCCAAAGACTTTCAATGTGGCGTTCCGTGATAATGGGAGAGTTCCATTGACATTTTTGAGTAATGTGATGGCATCCCGAGCAACTTCCCGAGCAATGTTTGCGTGGTTTCCTTGGACGTTTACAAATTCATTCACGAGGCCCACAGGCGATATTAATGCTCCAGGGTAAAGTGGCCCTTCAGCTTCCTGCACATTTGTGTGGAAATTGGGCTTAGGGTAGTCCTCATGTTGTCCAAGTTGAATCCAGGTGGCCAAAATGCGCGTCGTAGCATCGTCCAAACGGTCTACAGGGATAGAGCCATTCAAGATAGATCTAGAGTACTCGTACATCCAGTACGAGTTTCCCAGCAAGGGAATGGTATGGACGTCACCAGGCATGCTCATGTCCAGGCCGGCCAACGCCGAATCAACGCCGGAAATTTGCGCAAGCCAGTCACTCATAACGAAACCTTGGAAGCCCAACTCGTCTTTGAGGATACCGTTAATGAGATAGCTGTTTTGCGAGCAAGCTGAGCCATTGACCTATCAAATCAGTATTGTACACCTGACGTAAAAAGGACACTTACAGCATTGTACGCAATCATGACTGAGCCCACTCCAGACTTCACACCCTCGGCAAAAGGCCAGAGATAAAGCTCGTGAAGTGTTCGATCATCTAGGTTCGAACTGATACCAGGTTGTACAAGATTATACATCCTGTACATTTCCTGCTCATTTGCGATTAGATGTTTGATCGTTGCAATAACTCCAACACTTTGGACGCCCTCGACGGTAAGAGCACCACCGACAGCTTGCAACACAGGGTCTGACCCAAATCCTTCCCAGTTTCTGCCACCACGCGGCTTCCTCCCGAGGGGCCCAACGCTTGGCCCCAGATAGGCGTTTATTCCTTTAGCCCTGAATTCTTCTCCAATGGCTACTGCGCGGGCATATATGAGGTCTTTATCCCATGTTGCTCCCGCAGTGATGCCAGCTGGGAAGGCAGTGCCACTGTCAACATTACGAAGACCGGCAGGACCATCTTGTATGCAAAGCTGAGGGATGTCTGCTCGTAAAGCGCTGCCAGTGTTACCAACACAGCGCCCCATGAAGATTCCCGTCCCCGCTGTGATATTTGTCTTCTCTGCCAATGTCAAATTAGACACAAGGAGAGAGGCTTTTCTGTAGCTCTCGCTCCAATCTGGTGTCCAGCCACCATGCGGAGCAGGATAGTACGGAGATGCAACATATCCATCAGGTACTGGTATACGCTTGTGAAGAGCTGCGCCGGCTGCGCAAGCCGTAAGAGAAAACAGGATTACGAAAAACATAGTTAACGAGTGACAAATAATCATTAAAGAGTTGTTTAAAGAGAGGACAGCGAGGACTCGCGGGGAGAGTGGCTGATTGATTCAGAGACGAATGAACATATTATAGATGTACCAAGCCGAATCCTTGCTCTTCACATGGCGTTGAAGGGCCGATAAGGCGCGTATTTGTACAAGGTCAACGGCACATGCGTATTCTGATAGACGGCTTGGTGGGATTTCGCTCATGCGCATGGAAAGTTTATGGGATAGTCTGCCTTCCGAAAGGAGGAACCGAGGAAACATGACCAAGGCGATTAGGGGGTTGGATGTCGGATAATAAAGCACGCGACAAGGACTCTGCCTTGTTTGGTATGCATCATTGGCAGCGCCTACGAACGCCTGCTCCGAGTCCAATAATGAATTAATCTGGGGATTGGCCCCATGGCCCTGTTGAAGGATTGCATACTTCGTATGAGTTCTTGATCGTTCCTAAAGGTCGGACGATTCTGCTAACATATTGAAGTTCGCCAGAGCCTTTCTCCATCGGTAGGGAGGGAGTTCGACAACGTACGGAAGAAGATACCATATTGCGGACGGGCATTCATGTGCCGTTATTGCCAAGCCGGCGCACTACTACAAGGATAGACCTCAGGCGAGGAGTGTACTGTGGCCAGGTGAGTGACGATCTTTGGTGGTGTTGATTGATCGCAACAAGTGCATGTTTCACCTCAAGTCAGGCCGCGCGATAGAGTGTATTACAATGGCTGGCGCCATGGTCGTAGCCAATATCAGTCCGTGTTTTTCATTGGTGGTTGCGCAACAACACAATGACAATGACATTGCACATAGAGGTATGTCGTTAGTTTGGCGTCGTGAGAGATGCCCTTGGGAAGAAGTAAGGAATACACGTGATCGTGATCGCAACGTGCCTTCCGTTAGAAAACGCGCTACTGCTAGCGAAGGTGGTAGCCCCTGATATCCCCACCGCGCATAAGTTCCCAACTCGCGCCCTCATCTCCGTCCTTGCCTCCGCCCCGAGGCCCCTTTAAGCTTAAAAGCCGTATGGCCTTACTGGAGTACGACATATACCCAAGCAGATTTACCATGTCATCTTTGGTGGTGACAAAATGCATGTTTAGCCCTCCACTAACCGTGCCGGAGGCTCAATCCTCTGTTAGAGGCACTAACGAGCAGTAAGTAGCGCCAGGGAAACGCGTTCTAAGAGCCTCACCTATGACAACATTGGGATTATTAGCAGGCTTATCACTCGACATATTGTCCTGAAGAGCTACTCTAATACACTTCTTGTTTGGTTCTGCTTCTTTCTTCTCAGCCTGTAGTTGAGTTCGGGATGTGCACAGGAAAGTTGATCTCGTCTTCGGCTGCACGCATGCCCTCCAATGTTTCCGGGCGGTGACCAATTATCTTGCAATGAATCTGCTAAATGGCCTTTGGAATCAAGGGGGGTGCACATCTTGACAACGGTGCTAGGGGAATGAGAAAAATCAGTCATACTTGGAATTCAGACTTTATAACAGATCCTACGTGGTTTAGTAGGAGAAATGAGGGTGTGGAGTTAACACTTTTCGTCTATGTGGTCTTAAACTAGAACGATTCTATCACAGTCGAATATTATTCCACTCTATTCGGGGAGAGAGGGTGAGTTTAAGATTCTCTTCTTTCTTCTTTCATATCGTACCTAATGACTAACCTACGATTAACAATTAACTGATAATTAGTGATTTAACTTCTGTGCTATTCTTTGGAATGGGTGGTTTTAACAGGGATTACAGCACAAGAAGTATTGGGCCCTTCATAGTCGCTGGCACTGAGTTAGCGTTACCCCATAGCATGGAGCTGGATCTCGATGCCCTTCTAAACATGATAGTTCGTTGACCGAAAAATAGGGCACAGAAATGTCTTGACGAAAACAAATTCTACGATCATTGGAGGGACACAACCCAGTCGGTCATCGGAGTTTCCGGCATAATCGGATCGCTGGCCCTCCAACCAATGCCAAAGAGCATCGCTCGGAGAGCGAAGGAGCTTGGGGGCGGCATGATCGATCTGGATGACAACGTGGGCCCGCATCATCATCATGGAATTCAACTGTTCTTATTGGCTCTCTATTGATAACGAAAAATTTGACAGCGCCACTCAGCGACTGTACGATGGTATGGAAGAATGATTCAACAAGTTTAGACATGGCGCGCACCTCCCCGATGTCTATCTGCCGCTGTTCATGAACGATAGATATTTCAGACCAGACCATTCCGGGCGCTTGCGCATTGCAAACCTTGCAATGCAAGTCCGTGGTCAGTACGATCCAGAGGGATTCTTTGCCCGGAGAACTGGTGGGTACACGATGGAGAGCAGTTGTCTGGGGGTGTTTGTGGTCAGTGCGGCATGCTGTCATTTATCGATTACATGCCTGGTGATGCCGGAGTTGAGGCTTGCGAGGGGGGCTATGTGTGCGGAGCGGGTAGCTGCATGGCCGCTGTGGGAACGAGCATGGATGAGGGTATGTGAAAATGGAAATGGATTTGAACAGGATAGGGACATGGCCAATGGTGGTGGTCTTGTCGAGAGAGTATGTGAGTGAGAAGCGGAAGCGGAAGCAGAAGTTGGAAGCGGCAGCAGCAAGACTAGGACCAGGACCAGGACCAGGACCATCACTACCACCTTGCCAAAGGCAACGGTAGCAACAGCAAGAGCAACAGCATCAGCATCAGCATCTAATCTTGAAGAGGGGAAAATAAACACAACGACCTGGATCTGCGCTGCACACCCACGGCGCCGGGCGACAGAGTGGGTGATGAATGGTTCGGCTATGTGCTGGACAATACATCCGGGCTTAGAATAGCGTAGCCGCGTGCGATATATGCGATCAATAACACGGTATCTAATTCACGCACAAAACATGGGCCTATGTTTATTCTGGCTATTCCTGGCTTGGCTGCAGCCGGTCAAACATGCCAGAGTCCTAGTGAGGCAGTATAGGCATCACCGTCGCTGTAAGAGTACGGCACAGCGAAACTGGCATCGCATCTGCCAAAGATGGATCGAGTCGGCGCTTGCAACAGCGCTCTTCATAGGCTGACCGGGCACACCACTATCGCGATCGCTCACGTGCGAGGCTTTTGTGTGGTTGTCTGCCAGTCTCTTGGGAGCTTTACCAGATCCTCCGCGCGGCCGCAGCAGCGATGGCATGTTTTGGATGCGGTCTTGATCTTGGTCGGCCATGATCATGGTCGTGGTCGTGGTCGTGGTCGTGATCTTGGTGCTTAGGTTTGTTTCCAAAGAAGGTTGTTTCATGAAACAACCAACGCCCTCACCTCGCTGCGCGCCGCTACTGTGTATAGTAGCGCAACCTCACGCTTCCGGTTTCGCCAGCCAGGCTTGGTGTTGTCGCCGTTCTAATTATCGCGGCCTCTCCTATGCCCCGTCCTCCCTTCCCCCAATTGCTGTTCTGTTCTATTCTACTCTGCTTCACCCCTCCCCAAACACCCCTTCCCCTATGAGTGGCTTCTCACGTACATCTTCCAGAACGAATTGCTTACATTGCACAACACCTCACTCTCTCGTGGTCATCTGTGTCCCTTGCACCCACGCACACAGGCACACATGCACACATGCACCCACACACAGTGCTCTCTCCTATGCACCCGCTGCAAGGTTCGCCGGCAGTGCTCAGCCCTACGCAGCAGCGTACATACATGGGAAGGATGACAACATACATAGTACAGTCCCCAAACAAGACAGGCACAGACACAAGCAGGCCTGCGGCGTCTGCCCTGGTCGAAGCAGATAGGCAGGTCTTATTTTGTTGGCCCTATCAAAATGCGCCTGTCGGTGCAGCGCTTAGCCGCCCGCCCATGGCTCCCATCAACTCCCATCAGTCGACTCGTCCCACCCTCTGGCCTGCGAGCATATTCTTAGTATCAGCCGCAACAAGGGTTTGACCAGACCTGCTCAAACAGGCGCTACACTCTCCACATCCGCTCTCGACGATTACAGCAACCGCTGCAAAGCCTCTCCTGAGAAGCGCCCGCCCGTCGTGACCGTCTAGTAAGCCCCACCCTTTGCCTAGTTTCAAGCGCCTCGATCGAGCAGAGGGTAGCGATAAAAGAAACAGCATCGTGTTTCAACAAATTCTCCGATGGGCCACGACTGGGGTCGCCTGCTGCCGCTGGCCTTTGTTTAGCATGCATCATACTCATGGGTGCTTGTATAAAGACCTTGCCATTGCTACCATCCTCAGAGCTCTTCAGACCCCGACACATACCCTCCCCCCATACCTTCGTTTCTTTCATATCAATCTATCTCCTACCTTGTATTTTCCTTGCCATAGCTCGTCCTCACTTTCGTTCTCCTGCTCTACTTTAATCATAATACCTACCCTTCCCCATTCGCTTCACCACCTTGCTCCGACTCCTCCTTCGCTCCCCCTCTAGCATTCCTCCACCATATCGATACTGTTATACCTGATTCATATCTTCTTTACATTTCTTTCCCCATGATCACCATGCCCAAAGTTGACAAGAGCGCGTCGGCTTCCCACCGCAATTCCGTCTCAACGGCCTCGGCTGCAGGAGGGGGCACTCGAAGCTCGTCCTGGTCTACAAAGGACGATGAGACCCTCATCGCTGCGCGAGCACAAGGGTTGAATTGGAACCAGATTGCGCCCAAGCACTTCCCCTCCAAGTCGCCAAACGCCTGCCGCAAGCGGCATGAGCGATTGATGGAGAGGCAGAACGCCGAGCAGTGGGACGGCGTCAAACTGGACGTGCTGGCCCAAGCGTACATGGACGTGAGGCGCGAGATGTGGGGTGTTCTGGCCAGCCGGGTTGGGGAAAAGTGGCAAGTGGTCGAGCAAAAGGTACAGTGACTCAAGCGTTGGTGATACTTGTTAGCATCCGGCTGACCTCTACTGTAGTGCATGGAGAAAGGACTGAAGAATCTTGCCCAGGCCTACCGGTCGGCACAGAAGAAACAGGGTACCTATGGCGGCAACGATGATAGCGGATACGGCGTTTCTGACCTGGAAGAAGAACCTGATGACCGCCACACAGACGTTCGTGAGTCTGCTGAGGTGCCGCCCTTCTCCTACTCGAGTGGCTTTTCTCCCAGCAGCCAGCGAGTACCCAGCATCCAATCCATGCTCGGCCAGTACCCGGGCCCTTCTCGTACGTTGCCGCATCCGTAGATGCATTATGCGTTTCTCTTTGGCTTCGGCCTGTTTTCCCTTTCCTCAACGGTTTTTCCGATTACACAAGTTACGACCCTCACGATCATTCCTGGCGCGTTTAGGCTTCTCGACATGGAGCATTCTGTATCACTAGTGGTCGGCAGGGCACCCATCATCCAACTATACCATATTCCTAGAAATGGGCTAGGTCTTGGTCGTTTAGGCGTTGATAAAATTTTTGAAGGCACGGCATAGCGAGGCGTTGGATGTAATGGCAGAGGCATACAGGACGGACACTCGCTACAATATGCATTCGCTACATTGACGAACGATTTCATCCGCAATTTTCAACCCTCTAGGTCGGGGTTTATTTTTCTCCCATTCATTGTTATGGCGTTCATCCCTCCATGACGGGACGATCTTCCCTTCCCTTCAGACCTGTAGCTAGTTCCTATTTCCGTCGTTTTTCCTATGAAATTGCCAATT
This sequence comes from Nigrograna mackinnonii, assembly GCA_001007845.1. Taxonomy (NCBI): domain Eukaryota; kingdom Fungi; phylum Ascomycota; class Dothideomycetes; order Pleosporales; family Nigrogranaceae; genus Nigrograna; species Nigrograna mackinnonii. The sequence continues at coordinate 349,646 of JGVQ01000007.1, read as the reverse complement.
TTTCTTCTTCTTTCCTTGTCATATTTCCTCTAGCTCTGATGCAATAGACCGGGTGTACAGTGTTTCATTTGTTACTGGGCCATAGACGGTAAAGACCTCATCATCTGCGCCAACAAGAAGGCAATTCAATGACATCAAGGCCAAGCAGGCCCATACCACAAAAGCTCTGTTACATGCACGAACACTCTCCGCACTCTCCAACGAGAACAGGCGTGGTACAGCAGGAGGGCGAAGCTGACATGCAGAGGGCAGTCTTACGGGCGCACATGGCAGTAGTGAGGAGTGCAGAGGGTAAGGCCAGTGGTGGGAGGTCCTGTCCACGGGGTGCTGTTTGTGAGTGGGATAATCGATAAAGAAGAGGTGCATGCGCTGCGCAGGGGCCTAAAAATAGGGCCATGGGCCACGGCGCGGCTGCAGCGACGAAGGATTAGGAAAGGACGAAGGAACACAAGATCTCGGCAATCAGGGCAGGCACGGCACGACAAGGGAAGGGGAAGGGACGGACAGGGTAAGAACAGAGGACAGGATAGGAAAGGGCAGGGCAGGGCAGGGCAGGGCAGGGCAGAGCAATTCCTTTCTTTTCCCTTCTCTTCCGCCTAAGTGCCCCCGTAGTCAGTAGGTAGGTGGTATAGTTACGTACTCCGTAGTTTTAGTCGTTGCTGTACTCCCTCCCCTAGGGCCAGGCAAAGCCAGGCCAGAGAAAGGAAAGCGCGCGGGCGGCCCCTAGCGAACTGTGGGCGGATTTTGGATGGCCATGGCGTCTGGCGTTCTCGTCTTCTGCCTCTCTGCCTATGCCTCTATGCCTTTGCCGCCTCTGCCTCGCGCCCTCTGTGCCTCTATGTGTGCCTCTACGTGTACCTCTGTGCCTCTCACTACTCCTCTGCGAGTAATTCATCGTTCGCGCCAAGTAAGCCCAACGGGTGAGCCGGCGAACCGCGGGCGCCAAACCCAACCCAAATGGCAAACCTTTCCCTTCAATGCCTCTCGATTACGTAGATGACCTAACCCTAACACTCGCATCGCATCCTCCCGCCAACCCCAACCAACCTCATCAGTCCTACACTACTCCGCCCCAAATTTTCCTCGATCCTGCCTACCCCATAGGCTTGTGAGAAACACCACACTCACACACTCCTCCCACAACATGCAGTTCGCGTCGAACAAGCAATGCCCCTCTTGCGCGTTCCCTACACCGATCCCCTGCCTCTCCCGCGCATAATCCCCGCCTCTGCCAACACCGCCTCAGGCGCTATAGCTGCCCTCGTCGACTTCCTCTCCTCTCCATCAACAGCCCCCGCCGCACAACCACAGAACCCACCCCTCGGCCTTCATCGCAGCAGCACCCTCCCCAATGGAGACAACCAATATTCCACCAAGACGGTCCTGCTTACCGGCGCGGGCATTTCAGTCGCATCGGGTCTCGCGGACTATCGCGGCACCAACGGGACGTACACGCTGAACAAGCAGTATAGGCCGATTTATTTTAATGAGTTTTGTGACAGCCATGAGGCGAGGAAGAGGTACTGGGCAAGGAGCTTCCTCGGATGGACTAATTTGCATCGGGCGAGGCCCAATGCTGCACATAGAGCTGTGGGGAGGCTGGGGGAGATTGGGGTCGCGGGGAGCTGTATCACGCAGAGTGAGTAGACGCTTCGTCTTGTTATCCGTTCCCGGTCATCAAGAGTGCCATAGAGGCACAGTACACTCCAATAGTATAATTAACGAGCGCCAATTGCTGCCCCGAAACTCGTAAGCTTCAAGATTAGAACACACAACTGACAAAGGTCCTTCCAACAGATGTGGACTCCTTCCATCCCATGGCTCACCCATCTCTCCCAACCATCGAGCTGCATGGCTACCTCCGCTCTTTAGTATGTTTGACGTGCCGCAACGAGTACTCTCGCTCCGCCTTCCAGACCCATCTTGCGACCCTCAATCCAGCCTGGGCCGCTTTCCTGGAAGAAATCATCGCCACAGGCGCCCTAGACACGGAGAACCCAGACGAGCGCCGCAGGAAAGGTCTCAAGACGAATCCAGACGGCGACGTAGATATTCCAAATGCTCCATATAGCACGTTTAGATATCCTGCATGTCCAGTGTGTCTAGAAAAACCTCCACGGAGGCCAGATGGTGGTATCGTCAAGGTCAAGGTTGATAGAGACGGGGCCTGGACACCAGAAAGTGACGGCGGAGTATTAAAACCCGCCGTAATCATGTTCGGCGAGTCCATACCCTCAGCTACGAAAACCGCAGCTGAAGAGGCCGTGGACGCAGCGAGTAGAATCCTAGTCGTCGGCAGCAGTCTAGCCACGTACTCGGCATGGCGCCTTGTCAAACGTGCAAAGGAGAAACACATGCCCATCGGCATTCTAAACATCGGTGGTGCGAGAGGGGAGGATTCCTTCTTCACCAATGTTTCTGAAGAGAATACGGGTAGGGAGGCAGTTAGGTGTAGCGAGAACGCGGATAAAATCTTACCCCAGGTTGTCAAGATATTAGAGCGTAGTAGAAGATGATGTAGATTTAGCAAAGTGTCACTTCTTTCTACATGGTGTGCTATGTCCTTGTATATAGACCTTTGTAAAGGCATTAGAACGCGTGGTTTTGGCATGGCTTGGATGTATAAAAATCATTAGCTGATTTTATCCCATCCCCCAAGAACTGGCACATGGTAATGACACTGGAAATATTTGCAGTTGCGGAATTAGATCATCATAGCTTCGCTGCAGTTACAAAATCCAACCAATTGACCTTCGTATCCGATATTGAGGCCACAAAGAGCATAGAATATCTGCATGTGTGAGATGTTGAACCAGACTCCACAACAGCCCAGAATTTTTCCATCCATATTGCAGTACATTCATCAAATGAATATGTATAACAAGAATCGCACCTGACGGTCTAACAGAAACCAACGCACAAGAAACAGCAACAGCAACAACCTAGACATACTTCCCACAGAACCGGTCAATCGTCGGGAACGCATGGTATGTCTTAACTAGTAGAGTGTATGAATTTTTTTTTTTGGGTTATGTGAATATGAGAGTGTGGTGATGTGCATAGTGGAGTGTAGTGTAGTGTTGTTTATTGATTACATCCTCTATGTCTTCTCACACAGCCGGCTAGGTATTAAAGAAGGAAGAAAGGAGAAAAAAGAGGAGCGGAGGGGGGAGGGAACGGGTAGATGGGTTTCTCCATGTATGTATGCATAAAGCGAAGTGTAGAAGATGTAATATTTACTCTTTGTCCCTCTCTCTATGTATGCCATCTATGTAAGGTAATTATCTACTTCTAGTTCTACCCCTACTCCTACTCCTACCTGCTCTTCATCAACCATCAACCCTCAATCAACCTAGTATGTATATATCTCATCTAGTCATCATACCGTTTTATTTTCTCTTTACTCCATTTTCATTTTCCATTTTCCATTTTCCATTTTTTGATATTCAACTTCTCGAATCCTTGTGTCTTTTGTCTTGCAAGAAAAGAACTCACTTCAGAACACAGACAGACTGATTAAATGACTAGGTAAGTAGGTAGGTAGGTAAGGGAGGGGAAGGAATTTTTGTCTGAAGTAGCTAGACTAGCTAGATTAGGATTCAATTTCGAATTTACTATCCCATCTAAGTATCTATGAATCCTATCAAATTCCCATCCCATGTGTCTGTCTGGTCCCCCTAAGCAGGCAGCTATAGACTGGCTCTAGCTGTGGAGTTTCTCCCGTATCGCGTCTATCGCATCGTATCGCCCGCGTACTCGATCGAAGATCTAAAAGTAATACAAAAAAGAAGTTGAGGATAAAAGTCGACTCTGCGCCTACCCACGCGCCCATTCCCCGTCATGATATGATATCCAAGAGGCGCAAACCGGGCGTTTCTCTGTCTTATCTGTGTTATGTTTGCTCTCGGTTCTGGAGCTGGAGCTAGGATATCCGATCCCTCCTGATCAAACACCACCTAACCAACCCTTCATTACTCCCTACTCTTAAGATAGAGAATGAATGTGATTTAGATAAAAAACGCCAGTATACCCCCAAATAATGCAGTGATCCACATCAAGTCATAAAATGCCATACCCTGTATGAAAAAAGCGCCACGTCTATAGAAGAATGGGAGAAGTGGGAAGAAAATATACATGAACTCAGGAGAAATCAACGTCGCCAGTCATTCTTGTGACCATGAGCTCGGGCAGCCTGACTTCCTTGCCAAAATCAGGGATAAAGGGGGCCTTCATCGGGAGCCCTTGCTCCTGCTCCTGCTGCTGCTCTTGCTCGTCCTCAGACTTGTCCTCCTCGGTACGCTTGATTTGTACCAGCTTCTCCAGATTCCTTCCAGGCATCTGGCGCAGAAGTTTGTGGCACTGCACGCAAATGATGACGTGACACCATGAACACGATAGCTTGGACATATTCTCGTTCTTCAGGCATGCCATGCAGGCGTGTGGCTGGAAGAGGTTCTTATATGTGCCTAATGTCGCGTGCTGCGTGTAGCAATTATACATTCCTGGCGTGACGGCTGGTGGTGAGCGTGGTTGAGGTTGCTTGGTCAGGGGTATAAAGTCATCTTCTGTGGGAGAGTCGATGGGGAATCTAGGCTGATATGCTGGCTCGGGACGGGCTTCGGGACGGGCTTCGGGGGATTGGGCTTCGTTGGTACGTTCAAATCGGGAAGTCGTGCGGGGTGGAAACTGGGGTGCAGCGGCGGCAGAAGGCGGGGACAATGGAGATACAATTCTGGCTCGTTCTTGATTTGATGGTGCTACGGTAGGGTTCTGGAGCTGTGTTTTTGGTGAAGCCACGACTTCATCGAAGCTGAATGGGCGCCCGTACTGTCTCTGGCCTGCTGATAGTGGAGAAACGGGAGATTGTGAATCTCTAAGAGTGTTTTGGATGGCGGTAGCTAGAGTCGGCGCCCGCCCCTCTGATACTCTTGGCTGCTGCTGCTGCTCTGTCTTTCTAGGAGATGGCGTTGGCCCCGGTGTGATAGTGTCGAGCGGCGTTGCAGCTACTGAAGGCTTTCTAACGCCAGCCTATAGTACTATTGTTAGAACCAGATATATTGGTGTGATGATATAGCGCCACTCACGTTGTCGGGAGTGCTTGATATGCGCTGGTCTGGGGGAGGGGAGATCAATATATACCTTTAAAATATTGAAACCTGTGGAACTCTTCCCTCGCAAATGCTTGCCCGGCGTTTCAGGTGCTTTGGCACGTGGGTTCGAGGGTAGACCGGCGAATGCCTTCCTTGGTGGTGGTGGAAGAGGGGCTTCAGAGGGCTGTTCATCAGGTGTTGGGGGCAGTTCAGCTGGAATTTCAGTCTTATTAAAGGTTGGCCGGTCCCCAGAGGTGGCTGTGCGTGGTAGAGGAGTTGCTTGAGCTGATTGAGGAAGAGATTTCTTGCGCGGCATCTCTTGAGATGGTCCAGGAATTGATTGTTTGCGAGGGGTTGTGTCTTGCGGAGGTCCAGGTTGTGGGGCCTTACGCGGGGAGTGATCTTGTGAAAGGCCAGAAAGAGAATCTTTACGAGTTGGAAGATCTTGCGGAGGCCTTCGAAGTGAATCCTTACGTGGTGGAAGATCTTGCGGTAGACTAGGAAGTGATTCTTTACGTGGGGGAAGATCCTGCGGAAGCGCAGGAAGTGATTGTTTGCGAGACATTTCTTGTGGGAGCGCCGGGAGAGATGGTTTACGTGTTATTTCTTCCTTTGAGGCGGGTCGTGAGTTTGTGGTAGCCTTATCCATGGTACCGTTTGTTGGCTGCGAAGCTGCCTGTCTACCTCGTGGACCTCGACCTAGATCTGCTAGACTCATGAACTTTTTGAGAGGTTTAATGATCTTTGGTGGTGGATCGGGCTGCTCTTTTATTGCTGGTCCATTTAGGGGTTCCTTTGAGTCCCTGCGATCGTTTACCCCCTTCGACGAATTGCTCGCATCAGCTCCAGTCGTAGACGTCACAGACTGCTGGCGACGTTCCGACTTTTCTGGAGGTGGAGGGGGGAGTGGACGCTCTTCTAAGTCCCGTTGGGCAGGAGTCTTTAGTACTGGCACGTCCTTGGCTGGAGTTTGAGGCGCGGCAGCAGGAGTGGGAGGTACTACAGCGGTTGATCCGTTGCTTGCTAGAAGCTTTAGTGACCTAGGTTTCGAGCTGCGTGATATCGACCGCGACACGATCTTCTTGGGCTGATTTGCGAATCGATCTCCATTAGTGGATGCCGGACTAACTGGCTCGTCTACTGCAAAAGAAGGTCAGCTTGTTTCTGTTGGGGTAAAGCAACGTATCCGGGGCCGGGAGAAGCTATAAAGTATTTCCAAGCGCAGCACCAAGGAAGAGGGAAACAGGCAATGAATGACAAGCGGAACACCAAATTCATGGATACTGATTCATACCTCTTAATTGAAACTTCATCATTACTGGTGGAAGCGGTTTCTCGTCATTGCTTGGTGGCGGAGGGGGTAGGTCTTTCTGAGCTGGTATCGAAGAATATGTGTATGGGGACATGTCGCCGCGGCCAAACGAGTTTCCATAATCATTTAAAAGAGCGCTGATAACATCTTGCCGCGATGATGGAGCAGCCAACCCAAGCCCCTGCTGGGTCATTGCTGTGGTCATCCCCGATCGAATACCGTGTTTCGATGGCTGTACTTATTAGGAGAATTTGGCTGACTGCGTAGAAACAGGGCGTGTTAAGTGTACGAGGGCAGTTCGCGTAAGCTCCCGGCTAGCTGTGTGTACCAAGAGATTCGAAGGTATTATTTTGCGACCTGGTTAGACGGGTAGAGAGTATGTAGTGGCGTGGAATAACGAAGGAGAGGCGCGCGACACAAAAGAATGACGTTGGAAAGAGGGAAAGTATACTGTGGAAGCTGCTGTGTGACGTGGAGGAATGCTTGGAGAGAGTGGGCGGCGTATTATGAGAGGCAGGTCATCACGTTCATTTTCTCGGACAATTAGGTGGTCGTCTCAGACTGAGGCCGTCCCCTGGGATTAAGGCTGGCGAATGGGCGGAGAGGCCATCAAACACTTTGGTGTTTGGGATCCCGACAAGCTTCCTGCTTGTCGCAGATTGCTCCACTGTCTCGCTGAGTCCATGCAAGGGACAGGTGGATCGTCGTGGGAGCCGAGCAAGATGACAGGAGAGGGCCGCCCCACGGGAGCGGATCATTTTTTCCACAACAGCCAGAAATGAAGAAACTTTACTCTTGATAAACAAATCATAATTCAATAATAGCAGAGCCGGCCGAGGCGGCGTCATGGCGGCGGAGACGGACGAAGGGCCGTTGAATTTGGTGGAGGACAAGCTCTTGGGAGATCTGACGTTCAGGGGTTGAGCCTCCAGGGTGCGGGAGGCCAGATGAGGAATGATGGCGTGCACGTGACTGTTTCAGACCTTGCGCAAACATCCAATTGGATCTCCAGGCACTTGAGTCTTCCGCGCCCCATGATGCTGTTTTGACATGCAGCAGAGCTGGCTGCCTATTCGGGTGTGGTGTCATCGCCATCGTTGCCTTACGGCCGCCGTCTCTTTTGATGATTTGACATTTGGAAAAGGAGTGGAGGGTTGCGTGTCTGGGTCTACTTGCTAGGAATTTACCGAGTATGGGTGACCTTGTATACTACGACTAGTGGACCACCAAGCATCGAGAGATAGTAATTGTTTGCAACATGTTGATTGTGATAATATTTGCTGTGAGATTGTAAGGACCCTTTCCGTATGACCCGTATCTCGGTCTTACGCCACGGTCCAATTAGATGTTAAGAATATATATATATATGGATATTCAGTTATAGGCGCAGGTTCTCTCATAACCCATCAAAACGTCTTCAGTCTTCCCAACAAAGCAATGCCGCCTCGGTGTATCCAAACGCCTTCAGGGCACGACGGACCCTTCTAATCCATCTTCCCGGTTTTTAATTCCTGGTGGGTATCCGCTCCGCCAGCTTAGCCTGCTGGTCACTCCACAAATGAAAAAAATGTGCCAACCCATGCGCCGTCGCTAATGATTCGACCGATTGAGGCCGAGGTGGTCCAAAAAAGGGTATGTAGGTTGGGGAAAATATATACAACAAAATATGCCTGGTTCCGTCTACTGGAAGAAGAACAGGAGAATCATTAAAATGAAAGTAATTGTCGGTGTCAAAGAAGCAGTTAGTGCCGAAGCAGCTCCCGTCATGGGCGTAGCGGTTCGATTGACAAACTCGGGCCCGCACGCAATCTGGATCTGTTGTGCGGCCGAGTTGTATGTTTTAGAAACTGGTTGGGTGGAGTTACCGGCAAAGGAGGAGAAAATGGCCATTGCGTCTTGTAGACATGAGTTACAAGTCGGCCGGGCTCCGCCGGGCAGGGTAACACCAAGGGGAAGATAATACGGGTACGAGTCTGTAGTAGCCGATGTGTTTGTTACTGCATTGGCGTAACCTAAGGGGCACGGGATTAGCATTTGCAATATAGTCGATGCGTTAGCATAACTCACAGTAGCTCCCATCATCGTCCCGCAAGCAGCTCGCCTGATACAGTGGTTCATAGGCAATCAGTCCGTTGTACGCTTGCAAAACCTGCGGGTTGTCGTTTGCAAAGTCTACCGCACAATTCTGGTCTGACAGCAAGTCATTCGCCCTGTCGTTCATGATGGCTGCGCATGATGTCAAGTTTGCTTCACAGGTCGCCTCGAGGGTCCTGGTAATGCGGATATAGGATTTGGATGCGTCAAAAAAGCCACTCGAAGTCTAAGTGTGCAGGTTAGCTTTTTGAAACCCCTGAATGCACCATGGAGCAGACGCTCGTACCTGAAGCATGAGAGAGAAGGGATGACACTTGTTGAACGCATCGTCGGTCAGCAAGCGGCGAAAATAATTGGCACATGGGGCGGTGAAGTTGTTTGACAATGCGGTATCGAAAGGTTTTGGGATGGAGAAGTCGGAAGCAGTAGCACTTGGGTCGGTGGCTATGGCGGATTTGGACGAAGGGGCGGACGTGGTCGGGGTTGGGGTTGGGTCATCGTCATCATCATCTCGCCGTCGTTCGAGATGCATGAAAGGAGCGACTACTGGAGGAGGGCGAGTATCTACCACGAGGAGCGAAGAGCGTTCCCACGCTGGGGGTTGGATATCTTCGACGGGGACGATAGGTAAGGGCGCTGATCTTCGCCGATCACCATGTGTTGCTTGTGCGGTCGCGGTTGCGGCTCCGAGCAAGGAAGTCCAGGTTAGCAGGAGCACGACAAATGACAGCAGAGCGCGCGGGGACGTATGAGCATTATAAGAATAAGAGGAAGAGCAAGAGGAGGAATAGGAGATTGAAGAGGCGGAGGCGGTGCAGGCGGTGCGAGCGGCGCGTTGCTTCAGACTCAGACTCCGACTCAGATTCTGGCTTTGGCACTTGATGGACTTGGACTCGTGCTTCTGGGCCTGCTCCCGCTGGCTGCATCCAGCCGTGGCCGAGGTTTGGCAGGCATTATGGTGCGACATGGCTCCAGACTCCCGTTTCGCAACCACTGCAACACGAGATTTGATGTTTGTCCCTGTGCTCGGCCATTGGAGCTCCATCATTGTTTCTATAATTGTTTCCGGTTTCCGGTTGCCGGTTTGCTTTTCTGTTTCCTTTACAACCACTCCAGACACTGGCACACCATGACCGTGATGGGGAAGTGTAGCGTGATTCCAGATTCCAGATTCCGGCTTCTGGCTTCTGGCTTCTGCGGGTTGTAGTAGGTGTGTTCTGGCTCCTGGAATTGGAACACACACTACTGGGTAAGAAAGTATGTCCCTTGCAGCAACGACAACGAGGTCAGCCAGCAGCAGCGGTCCGAGTCCGTAAGTTCAAGTCGCGGGGCGGGATGCTCCCTTTTCCTGAAATTCCAGTGCGGGCCGGGGACGGGAACGAGTGACAGCAGTTGGTGGGTGACTGGGGGGACTGGGGACACTCCAGGACTCAGGAGGCAGTTGGAGATGTCGATCGATGCCAGAGGAGGTAGTTTATAAGATAAAAAGACAAGAGAACGGTCTCTTGCCCTTCAAGTCCCTTGTTTTATTGCTTTTTTCTTCTTCTGCCCCAAACAGCCCATGCAAGCTTGTTGACGGAGGTGAGCCTGTGCCACTTGCTGGGAGCAGCCGTGCCTTATTTCATTGTCGGCGCGGGCCTTTGGGGGGGGATTGGGGTGATTGGGGTGATTGCTTGCGCGTGCCCTTCAAGCCACTCACCCACTGTCTCCGCCGCCCATCTCGACATGGGAATAAAGCCAGCGCCAGGCGTGCATGGCCCCTCCCCTCCCTCCCGCCGTACTTAGTTACAAGCAGTCAAGATTCAACATTTCGGCTGACGAGCAGACATGGCGACATGGCGAGTCGGGTAATAGCGCCGGGTTGGCCATGGGCAGGGCTGCTTTGGTCGGGAATGAAGCATCGTCGCCTTGCCATAGGCCAGAGGCTGGGTTGGCGTGTGCGAGGCAATATAACCATGCAGTCGGTAGTCGGATCGAGGGATGGTTCTAGGTCTACGTGGGTCTCTCTAGGGGACCTCTAGGGGAACCTCTAGAGGACTTTTACCTTCGTAGAGCATCATGGGTGCATTGGGATGGAGAGGGGGTTCCCATTTCGAGCCCATTTCGAGCCCATTTCAGTTCCATTCAGTCCCAATTCACCCTTGGCGCATCCCACCCCCAGGGCGAGCTGCCGGCGCCCTGCTGTGATATCGATGGCAGCACGGCATTCTGGCCAAAACGGTCCCACGGTCGTTCTTCTGTCAACAACTAGACGAACGGTTGGGCGCACGCACAGCATGGCGTGGCATGGCAAGTCATGTATGTATGCATCCGTATGCAATGCACCTCTGGTCCGGATGAACCGGGGGGGTGATGGGGGGACTTTTGCAGGCCAAGCAGCACACACTGCGGTGGACGAGGCTACCAGAAAAGGCCCAAAAAGGCAGATGGACATTATTGACTGCTACTGGGGCTGGCAAGGGGCCGGGGGCTGAGAAGGTATGAGCAGAATCAGAATCAGAATCGGACTCGGACTCAGACTCAGACGCACTCGAACGGAGTAGTATCTATTGCTAACTATCTGCATCGGCTCATCCTCATCAGCAGAGAGTAGCATAATCCAGTGTTCCACGGCGCACCCCCTCCTCTGTCCTCTGTGATCAGAGACTCGTGGGTCATGCAACACGGCGGAAGGCCGTGCAAGAGTCGGACGGGGCCCCAGCAATGTGCGATTCATGATCCCATTGGCATCACCTGGTACCAGATGCTCCCTGGGCGGCGGCAGTAGAGTTTTGTGTGCGTTGAGTGCCCTCCATTTCGGGGTGTCGTGTGGATACACACAAACACCACCACTCAGACATCCACACCGGCCAGGTTTCCGACACAACCAACCATCACCCCCCAGGGCAGACGCGGCCGATGCGCTCGCTCTTCTCCCATCATTCCCTTCTTCTTCTTCAAGCATCGAATTTCCCTGCGCGAGCAATATCGACCTCACGATGCGCCCACCGTTGACTGCCAAGCCAATAAAGCCACCACAAGCAACCGGCCCCCCCCTATCGGAGTCGTTCATCACCTTCACCGTCAGCTGCATCCATCGGCATTGAGCAATGTCTGGTCAGCACCGCTTCCACCAACGTTGCCCTTCATCTCACGCCCACCACTCTCTACCCTTCTCTGGCCCGGAGCCTCAAGAGCGACCGCTGTCCAGCTGTCAAATCTGTCCCCCATTCCTTCTGCTCGCCCCGCAGCCTCGCAGTCTGACAGCCCAGATTCTCCAGATCCCCGTCTCGGCCTCCATCGTACGATCGACCAAGGCCTGGCGATGCCGTGAGGTTCATCCCAGCGGCATGCAGCAACCCTCATTTCTGGGTCCGACCTCTATCCTGCCCTGTTACTCCGTAGATTGCATCAATATTATTTCCTTTGCAGCCAATTCCAATTTCCAGAATGACTGCCCTACCCGGAAGGTCTCCAACCACACGTTGCTATCACTCTACCGATGTCTACGGAGTCGCCTGCCTGGCCTCCCTCATTTATTGATGTCCGCTCGTATTCCGCTAGATGCTTACTATCTCAATTTTCTATTTTCCTCGTCTGTCCAAATGCGGCTATCGAGCAATAGTCTTGCTGCCCAGCACTCGATAAGGTGTATTGGCAGCGTTGTCTACGCCCCTTAATTCAAACTACCAGGACAGTGCGTAACTCGAGCCTGGTTTTGGTCTGCAGTCGTCGCACGCTTCGTCTTAGAATTTCGTCATTGTTCATATCTTCTTATCAAATGTACCTCGTCCCATGCTATTCCACAGCAGACGGCTTAGAACTGACCCTGGCGCCGATTTCCATCCCTCCGTATGGTACCTAGGCGCACATCCCCGTGCATCCGATCTACTGGCAAGGACAGCGTCTCCAGTGCCTCGCTCGATCCTAGCTGCCAAAATTAATAAGCGGGTACCATATGATCTCGACACTTCTGCCGCAAAGGACCTTCCATCATCATGCCCGCCTCCACCCTGCTTCCTAGGCCATATAAACACTGGCATATACCGATATCACGCGGAACAAATGAACGACTCTGACTTCAATCAGCCGTGGTACCACCGATGGACATTGTTTCTATAGGAATATGACGTTTCCGAAGCGAGGTCTTCATTGCGATTGGAGCAAGGAGACTACAATATTGTAAATTCTCGTAATGGGCACGAAGATCCTGCTCGTCACCCTTGGATGCACCCCTCCACGTCGCCCTTTCACAACCCACCTCGTCTCCCTGCTCGGATCCTCATTATAGGGCAACCTACCCCGCCCTTTGAATCTGAAACATCTATAGAGGACAACTGGCGAGCGTATCACCAAACAAATCCTCCAGAGTCTTCCGCCACTCATTCTCTTCACGGAATCGCATCCGCTAGCCCCGAATTCTCGTGGTGGTACCTATACGGGTTTTAGAAGGGTTCATTATCGTAGATGGCGGGATGACTTTTACATTTTGAACAGTGGGTCCCACACCGTTACCGCCCTCTTCGATATTCGACCATTACCCAAGCTAGGTGTCTCGATGAAGAACTGTTTGTCAGCCGAGCACTCGATCACCTTCCCGAAGATCGACTCATCGTCCAAGCAACGCTCATAGGCCGCCACGATCGTAGACTGTGGAGTCAGGCACTCTGGAGATACGGCATCAATCATTTCTTGAGGAATGATAGCCGTGTGGACGATACCGGGGCATACAGCGTTGATGCTGATGTTCTCTTTCTACACGAAATTAATATAGCGACCGAGATGGGCGGGTGAGACACTTACACCTTTGAGCACGCGTGCAGTTGCCCTCACAAAGTTTACAACCTGTCATCAATCAGCTGTGACCATTGGCAGCCCTTTAGAAGTCCATACCGCGGCTTTGGCTCCGTCGTATTCTGGATAAGACTCATGAGGCACTATAGCTGCGGCGCTTGCAGTAACAACAATCTTCCCTCCGGGAGTCTTGTTCTTCCTCATGAAATGGATTGCCAGTTGCGTCCCATAAACAACTCCTTTGTAGTCCACGTCCGTGCAGATTAGATCTGGCTTTGGAGGAATCCTTCCCCAATCAGTACTATTACGGTAACAGACTTGGTCACTAACTTATCCGAACCCCGATGGTCAAAAATGAAGACAGAGCTAATAATTGTGAGCAACTAATTTCTTCAAAGTTTACGCAACTAACCTCTTGTCTACAATCCCAGCGTTTGCACAGAGTGCATCGATACGCCCATACGTGTTCCATACGTTCTGGAACATCTCCGCTTGACTAGGATAACCAATCTATCAGCATTGAAAATATCGCGCAGGCTATTGCCATCACACCTGTCATAGTCTGCAACATTTGTTTTGTAGAACGTGGACGCATCCCCAAGCTCTGCTGCAAACTCCTTGTTTTCATTGATGTCAGCTATTGCGACCTTCCAGCCCCGTTTGACCAGATCTCGCGCCAGCGCCAGGCCCATTCCAGAGCTTGCGCCCGTTACAATTGCTACAGGTGATGAGGTCGCCATATTACGCGGTCGTTGTTATGCTGTCAATGCAATGTCATTGGTACTACTATCTAAACTGCCCTATATAATGGACTCGTCGATATGGCGGGTAGCTTTTCCGCGCCGGAACAACATCACACGAAGAACAGGTCGTCTGAGGTCATGAGAGTCCTTCGCGTTCCTTTTTCAAGCCTTAGGTAGCTTGTTTCTGGAGCTTAGGGTGAGGGGTTCCAAAAGCAGTCACGTAAAGGTCGGCTAAGTAAAGGCTACAACCCCAGTTTGGCAATCCACCAACCTCAACACAGTGAGTGCATCATCGGAGCAGACTATCTAACAATTACACTTTCAAAATCAACGTATACTGCCGCGCTACGTACAATGGATAGTAGAAACAATGGGAGGGGCCCATCGCAATGTGTTGAGACCAGCATCGGCGGTCCGAGCGCCTCGACTACACTCGGGAAACATTTCCCGTGCTTCCTACCTTGACGTCCCACCATATACTTTTGTTTCGAGACAGACAAACTGAGTCGAGTGCATGGGAATTGAACAAGGTCGGTATTGATCAACCGTCAAGGGTTCGATAAGCTTAGTTCGATGCTAGTGATGATTCGTCAGCTACTCAGCACCCCCCTCTACACGTGTAGTCGTCGAGATATCTAGAGGCCTTCATGAATAGTACAGGAGATTGGTCAGGGTCTTTGTAAGAGGACTGTTGCCAGGAACATGTCAAAGCATTTCGCCCCCACAGGATAGAGTACAGTTAAAATCGATTTTCAAGAGTATGTTTAGACACAGAAGCTGGCCCCATGTCCCCACTGCAGAACTGAGTAATGGTGTTCCATTCGGGCAGTGCACTTGGAAAATCACCTTTACGTGACATCCGATTGTATATATCGGTTCGTTGCAATATCATGGCCTATTAGAAGTGTACCTTCTCTCCACAGACCAACGCCTGCCATCCCCTCAGGTACACTCCATCTCCAACGTCTCAATTACGCCCTCTTGGTACACGGGTAAGCAAGTCCGCCACGCCATCTCCAGAAAACAATGCCCCTACATCCAAATTCACGTCATATTTCGGGGTGTAGTGACCACTATAGCGGGGCTTCTTGCCCAGCATTCCTGGGGTACAGGGACCAATTCACCCAACCAAACGCGGGACGAACGACAGCGGAAAGACGGATCTGCACGCTTATGCAAGGCTTACATGGCTGAGTCGCTAACTTTAGGTGTCGTGATCAATATTTTTTTTGGTGGTGGTTTGGGAGTACGCAAAGAACGGGTAAGGGTATGCCTTGGATCAGCTTTTCGATGGGGTTTTATATAAGGCTTTGATTCTTCTGTTGAGAAAATTGGGTTCAGCCATTCAAATTACACTTCCAGATTATATCTGCTTCCAATTGTTCAGTCAAGCCTCAATTGAATATATTAGCTTTCGTTTAGCTTGCTATCATCGCGAAATATGGACGACTTCTACCTCTTTGCAAACTGTAATTTCGTCCCAGACAAGTACCCAGATGTAAGTACACTTCCCAACACTCATCCAATAGTCCACGAACCCCCAAAAGCAAAAAACCACCTTCTCCACCACCCACCACCAAATATTAGCTAACGAAAACCAATTAATTCAAAATCTTTAGTGGCAAGCAGCATACGACGAACTCGCCAAATACGTCTGGTCCTCAGAACCCACAACAAAAACCTACTACTTCGGCATCCCATTCGACTACGCCCATGACTTCAACAAGACAACAAGCATGTTTGCATTCGAGGTATACGGGACTCGGGATGTAAGTTTTCCCCCATCCCCATCCCCCTTCCCCTCTTCTACAACATCAACATCAACATCAACCTTTCACTTATACATCCATCCAAAACACAAAAACTAAGGGATACATTCATGAACTAGGACCTCTACGGCGCAACAGGCCACCTAGGTTCCCCCGCCATGGCCGGATTCCTCGAAAAGATCCCCTCAGCCTCAACAACAGGTCTAGATCTAAACCACTACCGATCCATTGCCGGGTTTCTAGATTTCCCAGGTAACAAAGCCGAATGCGGCGTCATGCAAGATATACGAATAACCTGCGTCTCCGCGTCAGCTCGGGAAGCCTTACTAGCTTCTCTCGGCGCCCTCGTGACATCCGTAGAGAAACAGGAGCGTGAGAATGGCGGCAAGAATGGTGTTTTGACGTACTTGGCGTTTGCGAGTTTGGATGATGAGGTGGGTGCTAGGATCTATGGGCGTTGGAGGACTAGAGATGAGATGGAGGGGTTTATTCGTAGGGAGGATGTTAATCGGTTTTGGATGGGGAATAAGGAGAATATTAGGGCTATGGAGCAGAGGGGTTATCTGCCTAATGGGAAGGGTTGGTTACATAGGGGAAAGGGGTATGCTGGGGAGCAGTGAGGTGAACATTAAAGGGCTGTGGGCAAAGTCGCAGGTGACTAGTCACACGTTACTAGATGATAATTTTGAATATTTTTTTATTGTTCTTGGTGCTTTGATGAGAATCAAGGGCTTATGCGGCTATGATTTGCCTGCTATACAGAACCATGCAAAGAAACCCAATGGGCAGTCAAAAGCCGGCAATTCTAACTGTTGAAAGCATCAACCATCGGGCACAATACAATGTAAACTATTTCAACCACCATGGTGACTCTTACGTGCGTCCGCAGATCAACCTCTCACGGAGAGTAGACGCTCAATAAACTGAACAAAATATGATCTCCACTCCTTTTCTTTCTTCTGACCTTCGAATGAGCCCGCCAGAGTTCGCAGGTACTGGTCTATCATCTCCTCACCTGAACCCATGCCACTTAGATCTGACCTCAAGCGCTCCGCAAAGGGCTCTCCTGCTTTCTTGATGATTTCTGCTTGCAAACTGGCGAGTTCCTGGAGCACCTGTTTGGCCTGGGCGTCTTTCGAACTGAAACCTGGAGATGCAGGCACTGACCATGCCAAGGGGGAGAAGCGTTCTACAGCGTAATTGTCGAATCCTGCAATATTCTCCTGTGCTGCAACTGGAGAGGTGGGAGTTGCATTCGATGCGGGCCCGATCTTATCAGGTCCACCCCAGACAGCAGTCATGCGTATGAGCACACTGACGGCGACACGGGCAGTCGGATAGTCCTTGGTGTCACGCGCAAAGGATTCCAAAGAAGAGATGATGGTTTCAAAATTCGGCTGGTTCGTGTTGCTAATTAGCACAGACCCAAGTCCGTGATTAAGCAATGCGAGGATGAAATTCAGGTACTCTCGGCGCAACTCTGCTAGCTGAATTTCATCATCCGTGCCTGATGGCGTCACACCAAGGGCCGAGAAAATTCGCTGGAGGAGTGGAGTTAAGAGGGAATCCAGTACAGTAGCGATCTCGGACTTGAATGTGTAGATGACTTGGCCAAGTACTTTCAGGAATGTGCTCATTTCGTCCGTTGTCGAACTCAGTGACAAGAGCCCGTCGATCCAAGAGGGCAACTGCTGAAGTAACCGGGATCCGAGCACGGCAATCATACGTGAGAAAGCAAAACGTGCGGCGTTGCGAATGTGCATTGATGAGTTCAGTGACTCGAGCGCCACTAGAATTGCCTCTGATGCTTTGAAAAACTCATCAGAGACTTCACTAGGGGGAAGAGCATTCTGACTGGTAGGAACCCAGTCAGAGTAGCCACGAGCCAGAGTGCCCAACGCCATGATGATATGATGAATTTGAAGAATGGCGTGTTCGTCTCCATTCCCAGCTTGTCCAAGGGTTTGCTCCAAATCGGCGAATAATGGACTCATAATGGTCTGGGCGTACAGTTTCTTATTTTCAATTGAGACGGTCGCCGATGAGGCAATGCAGCCCACGGCTTCGAAAAGGTAGAGTTGGGAGTTGAAAAGTGCATCAGCGGACTGATCGTCTTCGTCTGATGACATGTCGTCACCTGAGTCGTCAGGTAACTCGGCTTTAATGGTGAGCAAGTCAGCAACCGCCTGAATTATATCATGTGAAACATTCCCAAGCTGAGCCCGTAGTGGCTTAACGAAGCGCTGGAAAAGATACCACGATCTTGAACGGACTTTGACGTGATTGTGGTGGGTAAGCCGAACAAAATTCTCAAGGGCCTTGGGAATCAAGTGAGAATTCTGTTCGAAGAACTGGTGGTATCTGACACAAATCTCCATATATTGGAGTTGGATAGCGGGATGTGGGTAATTGGCAAGATCTACTCATTATTAGCATCAAGGCTGTGCGCAGAGCGATTGTACACATACCAGATTCAACCATGCTGGACATCATCCCGACGAGTCGCTGCGCAGCTACGGAAGAGGGCTCTCTCTTGGCATATAGACCCTGATTTCGAACTGCTAGTTCTCCGAAGAGATACATCTCATGAAGGGCTAGGTCCAAGTCTCGCCAAGACAATGACGAATCATTTGATGATAGGCGGTTGAACGTGTCGCCAACGACACGGCTCAGGGTATCGATATAGAAGGACTCATCAATGGCGGCTACGGTTTGTTGGAGAACGTGGAGCCGCTTGCGAAGATCCTGGAATTCAGCTTCATCCGTCTGCTCACCTTCCTCGCCCCATGAAGCCGTCTCATCGTACTTCATTTTGCTGATGATCGCGTCTAATACTGGAGGAAGAATTGCCACGTACTGGTCCGGTAGAGACCCTTTCCTTTTCTGAAGCTTTCTGAAAAACGTAAGAAGGTCGGTGAGGGACGGAATCACCGTTGAACACACTTCATCGTATTGGTCCGCGAAGAATCGTAGAAGATAGGGTGTGAACACCTGAATAAGCTCATCTGAACGCTGACGAGTCTGCTCGTCCACGCCCTCGTTCTCGAGGATTTTTACAATGTCGAAAACAATGTTGTTGACCAATTTCGCCACAGTCTCTGCGAGGTCGTTGTCATAGTCCGGAGTATTTTGTAGGTCTGACAACGCGGGGCTCGCAATGAGTTGGCCTACGACGTTTGCCAGATTGAGGAAGAGAATCAGCTCGATCTTTTCCGAGGCATTCATCTTCTTGCCCACGATCTCAGAGAACGTGTCAATCGCTGCGTCACGGACTCTGCCTTGAGGGCTCTCTGGGTCCGAAATGCCTTGTTGTCCAGCCATTTCAAGGAAGATATTGATCATGGCCTCATTAACAACGAGTGAGATATCGACCCAGCTAACCCAGCGACCGACTGTTTTAAGGCACATCTCTATCAGCATCAAATCTGAATCCCTCCATTTAGCAAGAATTTCTTGCCAGGATAATGATATCTTTTGTGCATCTCGACCTCGGATGAAGTCCTTCAACTGTGAGTTACGTTTCTTCTCGTCCTCAGACCGAGTGACCAACTGATCGGCGATCTCATCGTGAACTTGACCAAGCATACGGAGATACAGGATAGTACCAGTGGTGTTCGAACTTCCGATAGTTGTTTGGTCACCGGCTATTGAACGGAAATCGTCGAAGAAGTCTGGCCAGGTTGACGGATATAATGTAACGAAAAGATAAGTCATTGTTTGCATGAGCTTGTTTTGCAGGTGACCTGAGTCAGTACTGCTTGATCCTGGTGCATATGTCTGTCGAACATAGTTTATGAGGGTATCTTTGATAAAAGAGAGGCTTTGAGGATCCAGTCGGTTTGCTTGTACCGCATTGTTGACAAGATCAAGTGAGGTGTGGCGTACGATATCGGGTGGGCGGGGGTCTCGAGTGAAGAGTGTGAGGCAGGCTTGCCAGGCAGACCCCTCTGCGCGCAACTGGTTTAGATACTCTATGGCCTGGCCTCGCAGGGCCTGGCTGGAGGTCGGGCTGGAGGCAATCTCTATCGCATTTTCGACCTGGAAAGATGGTGAAGGAATTAGTACAAGAATCATTACTGGCATGTGCGTGGAGGGGCATTCATCGCGTACCTGGGCCTCCATCTCGACTACTTCTCTCTTAAATGAGGAGGGGTGGTTCAGGTAGGATGAACGCAAAGAAGTCCCGTAATATAGAGCAACTGGGACGGTCGCGCGGAGGACTCGGCGTGTGTTGTGTGCTACCGGATCATTTGTGAGAAAAGATGCTGCATCATGGGAAGTGCTGTTGGCGGTGAAAGCGAAAGCGCGGGGTTACGTGGTAGCCTACGAGTGACTGCGAGAGGCCGGCGAGAGCAAGGGAGCGAAAACGCGAGAAAAGGCTTTGGGCACAATGTCACTCGGGGTGTTAGTTCAGGATCTGTCGCAAAGGTTTTGTGGTGTGTTTGTCAAAAGCAGAGGTGCGGCAATGAATTATTTGTCCAAAAGGCTTGGCGGTGGGGTGTCACCACGGTTTAAATACAGCGGCCCCGTAATTTCATCACTGAGCACGCGCTCACCCACCACCACACTTAACACCATGGGAACAGACGATCATGAACCTCGGCAAAGTATATTCAAATTTGAAGATGATGCCCTTCCTCCAACCTCAGTATCATAAATTGTCTAGGCCTTTTTGCGCTCCATCGTTCTCTCGAACACGTACGGACGAGGCTTCACAAGCCATTTCTCGGGCAAGAGTGATCTTCGTTCAGATTCAAGCTTTCGTCACTACAAGATGATGGGCAATGGCGTCACCAATGATGGAGTTTTATCTAAATCCTTTTAATTTCTATCCCTTTTCGTACAGCTTGCAGCTTCTCCATCAGGGGTGACCGTTTCATTAATCATATATGCCTTCCTCCGTAAATCCACATCATTTGAACCGGAACTATGCAGTAGACTGAAATCAATA
Source organism: Nigrograna mackinnonii (assembly GCA_001007845.1). NCBI lineage: Eukaryota > Fungi > Ascomycota > Dothideomycetes > Pleosporales > Nigrogranaceae > Nigrograna > Nigrograna mackinnonii. The sequence continues at coordinate 328,914 of JGVQ01000007.1, read as the reverse complement.
AGGAATTGGAGGGAATCAACGAGATTTAAGTGGTCCGGTCGAAGAGTACGTAATGGAATTTTGGTAACTTAGAGCTTCTCCTTCGTACCTGCGTCGCTTCTGTAGCAGTTAGTTTGCTATTTCTCATCTAGTCCATGATATGTAAACCACATACTACACCCCGAGATGCTTGGCAGCCCACGCTACGTGCTCGTCAGCGAACGTCGCCATGAAGTAGTAGCTGTGGTCATAGTCTGGCTGGTATCGAAGGTTGATGCCCTTATCATTGCCGGATTGTTTAGCAGCCTCGAGGAAATTCTCCGGGAGCAATTGCTTCTGCTTATAGAAGTTGTCTCCAGTCCCCTGCGCAGATGTAAGCAGCCTTCTTCGCATAATCGACTTTAGAGGGCATGCGAACCACATCAATGAGTATCTCTAGCGGGCCCTTCCACTGCTTAATGAGCTCAGTAGCGTCATGCTCCTTCCACTTTTGCTGTTGGTCTTCCCCGAAGTATCCTTTGAAGGCCTTCTGGCCCCACGGGCAATTGATAGGGTTTGTGATTGGCGCGAATGCTGATACTGACTTGTACTTCCCGGGATTCTTGAGAAACTGGTGTGTGGTGTTAGCATCGTTCTGCACAGACATGTGTTTATGTGTATACGAACTAGCGTCAATGCACCGTGACCACCCATGCTGTGACCTGTAATGCTGACCCTGCTCGAGTCCAACTCTTTGAAAGAGGCGAAGAGTGCATCTGGGAGCTCTTTGGTGATGTAAGAGTACATGTTGTAACCCTTTGTCCATGGCTCCTTGGTAGCATCAACGTAGAAGCCGGCACCGGAACCGAAATCGTAGGCATCATCTTCGCCCTGAATCTGTAGACCCCCTGTGGAACGAATGGGTCAGTCAGGTACTCAATTGAGGAGAGGTGTGTCTGAACATACTGGGACTGGTATCAGGGTACACTACTGCAATACCCTTCTGACTTGCGCCGTGTTGGAAGAACCCCTTCTCAGAGCAATTGTCTCCGGTGCATGTCAAACCGGAGAGGTAGAAGAGGACGGGAACCTTGGAGCCGGATTTGAGAGCCTGCGGGGGGAGGTAGAGGTTTAGTGCCATGTCGGTGTTTGTGCTAGAAGACTTGTGCTTCAGCTTCAGTAGCTTGCCCCCGAAGGAGGCGATGGTCGCCGTCGTCTCGAATGACATGCTGCTGCTGGTTATTTGTGAATTGCTACCTGGGGATGGTGTTGTGGTGGAAAGGTCAATTGAAGGTAGGACTTGGAGGTTTTAATCTACGCAGAGGGTTATGACGCCTTTTGTCTTGCCAGGGCTGACGTTGACTTTATGTTGGATGCGGGGCAATTTTCCTTGCCCGCTCTACTACTGCCCACGGCTGCCCCACCATGCCTCAATCAAGGGAAGTATTCCGGCGGTTTGAGATCGGATCCGCTTCACTGCCAGTTTTACACCGAAGATTGCGCGCCGATTCGGGATTGATTCGGGATATTATTACAAGACGCAGCCACATAGAAACTCCTTGTCGCCCGAGCATGCCAGTTTTACCATCCTTTGAAACTCCAATCCTAATGCAGCTAATCCCAGCCCACGACACAATTCATAGTAGCTCCTCGCACGTCCAGTCCTCGTACCTACGTCTTATTAGCATGCGCCTTGTCTGACTGCGGAAGCGCAGTGCACTTGCCAGCCATCCGGGAGAAACCTCCGCACAACCAACGGGATCTTCTTCTCCCTAAGTTCTTTGAGCGCGATCTGTAGGGGATCCGTCATGCCTTCTACATCTATCAAAACGGGCGCGTTTGCGCTATAACTCAACATCAGCTCCATTCTCCGCATTGTGCACCCGCACCCGACGGGGTTGAGCAGATGGGCATTCATCACTCACCTAATTTGTTGTGCTCTTGTTCCAAGGACGCGGGCGCGCTCGTATTTGGTCATGTAGGGGGTCGTGGTTCGCTTTTCCGTAGGAACTTTTTTGTCCCTGAGGCTCTGCACTGTGTTCTTCTCTCCAGCCTTAGCCGCAGCAGCAGCGCTGGGGTCCCCTCCGATCACGACCTGGTCGTCTTGATTCTGGTCAACGGTCTCTGGGTCTTCGGCGCCCGCAGTGTCCTGTTGCTGGTCGTCCTCCTCGTAGATATCTGGTTCTGCCTCTTCTTCATAGTCGAGGGGTTCGCTGGAGAAACTTGTGTTAGCCTGCACTTGCGCGATAAATGCGATGACATGGTAGAAGCCTTATAGGAAGTTTAATATTGGAGACAGCACAGGAGTACGCACTCAAAGTTTCCCGCGTCGAAGCCATCGTCGTCGCCGCCTCCGTAGTCAGACATCTTTTCCGGGACTAACGGTGTACGGGATTTAGGCGCTTCTATCGCTCTGAAGCTTTATCGGGCGATTGTGTGGCTACGCTGATGGGGGATCCAGATAACTGTCGTTGAATGCGCAACAAGATTCAAAGAAAGAGCTCAGACAAATCTTAAAAGCTGCATTCGCGGTCATGTGAATTCGGCGCTAATGCAGGGCACAGGCCATGCTGCAAAATCTTGGCATTCAACATCAATTTTCCAAGTCTGACCTCACATCGAATTCCCACGCTAGCTCCCATGTTCCGACCGGTTCTCCTACTACTTTTCCAGCTTTCGGCATATTGAGACATCGATGAACTCCTATTATTCTCCAAGATGGTTCTAAAGCGCAGGCAGTCGACTGAGGAATGGGAACCTCACAAGAAGTTTCGGCAAGGTGATTACTACCCATCTTTAAGGATTTAACAGTGTCTAATTGTCGGCCGCAGGGAACGACCAGGACCAAGATACCCCGAACTCAGAGGAGGATTTTACAGTTGATGGTAGTCTTAATAATCCCATAGAGTTCAACGACCCGCTCGCCGATTTCACGGAGACTGGACAGAAGCGTGCTGCCAGTGAAGCCCGGCGGAACTGGAGTTACATCTGCGATGTTGCAGGGTGCGGTCAGCGCTTCAACCGGCCATGCCGTCTAGAAGCCCACAAGCGTAGCCATGCTAACGAGCGCCCATTCGCTTGTGAGTACGATGGCTGTGGCAAGACCTTTCCGCGAAAAGACCACCTTTCACGCCACGTGAAAAGCGCACATAGCGAGACCGAAGTAGAGCGCATGTACGCTTGTGATTGGAAGGATTGTGGGAAAAGATTCTCTTCAAACACACGTCTCCGCCGCCATATGGAGCTGCACGAGGCAAAGTTCTATTGTACCGGGTTTCCCCCATGTAACGAGGCTTTTAGGAAAGAGAACACCCTCGAGGCACATATCAAGTCGAAACACTTAGAGGTCTCCCCATTTCCTTGTACGCATGTGGACAGCGAGACAAACCAGCGTTGTACCAACAGTTACAAGACAGATGGCGCTCTCCGAAAGCACATGCTGAAATCACATGGCGAGAGCCAAAAGGAACGAATGTATTTCTGCATGCAGTGTGCTGCCCCGGGAAGTGAGGTAGAGACAGTGGAAACATCTACGGGCCTTGTAACTGTAGCGAAGGATCCGCTGCCGTTCACTAGTCATGAGGATCTGATGGCTCATACCCAAGACGTCCACCCTCCGACATGTTCGGAGTGCGGCCTGAAATGTAAAAGTCAACAAAACCTGAAACGGCATTTCAGTCTTGCCCACGGAGATCCCGAAGGTCGACCAACATTTCCATGCGTACACCCAGGTTGCGATCGCATCTTCAATAAAGCCAATAATTTGAAAGTCCACGTACAGAGCGTTCACGAGCAGCGAAGAAAGTTCTTTTGCGACCCGTCGTTCTTCAAAGAATCAAAGAATCTGGACTTGAGGAACTGGGATGGACGTAATGCGTGTGGTGCTCCATACGCCTCGAAGTCTCTTGTCGAACAGCATATCAGAACGCATCATCTTGGCCTTCAAAACCGTAAAGAGACAAGGAAGAGTGCGAAACCAAAGAAGACGCAAAAGAAACCCGATGCATCCGCGCTCAGGCTTCTCACCGGTATTGGCTTCGATGGTGGGAGGGAAATACCTTGCTTGGTTCGAGGTTGCGAATATCGCTTCTTCTTGGATCGCGATCTTCGCCGACACCTGCGCGCTATACACAATATGGAAGATGATGCAATTGAGGACCTCATCATTGAGAGAGACGCCCTTCAGGGTGGCCAGTTTTGGATTGGTGGTATGGAAGAGTCCATGTTCGATTCGGCAGAACCGAGTGTTCCGCAAACACCCCTCTCCTTCGAGAACACGACTTTATACCAAGGAACTACTGGGCCCATGGGTGACGAAGAGCTTAAGCAAATTGATCCTCGGCTCACCCTTGAAGATCCGTTTGAGTCTTTCATGCTGCCACTAGATGCTGAGGAGGCTGAGATGGATCAAGCTATGGGCCTAGGCGATATCCAGCCGTTTGACTTGCACAATGGTCTTCCACCCAGCGCATTTTGAAGAAATCTTAGAGGGATAAATGCAAGGCGAGGCGAAGCAAGATCTAGTCTCCCCACTTGGAGGTCGATATGACATCCACGAAGTGGAGCCTGATGGGGGTTTCTAGGTAGAGAAGGTTTAATGAATTCATGCTAACTGCAAAAGATACCCAAATAGGCGTTAAAAGTACAATTCTTCTTATTATGATCGAGAATCTAATATGCTTCCTTAAGGCCATGCTAGCGCGACATTACTTCGTGCCTGAACGATCCTGGGTAGTTCTATGCTTGCGCCACATATTCTTCAACGCCTTGGCCTATTCGATATCTTGCGTGAATGCTGATAATCATACTATGAATTCGACTGCTACCCTAACGTCGGCCTCTCCAAGCCCAATCCAAGCCCAGTCTCAGCTCCATCATTATCAATTTCAAAGTCCTCATCCTCATCATCACCAAACATATCTTCAGCGCCAGCTGCCACATCGCGGTCACCGAGATCGGGTCGATCACGCTTGCTTGGATTATCGTACCTCCGGCGTGCTTGGTCATTGTCAGCAGGGTAATCTTCCGGGTCGATATCGTCATCCACAAAAACACGGCTCTGCCTTTTAATTTCCTTTAGGAAACTACCTCTCCGTCTATGGGCCGAGACCTCGCCAGCGCGAGCGTATAAGTCTCGGGCTGATTGATCGCGGGGAGGACGGAGTTCGAACATCGAGGAAGGGCGGTCATGAATATACGGAGATCCTGAGGTTGGCGATTTGGAAAATTGTTGCTTGTTGCGTGGGCGCATCTGGCGGTCTGGCGAGGTCGATTTGGAGGGACTTCGAGATTCTCTAGGTGAGAGAGAAGACCACCAACCCGAGAGTCGTTGGGAAAGTGATGGGCTGTCGGGAGCAGAAGGCTTTCCTGAGGGATTCTCGTTGTTTTGTGTGGCAATTCGAGTGGGTGCTCGTTTGTCTTTTTTAGCAAAGGAGAATCCCAAGAGTTTATCGACTGGGGAGCCAGGTCGGCTTGCTCCAGCTGATGAGCTCGATTCTGACCCGGACAGCGGGTACTGATTACTTTCTGGTCCATCGCTCTTAGCCCGTTTCAACAGGCCCTCAAGATCGTCTTCTGAAAGAATATGGGTAAGGCCATTGTCTGGAGCGCCTCTTGGGCGATATTGACGGCGACCTTGCTGTATGAGATGCTCTAATTTCGCGCGATTGGCAATGAACTTCAGCTTCGGGAACGCTGATTGTTGGCCGACGTGTAACATCCGCGCCAAGCGTTCGGGAGAAGGATCTGATAATATGTGGTAGAAGTCAGAAGGAATCGACTTCGGCCAAATGGTAATCGTTCCACTGAACCGTTGAAGCCAAATTTCACTCCAATCTTGGCCCATGGGTCGAGGAAGAAGCTCCAAATGGCGTAAAACCTTCAACCATTTGTTCAAATCCAACTTGATGTATTGCTCGATAGCTGACCCGAGGAAGCCACCGCGCCAGCCTCTTCCACGACGATGTGTTACTGGACGGCCAACGGAGCCGCGCGACGAGAAAAAGAACAAATTAATATGGGGATTCACTTGGCTGACAATCGAAAACCGGACATTGAAGTGAAGGTTCAGAGCTTTCAATGGAATGTCGGTGCGAAGGCTGCCATCTTTCCATTTATGCCCGAAGGAATAGGGTGACAAGGTCCCATCTCTAGATTTCTTCATCAAGACAACAGGGTTGAGAATGCCGGGGACTGCAGCAGAAGCTATAACCGCAGACCAGATGACGCAATCTGGAGCTGTTCGATAATTTGCGAGGATCGTTGGTGAGTGTGGGTCGGAGGGCACGCATGAGACGTTCAGTATTCTGCCGGTCCTGTTGTATGCTTCTCGAAATGTCATGCTCCCTCTCGTGAACCACGCACATCTCCTTGCCCAATCAACACTGTCAAAACGTGCTCCCGTACGATACCATCTTTTAAACCAAGTCGCCATATCATCATGGCAAGCAGTGATTCGATAGGCGAGAGCTGGGACCAGTAGTTTTTTAAGTTCCTCGTCAGTTCGTGTGCCCAAGAGGGCAGCCACCAACGCGCCCCCAGAGGTCCCTGTGATGACTTCGGGTAGTAGGCCAGCATCCAAAAGAGCTTTGGCAACACCGAAGTGATAATAGGCGAAAGTGGCTCCTCCGGAGAGGCAGAGTGCTGTGCGGCCGAAGTTGGTACCAAGATGTTTGAACATTGCCCGCTTCGCATCGGCATCGAGCTGTGTGGAATAGAGCAGAAATGAAATTGAGGTGCCTACTTCGTCGACAAAGCTTTGCACCAAGTCCTTCGTCCCATAATACGTCTCACTGTAAAGTCTCGGGTTTTCGAAGCCGACAAAGTTGTGCTTTACGCATGCTTCCACCAGGCCTCGAAGCTCTTCCACTGCTTTCTGTGATTCATGTACTCCGGCCACACTAGATTTGCCGTTTTCATCTGACTCTGCCCTCCGTCGAAGCTTCACCATTTGTTCGCGTGCCCTTCGAACAGTTTTACTGTCATAATATGCGTACTCGTCCGTTTGTTTCCACACGTCATTGTTCAGGTACGCGTCTAGATCTTTGGCACAATTTATCCATTCTTCATAAGTAGACGCCCTTTGTAGCTGTTTCCGTAACCTTTGCCTTCGTCCCCGCCACGTCACCCAATGTTCGTAGAGGTAGATGTAGAGACGAGTGAATGCGTAAGCGATGCTTAAAACCAACAACCATCCAAATACTATGATCAGGAGTGGCCATTTGAGAATCACATAAACGAATCCTTCGCGGGTCTCATCCTTTCCCCGCCTCGGTGGCTTCTTATGTCTTCTCCGCCGCCGAACCCTTTGATGTATGGGACGCCAGTCATTCAAAGCGGTGATAAACTTGTGTGGTTCTGGTTGAGGCAAGGTCAGATCTTCCGCGGACGGCGAGGTTTCGGGAGCCGCGAGGGCTTTCGCAAACTCAGAAATATCTTCATCTGAGATAAAGTCGTTGTCGAAGTCGGGCAAGAGAGTGAAGTCGAAGGCCGAAATGGAGCACGGCGCGGGGCCGTCGGTTTCCTTTTTGACATCAGCCATTTTAACCTGCAATGGTGCTATAGATCATGGTAACACCCGATCGACTGGAGAAACGCAATAGAAAGCCAATCTGTGTTTGGGTATCTTGAAGTTGTTGAGGTGGACGGTTTCGACGTCACGCATGTGATGTCACCCGTGAACGCCCCAGGCCCCTAAAGCACAGACGCGCTTCCGATCCGATGCCGCCTTATTTTATGCGCGATCATCCTCCGGACCCTTACATCCTTTTTCTCAAACAACGAAGAAGAGCTGCCTCACAAGTTCTCTATATATCCAACTTATATTATTGGAGTCAATGAGACTTCAGCTAATCTCGTCTCATGCATTCAGACGTCCGTTTCTAAGCTCACCCCATGTGAAGTCATGCCGCGGGCTCCTAACTCTTGCTATCGAGACCTCATGCGATGACACTTCCGTAGCCGTCATTGAGAAAACAAACACCCGTGATGGGCGACCCGGCGCTATCTTACATTTTCATAAGAAGGTGACTTCTAATAATACAAAGTATCATGGAATTAATCCGCTTGTCGCGCTCCATTCACACCAAGAGAATCTGGCAAAACTCATTGACGAGGCCATCCTCCACCTCCCACCAAAAGAAGATCTCAGTAAAGTATCTACTTCGAATAATGCCCCCGCAAGGCAAAAGGAAATTTCCATATGGTCGAGAAAGATGCCAGATTTTATCGCCGTCACTAGAGGTCCTGGAATGCGCTCTAACCTCTTCACTGGGATTGACACCGCAAAGGGGCTGGCAGCAGGATGGCAGGTATGTAATACTTTGTGTGAAAGCTCATTTCATTCAGGATACTTACCACTTGTTAGGTCGATCTCGTAGGCGTACACCATATGCAAGCCCATGCCCTTACCCCCCGCTTGGTGCAGGCGCTGCAGAACTATGATAAGGACAAACTCCCCGAAAGTCCAACATCATCCGCCTCGCCTGAATGTGGGACAACTCAAATCGAGCCTAGGTTTCCCTATCTTTCCGTCCTTGCGTCAGGTGGCCACACTCTCCTTGTAGAAAGCTTGTCTCTGCTGGAGCACAAGATTTTAGCAAGCACAGGGGATATTGCCGTTGGAGAGTGCCTGGACAAAATCGCTCGTATTGTTCTTCCGCCCAAACTCCTGCGGGATGCACAGACTACGATGTACGGTGCGGTTCTCGAAGAATTTGCTTTCGGAAAGTCCCCAATTGCACCAGGCGAGGACATACAAGACCAAAGTAAACTTAGACCAAAAATAGATAACCACGCGGAAGAGAGCGGTAGCTATCAGATGGATGATAGTACGGCTAGAGAGTACTTGGCAAACAACGCAAAAAAGTATACATATGTCGTCCCAAAGAACGCTGAGGAGGCACTGAGGCAGAATATGACGAAGTGGGGCTGGGGTTTCAATCAGCCGTTCTACAAAGCGGCGGGAGGAAGTAAGATTAGAGATATGCAAATGAGCTTCTCCGGGCTTCCAACGGCTGCTGAGCGGGCAACTCGTTATCGCCATGATTTCAGCTCCTCGAGCAAGATTGAGCGGTCAGCTATGGATATTAGCTTGGAAGAACGAAGAGACATGGCACAGGAGGCCATGCGAGCTGCGTTTGAACACATTTCCAGTAGGGTCATTCTGGGCTTACAGCAAATGTCGCCTAGGACTGCCGAATTCGCCCGAGTCATTCTCGCTGGTGGCGTAGCTGCTAACTCGTACCTCAAGTTCATGTATGATGCTTTATGGCGAATTATTGCTTATGCTAATACGAGGACAGTCTTGCAAGCATGCTCGTAGCACATGGATATCCGGATGTGCGAATGATCATTCCTCCAGCAAGTCTATGCACTGACAATGCTGCCATGATAGCTTGGGCAGGCCTAGAAATGTATCAAGCCGGCTACAGTGACCCGCGTAGCATACGAGCTATCCGCAAATGGCCACTTGATCAACTCCACCCACCGCCAGTAGAGGGATTACCTGCTTCTACCTAGCCAATGTTTTGCGACGCTCGACCACTACGAATCGTTGAACATCTGGATGGCCTGCGCATTGTGTGCACCGTTGCCGTTCACCCCCTTGTCATAATCAGTCTAAGTCAGCAATCGATGAACAGCGCTTTGCGAGAGCCTCGATGAAGGCCAGCGTCATGCATATGCATGCACAACGGGTGTATGGAGTGCAGAAGAAGCATGAGAGAAACCCGGGCACCGTTATTACACCAAATCGAGGGGTTCTAAGAATGGAATGTCCGGCATGGAGACTAGAGTTCTATCCAGACGAGTTTATTGTGTAGCTCGAAGTGTAATTGCCAAGCTGGAGAAGGTGCTCGATGGAGTAAGAAGCATTGTTGGGTGTGAACAGTACCAACAAATGACCCGGTATTACCGCAAGAGGGTTGAAAGTTTTCAAAATGTCAAGTTGGCATTGTTGCCACGCCACAGAGTACGACTTCTACTAGACGACGCGCAAGATGCTTTGGAGATGATGCCCGTTGATGCATATTCCCCTCCTCCCCACCTTTTTTTTTGGTGAACAGATTCGGATGTTGAGAACGCGACTTCGGTTATCATCACACTTTCATCCAGCTACGTGGCTTGATAAAGTCTGGAGTTGTGCCTATGAAAAGCCGGTGGCGATTGTACTAGATTCTGGAAACCCCAGAATGCAAGGATCAATCAATGGCGAGATTTGGCCATTGAGTATTGATTCTTCGAACTGATGGCGAACACCCTGGCTGGCACCCCCGCGCATCTGCAAGGGCCTCATATAAGCTTCTCACCCCTGCATCCAATCCGCTCTCGGTCGGCTCTTGCCGGATCCTCGGTGCGATCTCCTCAAATATATTTCAATTTAGCTAAACAGCCTTTACTTTAAACTTCCCTTCGTCGTTAGGTCTCGACAAATCAGGTTTTTCTCTTCTGTAGGCGAGGGCCATTGCTTTCTAAGAATAGTATGCCAATCATGCCATCAAATGATTTCTGGAGCACTAAAAGAGCTTGGAATGCGCTTGACAATGTAGATTAAGGACCTAGAACCTGGAACAAGAGCGGAAGCAGAAATCAATTAGTAGGCACGTGAATAAGAGAGTTCGGTACGACGATGATAATGGAAGATTCGTATCTTTCATTTGCAACATAGTGCTCGCTGGTAGCAGCAACAGGTGACCGAGCAACAACAGAACGTCATATAACGACACTGATCTGCCGTTCCAGTTGATCAGTATTGAGCAGACCAAGATCGTCACTTTCTTGTTCGTCCCCGTTCATTGGCAATTATTTGAGAGAGATGGCGCCCTCTCAACATAGCATCCTGACTTTGTTGGGGCTTTTAGCCAGGTAAGTTTTGTCCGAAAAGAGGCCTCCATCGAGCTAAATCGCATATATCAGCACCCACGCTGTGCCTGCAGCCTTCGCAGCAGCGAATCTACCCACAGCGAGTGATCAGATAGGGATTAACCCCCCCTCAAATTCCATCTCGTGGGAGACCACTGCGCCCGAGCCCACCAAGGCACCTGAGGAGCCGGAAGAACCAGAATTCCCAGGTCCAATTCCAACACCGACCAACGAAATTGGTCTTCCATCACCAAGCTTTATTATTTCTTGGGAAACCGGCGTTCCTGAACCTACTGGAGAACCCGAGGAACCCGAAGAGCCGGAAGAGCCAGAATTCCCAGGTCCAATTCCGACTCCGACCAATATAATTGGTCTTCCATCTCCAAGCTTCATTATCTCTTGGGAAACCGGCGTCCCTGTACCTACTGGTAACCCCGAGGAACCTGAGGAACCTGAAGACCCCGAGGACCCTGAAGAGCCGGATTATCCTCCGGTCATTCCTGTTCCAAGCAATCAAATTAGCTTAAGCCCACCGTCCTTCAGCATCAGCTGGGACAGGCCCAAACCGACCAGAAAACCATGGCCAGGGAATACAGTGAAGCCGACCCGAAAGCCGCCTGGTCTGCCTACCCGTTTCAGTATCTCCTGGGCCACACGCCGTCCAGCGAACACAGGTGGGGTTAGTTGGGATGCCGAAGTCCCTTCGAACACTGACGGTGTGAGCTGGAGTGGACCACAGCCTACCCAGGAACCACAGGAACCACCGAAACCCACCGAATATCCAGTTGAAAATCCTCCTAAGCCAAGCGACCAAGTAACGCTACAGCCGCCCGCCAATACGGTCATTTGGTCTCGCAAGCGACAATTCGAATTTGATGAACCAGAAGAACCAATCGAAGACCCTGAAGATCCTGAAGACCCCGAGGACCCGGGAGAAGGGCCCATCGATATTCCGCCTGTTTTCCCTACTCCTCCAAATTCCATTGGTATTCAGCCTCCTAAAGTAAGCTTCTCTTGGGGTAAGCGAGCGCCAGCACCCCAAACCAACAGCTATGGATTCGAGTTCACCAAGATTATCCCTTCCTTTGTTCTGCCCAAACCGTCCTCGATATATATCTCTTGGGGCAAGCGGCAATGGGAAGAAGATCCAGAGCCCACTGAATTTCCGGGAGACGACTTCCCAGGTGATGATTTCCCAGGCGATGACCTTCCAGATGACGATTTGCCATTCCCAATTCCGAGCTTCCCTACTCCGAGCAACGAGATCGGCATTCAACCACCTAAAGCCAGCATTTCCTGGGGTCGAAGGCAATTCGAGGAAGATCCCGAACCTACCGAAGCACCCGATGATGGCTTTCCGATCCCTAACCTACCAACACCCAGCGACGAGATTAGCATTCAGCCCCCTCAAGCCAGCATCTCGTGGGGCAAGAGGCAAGAGAATGAACCGCTACCGACTGAAGTTCCCGGCGACGATGATGACGATGAAGATTTCCCGCCGCCCATGATTCCGACACCAACGGATGAGATTGGCATACAACCCCCTACAGGTTCTATCATATGGGGTAAAAACAAGCGGGGTCCAGATGTTACGCCCAGCTGGGGTCTAGGTTGGCCCAGTAGGCCTTCAATCTCTTGGAACAGGCCAAAGCCACCGAAGACCTCTGCGTATGTCTCATGGGGGAAAAGACAAGAAGATGAAGAACCTACCTCTATCGATCTCCCAGATCTGCCCATACCTACCCCGACAGACGAGATTAGCAATGGCCCCCCGTCCGCAACGGTCTCCTGGGGACGCCGCGAAGCCAACCCACAAGCGCCGGAATTCAGTCTTTGGTGGCCTACCAACCTTCCCGCACCTTCTTGGGGCGAGTATCCACCTTGGGGACCAATTCCAACTTCCGCATACGTTTCCTGGGGTAAGCGTGACGCAGCCCCAGAGCCTACAGCCGCTGCTGCTCTTGAGGGCCGTGAAGTACCTAATGATTGCAAGCTTACAACAACCGTATCAAGAGTCAGAGTTTGCCCTCAAATTCGCTGCCCAATGGGTTGCAAAGTCTTCGAAACCGAGAAGTATGAGGTTGCTCAAGTGGAAGCACTCAATGAGCCTTCAGAGCACAAAGTTCACGATTGCCCTGCAACGGTCACTGCATACAACAAGTGTGCAGGCTGTGAGTGTCCTCCAACACGCCCAACACTCATTACGTCCATTGTTCCACCACCTGCGTCTGCGGACGACTGTCCTACAGTGACTGCAACCATGGCCCTCCCTTGCATCCCACCAACGTGCCCTGGCGCTAAGGAGACTCCCTGCGATTACAATAGGCCGATCCCTAAGATGGAAAAGGTGCGAAGGATCGAGAAGACGATTGTGACCATCAAGACAGTGCTTCCCACTCTTACCCCCACACCAATCATTGATGGATGCACGACCGCAAAGACAAAGACTGTGTATGGAACATGCCCGACCTACACTTGCGTACCGGGGTGTAACCCAGCGCAGGTTGTGCGATAGGTATGATGCGAACTTATTGGATGTACGTTGATAATTGTAGGAGATTGGAGAAAACTTAGAGATCTTTCATTACTTCTCATAGCATAGCTTGTGACAGCGTGTAAATATTCTTTTAAAAGAGAGATCAGGTGTATTTGATTGGGAACTAGTCTCATTATTTCGTTGGAGAAATTACATACCCTCGCTGGATCGAATTGAATGAAGTCAAATGCAAAAACCCTGATTCCCAAAATTATAAATAGTAATCCGTATCTTAGGTTCCACCAAAAGTATATATCCATAAGTGCATGAATAATGACGCTCGAACCAATTTTTCATAAAGAAACAAACCGGGGTATTATAGCCTGTGGCTATGGGTATGCTCTCTTACCCGGTACGAGTACCAGGCATCTGTAGCTTAGACACTTTCAAGGCGAGTGATGACAGCTAAAATCCAGTTTCACGACTCCCAAGCATTCAAGCCAAGATTGGGCACTGAGGTGCTTAATATACAAGGCCACCGAACCGGACTGTGATGAACGAGAACCTAGAGGCATCTTTTGAGCTCACGCGGACGGCGTTGGGGCATTGCTACCACTTCGACGCTCTAGTTTCTTCGGCTTCTTCTTTGGCTTCGGTTCTTCCTCAGTCTTGCCTGTGTTGGCTTTTGCTGCTGTGTTGGTCGCTGGCTTCTGGCCCTTGTTGGAGACCTGTGAGGGCTCTGCTGCGCTGTCCCTTCTTGCCTCGGCTGACTTCTTAACAGCGGCGGGCTTCGCTGGACCCCCTCTCGGGATAGGCTTTGGTTTTGGCCGGCCCTCTTGATTATTGTTGGGTACGGGTAATTTGTCTTTGTTCAATTTCTTCGGCTTCTTGATCGATCCCGTAGAAGCGACGAGATCCTCATCGGAAGGTTCTTCCACCATGTAATTGGCTGCCATGCATCTGCCTCCGTTCTGTTTACCCACATCCATTGGGCAAGCACTCATTACGATTACGAGGTCACGCTCAGCGCGGAAACGTACGAAGCTTCGCTTTCTGCCGTTCGGCTCATCGACTCGTAATTTTGTTCCTTTCGCGCCAGAGCCTTCACTCTGGGCACTGGAGTCGCTTTCAATTGGAGCGTTCATGAAAAGGTGAAGTGGTGTGGGAGCGATATTGACTGTGATGTCTGCACCTACAGCCTTAGTGCCTTTCAGTCCGACCTTTTCATTAAGCTCCTTCAAGGCTAACACAAGGTTCTCGGCGCAACTCCCATGCTCTTCAGGTTTCTCAACTCCAAGACCTGCGTATAGATGTGCATCACAGGCGGCGGTTAGAGTATCATGAGCACCGGGGGTGGTATCCTCTACAAGTGTCATTATTGGATTGCGAAGATTGGTGAGAAGTGTATCATTGACTCCGGGCACGAGAAGATGGGTTGATGCTCGTGTGTGTGGAAGAGACAAGTACTCCATTGGTGGTTGATCGGCTTTATTAGGGTTCATTTTCGTATATGCGTTATATGCTGCATACAGGGAGGATGCTGTACCACTTCCACTGGCCGCTAGATTATACGTTGATTGTCAGATGCAAAGCTAAAAGTCAAGAGAGGATGCGTACCAGCCAAACTTCCAGCACCAACTGGTGTCTTAGAGAAGTCGTACAGTTGCTCCGCATAGCTTTTGTTTGGATCCCGGTAATGGCTCGATTTGAAAGCACTGACAACACCCTTGGAATCGGGCATCTGCATATTGGGGACATAACTCGAAAAGCTTTTGCCTGTAGGTAAATATGAAGACCACTTCTGGGACGATGCTTCATTCTGTTCCTTTTGGGCTTTCGGCTCTTCCTTGGGCTCAGCCTTTGCCCCTGATCCTTTTGATCGGTATGGAATGGATGGGATGTAAGATGACCAAGTTCTCTTTCCCGGCTTCTTCTCTTCCAGTGTCTCCGTCGACTTCTCATTCTCTGGCGTATCTGGTGCTTGCTCTGGAGGATCATCTACCTCCTCATCAATGTCCTGTACCTGCTTTGATCGTTGCTGTGATGCTTCTCCCGCTTGCTCCTTATGATCCTCGAGATCTTCTTTTATTTTCTTGGGTGTCTCGATGTTGTCTTCGCTCTGCTCTTGTGGGACTTGTGCAGCTTCCTCCAGCTCCTTTGTCTTTTCTTCAATCTCCTCTACATCCTCTTCCCCCTCCTCGTCATCCTCCACCTCCGGTGGTGCGTGCAATCCGAAGGCCCATGTGCTTACCACTTGCTTTCCATATGTATTTATAATCTTTATAGTCCTACCGCGAGGCACAAATGTTGCGACCCCATGCCGCGCGGGTATAGTCTGGAGCTCACCAGACATGTCTTGTTGGGAGAAATCTTCCTCTTCAAGTTTCTTGCCCTTCCCACGTTGATTTTCGATGGCGGAAAGCACGGAGACTAGGGCAAGAGACGCTACGGCGCGTCGGGTTGGGACTTTGAAGGACGACGTCTTGACGGTTTCGACTGAGCACACAAGAATGTTTTGTGGATTAAAGCACGGAAGGCTAAACGATCAAAGTAAATAGCTATTTGCGCTAAGATGCACACGGTGTGGATGACGATATTGAAGCAGTCACTATGGAGAGGAAGGCAAGTCAAGTTTCTCAGTTCAATATGATATTGGGTGACGTAACGGGCGGGAAGCACGATCTGGGCCCAACGGTCATGCAGGGAACTCTTGCCTAGACGTTAGCGGGATCGCACTCCATCGCATCGCAGCTGCGGCGTTCACGGTGGAACTGGACTGGCTGGAAGAGTAGCACCATGACGTAGTCATTGGTCGAGGCAGCTGGGTCTTATCGATAAGCACCGCCACCAAACACATTCACCGTACTAACCGCAACGGCAACGTAGTAGGTAGTTCGTTTTCCATCAGTAATCCTTTCTATAGTACTGGGAAGCGTCTTCACGCTCATCTTCTCTATGAGGTCTATAGCTTCAGGCGCGTCCTGCATACCTAATATTTTTCTGGCTTTGTCCTAGAGGATGTGGCTCATCCTCTTCATCTAGAGTTCAGGCTGCGATATGACTATGGAATCTCGACACAAGCCTTCATGCACACATGGTAACTAGTCCCGATAATTAGACGCATGGTTGCCAACCAGCTGTAATTCAGAGTGGTGGGAAACATCCAGCAAGGGGCTTCTTAAGCTGGTATTCCGTTGTTGCCTAATCAACATTCCACCTCGCGCTACGAGAAATACGAAACATCAGTGCAGGTACCAGGCAACAAGCTCATCCAGAACCATTTATGGACGCCACGGGAAGACGGTTCGTTCCGTGTCTCTCTCGTAGCAAATGAGAAGGGGGGTTACAATCTACCGTAAACCCCCGCTTTTCACCTATACGTTCGATCATACAGGGACGTTGAGTCACTAAAGAATCAAAAACCCGGATATTTTTCATGACTTTGCCCACTATATTTCCAGTCTGGTCCATTCCACAGTCTCATATACAATTATGGCAGCATCGTTCGCAGAGTGGGTACTCAATCCGTGAGCAACTCTCATTAATCTCACCGAGCTCGCTAGGATTCTTGGTTCCGGCCAATTCACGTTTCTGGTCGGGTTGGAGAAAACACCAATCGTAGTACATGCGAAGGCTATATCTGCAACTTCTGAGCCTATGGATCGGCTTATAAACGGATATATGAGCGAGGCCCAAACACGATGTGCCGAATTGCCAGATGTAGAAGTCAACGATTTCATCCGCTTTTGTGAATACGCCTACCGGGGGGATTATACTGTGCCATCATGGGAACCAGAGGATATATCAGACTCAGAACGTATAGCTCAGCTAAATGGGCGATCTGAACATGCCTCTACGGATCCAAACTATGTCGAGCCCGGCGTACCCGTTGACGACCCTTCATCGGAAGAATGGGCAGTCCCTACGCCTAGTAGACGACCAAATCTACCACCATCCGCGAGAAATAAGTCCAAGAAAGCGGCATCGAACGGTACGCCCACAAAGACCGATTCTACTTCGAGGAAGAGTCAGATGCGCTCTCGATTTCGAGAGCGCAAGTTCAATATTGCGGAGGGCCCTAAAAGCACGATCCTCGCCCGTTTCATTCCATCGCCAAACACTTCAGCTGAGCAAGATTTCGCGCCGGTCTTGCTTGCTCATGCCCGACTCTATGCATTTGCCACAGCTCGGTTGATTCATCCACTCAAAGTCTTGACTCTGCACAAGATTCACAGTACATTGGTGGATTTCAAAGTCTATACCAAACGTGTTGTGGACATAATCGAGCTCGCTCGTTATGCATATTCTAATGATCACACTCCAGACAGGAAAGAGGATGGAACTGTAGACGACCTCAGATGGCTGGTTGTGGGGTACATCGCTTGTGAGATAGACATTATTGGCAAATGTAAGGAATTCATGGAGTTGATGGAAGAGGGCGGAGAGTTCGCGGGGGACTTTTGGGGAATTGCAAGTCGAAACTTGATTTGATACATTCAAGATTTATTAGCGGTATCAAATTCCAGTGTAGAGTCATGGAAAGTGACATTGCTGAGCATCTTTTTAAAATGTAGCATGTGACTCGATCGGAGAAGTGTAGGCATGAGTATATTAGCTTAGAATCAAGGCCATGTAGCCAACAGCCAATTTTTTCAGGTCAATATTGCTTACAACCTTGCACCAAGTGCTTGTTGCCTTAGTAGCCTTTTCAATATCTTCCCACTCGCTGTTTTCGGGATACTGTCCACAAACTTTACACCTCCTTCCAGTCTTTTATATTTAGCCAATTTGCCTTCCATATATGCCATGACTTCCCGCTCTGTCAGAGAATCAGAGCCGGAACTTTTTACAATATACGCTCTTGGCAACTCGGAATCGCCCTCATTGCTCGGTATACCAATGACTGCCGCGTCAAGAATCCTGGGATGGTCTAGAAGGACACCTTCGAGCTCCGCTGGTGCAACCTGGAAGCCTCTGACTTTAATCAACTCTTTTTTCCGGTCCACAATATACCACAATTTCGTCTCTTCATCGCAGTACAAGATGTCTCCGGTTCTGAAGTAGCCTCCACTGTCGAAGTCTTTATCTCGAGGAATGCCCATATATCCTTGGACAACGGTGGGACCTCTCACACAGAGCTCGCCCCTTACACCATATTTCGAGATATCATTTCCAGCATCATCTATGAGCTTGACATCAATGTTCGGTACGAATTTGCCCACACTCCCAGTATCATTATTCTCGGGATAATAGAAGAGCGATGCGAAGCAAGAAGTCTCCGTCATTGCCCAGATCTGAGTAAATGGGGAGTCCTTAGGTAACAGAGCCTGGAATCTTGCCTGCATGACCTTGTCCAGTGGCGCGGCACCTGCGAGTGCAGCTTTGACGAATCGAAGTTTGGCTTTCTTTTCGGACTCCGGGAGAGGCGATGAGACGATGGCTGTCACCATGGGCGGCACTAGGGTCAGGTCTGTGATGCGAAACCTTTCGCTGTATTTGAGGAAATCGTCTACTTGAAATCTGCGCATGATATATTGTACATGGCCGGATCTCAAGGGGGATATGTGCGTTGAGGGGGCGGTTGCTGCATGGAACATTGGGAGAGCGATGAGGCGGGAGAGGTTGTATGGTCGTGTTTTGTGCTCAAATACGAGGGTATGTTGGGCGATGAGATTATAGTGGGATAGTATGGCGGGTTTGGGAAGGCCCGTAGTACCGGAAGAGAAGAGGAGCATTGCTGGAGTATTTTTCGAGATCTCTTCCGAGTCAAATCCTGAGAATTGAGTAAGAATCCGGCATCGTTGTTATAAAAACTCAGAAAATCTCAATCGAAATGCATCAGGAAAAGCAAAAATATCTTACGATGCCAGTCTTGTTCTCCATGTTCAAGTAGTCTCCGCCAAGACGGAATGTCTTCCTGAATTGCATCTTGATCTGATGAATCAAGTGTGAAGACACGGGACGACGATACACTCGATTCTTCTAATGCTGGGCTGATGGTCTTTAGCAGGTCTGGCTCGCATATCACGGCTTTCGCCTTGGAAGCTTGCATGGCGTGTCGAAGCTCATGAGCGGTATAACTAGGGTTCGTCCCGGTGAATACGCCACCAAACCCAATGATTCCCAGCACAATAATGGGGTAGTATAGACTGTTGAATGCATGTATGAGGACAGTATCCCCTTTCTTTAATTTCAGCGCTTTGAAGCCAGCGACAAGTTGTCGGACCAGTTTTGTGGTCTGCGCTATAGATATATTCTTCGAGGGATCGGCGGCGTCGATATAAATCTGGATGGTAATCAACAAAAGATCAAAAGGTCAAAACGTATACTAATTGCCTTTGTGTCACTGTCAAGAGTGGAGCTTTCACATGCCCAAGACAAGATATCTTTCGTGGGGATTGGTATGTGCTCTTTGGCAAGGAAAGGCATTGTTATTGAACTACCGCAGCCGTCAGATCTGTAACAGCAGGAGCAAAAAAGACCCTAGAAATTGCTACGGGCACACAGGACATTCTTATAAGCTGGGCACTTCAAGGGTTTGATGCTGACGGCGTTCCCCTTAAGCTTCGTCGCATGCCTACGTTAGGGCTGACATTGATCAGCCAAATGTCATCTGTGGCGGACGCCTTATTCAAATAGTTAGCCCAAAGTGAACTCCATGCACTTCTAAGCTTTACACCAAGCCCAAAAAGGCATGTACTTCAAATGGACAAAAAGCTTAGCATGAGTGCTTACTCTTCGTAAATTGCTGAGCTGTCGCTGCGACGTGAGAACGTTCTTTGCCTGAGGTTTCTGGAAGACGAGAAGTGATGAACTGGTTGTACTCAGAGTATACTTTAGGCCAACAAAACAAAGTACACATCAGTAAAACCCCAGTTACGCCCTTCCTAGTCTCTCGATAAGGAAACAAGCCAAAAACGCCTCGCTGTATGGTATTTTCCAGAACTCCGTTTCCCATCCAATTTTCATGCACTGGATAACCATTTTATTTCCACTTTGGTTAGTGGAAATTTTAATCTTGCTGTGGGCCAACAACCTTGCCTGCATCAACAATAATCTGCTCGTCAATCCTCTTTCCAATATCTCCATATTCTACCCTCTTCCATGTCATAATTCTTGCTTCATTTGCATCGACCTCAAAAACTCTGGCGCGACGGTGATAAACCCCCCAGCCACCATATCCTCCGAAGCCACTGCCACCAGCATAACACATCCAAAGCTCGCCGCTGCCGCTCTGTTCGTTCTTGGAGAGTGCGCAATAGTCATTCACATGGTCGTGCCCGCAGGAAACTGCTTTTATACCTTGTTCGACCAGCGCGTCCCTGAAATGCGTATTGAAACGTGGTGCGGTTATAGGCTCCTTCCAGGTACCGACCAGGTCCTGACCTCTGATTCCGTACTCTGGAAGTGGAATATGGATAAAGGCCATATCTAAGTGAATGTGTGTATAATGTTTGTGTGTGTCTTTCAGATTTTCGGCCGTGGTTTTAAACCAGCTGATTTGATTCGGATCAATCCAGTCATACCCTGGAAATTTGGCCTCATCTTGGGAATAACTGTGAGTATCTAGGAAGTAAAGAGTGAGTGCTGAATGCTTGTTGTTGCCGTGAGCCAGGACTTCAACATAGTAGTTTCCAGCTCCCTTGATCTGGTTTGACCCCACTTCGGATAGTGAGTATGGAAGAGACTCATAGAGATTCATCTGTTCAGTGCGGGATAAAGATCCTTCGTCATCGTGATTGCCCAGGATGGCTGCGTAAGGAATCTGCTTTTCAGCAAGGAGACCGGCGATTTTGAAAATAGCCTACATTTATATTAGAAGATCAGGGTAATGAGTGCCGAACGACTTACACTCTGCGCGTCCGGAGCTGTCTCGCCATTGACTTGATCTCCAGAGAGAACCACGAACTCGGGCTTTTCCTCATCAATGAGTCTTTCGACAAATTCCAATGTTCGTGGATCTGCATCGCAATGACCTCCATTGTGCTCCTTTGGTTCCGGGTCCCTGCAAACGCCCAATCCTGTACTGAGATGTAGGTCCGAAACTTGTAAGATCTTGAACTTTCCGTCCCTGCCGATTCTAGGTACTTGTTTCTCGATCTTCACTGGAGGTCCCCTCCGAATAGTCAATCTTGGCTCTTTGTTTTCCTGGCCATTATCTAGCAATAGAGACCCGGAATTTATCAGTTCCCACCCTGGGCGTGGCTCAACTGCGTCTGCCCCGAATAGAACATCGACTGCGGTCACCGACGTTTTGGAGTCACTTGCGTGGCGTTTTGCGGACCGCTTTAGCCAGATACCAGCAGGACGAGACTCCCACTTTTCGCTGGCTTGTGAAGTATCGCCCACTGCGGGATCAAGATTACCGATGCGTACATCAACGATGACCTTGTCTTCCTCCGTGAGCTCCTCCTCACGCTTGCGCTTTATGTGAACATAGGCTTTAGAGACCCATCCTGTATTTAGGTACAAATCCTTTTCCACACGGTGCCATTTATCCTGGTCGAGCTTGCAGTTGGAAAGAGGGTTGAGCGTTGAGCAGGTCTGTACGGTGATATCTGTGATGATTAAACCTTCATGGTGTGTTGGGAGATGGTTGTGGATGGACTGAGGGAGGACTCGGTAACGGTTGTCGAGGAAGAAGACGAGCAAGAATACAACGAGGGTCAAGATGCCGAGCTGAAGGCCCGTTCGCACCTATATGGCCAGTCAGTATGTGTGGTCGCTATATGGATCTGGGGTGGCGTGCAATTCGGCGTGTCATTGTATGGAGGGCTCCGCAGGGAGCGAAACGGTCGGAAGGGGTTGTTTCGGTCACATATAGTAAGAGTATTGCTTAGGTAGAGCCGGTAGCCATGATAGAAGTCGACTATTCCATCGACAAGAGCGCGCAAGAAGTATGCCGTTGCAAGCTAGAGTAGTCGCTGGTAGTCAGGTGAATCGGGCAATGTGTCGTCGTTGACATGTTTCTAGATTCTTGGCTCCCATGCTCCTCAAAGGACGCTTGGCCAGGATCTGGTCTAGTCTGGTCCGCGTCTCATCCGTGCGCGACTGGCGCCCTCACCTCCGCAATCTGATCCACTGCCCGGCGTTCCCAATTCGGCCTCCTTCACGTGCGAACAATGCACAACCACCTACAATTCCACTTCCTCGCAAGACGACTGCCTTCACAGCTATTGAAGCCTGTGCCAAGACGACAATTCTCAGGCAGCCTCTGTCGCCACAGAGAGTTCCAAGGCAAGATTATACCGCCCCTGTATGAGCCTGAGCCTGCCAGGCCCATTTGCTAAGCTTCTACTTACAATTGCATAGAAGGAGACATAGTCATACTTCGGGAAAAGAAGGATTCTTCCCATAATGGCTCGCTCGTAAAACTCAAACAATTCAAGAGTTTTCACTCACATCGCGGTGCCATCGAGCATTCCGACATCATTGGCAAGCAGCCTCGGCAATTGGTGTATTCCTCCAAAGGAACCCCCTACCGGATCCATGAGCCTACGTTAGCAGAGTATGTTCGGCTGACGCCACGCCTTGTCACTCCTGTGCGTATTCAATAGTACTTTGTCTAGGATGCTTTAAGTTTGGAACGAGTTCGAGGTTGATAGCGGCTAGATTTATCCAAAGGATACAAATCTGATCGTGTCCCTGCTTGACATACACGTCGATCCATCACCCACGCCCGTATCGAGCGAGCCTCCGCTGGAGATACTCGAGGCAGGCACCGGGCATGGAGCGTTGACCCTTCACTTGTCGCGTGCTATTCACGCTGCAAACCCCCCGCTTCCCCAAGGACCGACATATGCATCTAGCGATGCCGAACCAGAAGACACGGTCTATCTAGGTGAATCCGTCTCTGATCTCTACGATCATAATTTGCAATCGTGGAAGACACAGAGAAGGGCTATCCTTCACACTTTAGACATCTCTGAAAAGCACTCAAAGCATGCAGAGAAGATCGTGGAGGGGTTTCGCAACGGTATGTATGCGAGAAACGTTGAGTTCCATGTGGGAGATGTCACGGAATGGGTAGAAGCCCAGCAAGCGTCAAGGAAATCCAAAGAGTCTTTCTTGTCTCATGTATTCCTTGATCTACCCAACGCAGAGAGGCATCTTGCGAACGTGTGGCCGGCGTTACATGTGAATGGGATTCTGGCCGTCTTCAACCCCAGCATCACACAGATTGCTGAAAGTGTAGAAACTATCCGTGAGCAAAGATTACCTTTGCTGCTCGACCAAGTCATTGAGCTGGGCGTTTGGAATGTGCGTCAGTGGGACGTTCGAGCCGTCAGACCACGAGCGTCCTTGAAGCAGGAAGCAGGTCGAAATGCTTCCAGCCAGCTTGTTGACCCTGCACCCTCTGATGAGAGTTCATTGGATAGCATCAAGGGACAAGAAAGGAGGGATGATGAGCTTGCCGCAGCTTTGGAGGATACGCAGGCAAAATGGGCCATGGTATGTAGACCTAAAGCTGGAGAGAGTGTAGATGGAGGTGGCTTCCTAGCCCTTTGGCGGCGAATGGAGCCCGCTGTCCCAGGCCAATCCCCCGAGAACCCAGAGAAATGACGTGTAAGGATCCTACATAGGCCGTAATTCAATACAAGACTTTCTTTATGGTGAAGTGTTAGGCATCCTTAGGCGGATTGTGGGTCGACGAATAAGAACTGTATTCTGCAAGACAACCACCAATCCGGTGAAAACGCGCGCGAACTTTTAATACCAATCACAATAAGCGTCCTATCATCCCATTGATAGACTAGATAGCGCCTTTCTACCGGGTAGCTGCGGCATTCCCATTTGAGGGAATGTGAGAAGTGCGTGTGATGCGCT
Organism: Nigrograna mackinnonii; assembly: GCA_001007845.1. Classification (NCBI taxonomy): domain Eukaryota; kingdom Fungi; phylum Ascomycota; class Dothideomycetes; order Pleosporales; family Nigrogranaceae; genus Nigrograna; species Nigrograna mackinnonii. The sequence continues at coordinate 304,793 of JGVQ01000007.1, read as the reverse complement.
GATTGGTTTGAGAGAGCTCAACGCACGGAGCACCCTTGTGCTGCAATTCCGAATGAGAGGTCTCTCATCTCAAGTCAACCGCTTCAACTCCCAACCCCTCCATCATCTTGCCCTCCTCCTCTCCTCTTCCTAATTTGTGACCATGAGTGGTGCGAATGAGAACCGGTAAGTTTCTCTCATTCATATCGTCACCTGGCAGCTAACCTTTTGCTGATAGCTGGCGGCGATCGGGACAAGCTAATCGTCAGAATCAAGATGCGAGAAGCGGAACAAACACCCCCACCAGGGATGGTGGAAGACAGCAAGCCATGTCAGCACTGGCTGGAAATGCCTGGAGCGGTGGAAAAGGTAAAGCTGCAGGGCCAGCCGACAGAGGAGCTACACAGTCGAGCCCAGCCCCGGCCGAGCACCATGTGCCTGTGAAGGACTTCAATGCCGCCGAGGTCAAAGAGTACTTGAAGAAGAGTAAGTCCAATTCTACCCTTTATCCGACACAGTCTTCAGCTTGCTATAAGCTCAGCTCAAGGCGAGACAAGTTCGTAACTGCTTCGTTGCCCGACCCTCTGAGATGCAACCTGCCCTTTACGGGACCTAATTACCTTTGGTCGCGAGCTGCATTATCATATACAGGAGCTAACATCTCTCCAGGATATGTTGAGAGCATTGGAGGTAATCCTTGACCACGAAACGCCTCTTCCGTTACCATCAGAACTAACGATATCGCCCGAGAAGACCAGACTTCCGCATATCACAAGGTCCAAGGGGACTCAGTAGCAAAGAGAAGCAGTGGAGCCTGGGGCTCTCGAGGCATGTTTGAGTAACACAATATACAATCGATCCCTTCTCTAACTCCGGAGTAGGTAACATGAGCCACCTTATGCCCAGTGGGCAGGATTTCTTCACACAGCTCAAGAAGCAGCTCACCACCCTCGAGCAGGGCAAGACATCGTAGTCTCCTCGATTTTACCTCTATCATGTTCAGCGGCATTATAAAGGCATTACGGGAGTTCTTGGGCCGTTGCATTTCCGCTTTCTCGTCTGGAAGGTTTATTTGGCTAGGACTGCTTGCTTGTGCTTGGAAATGCACATTTACATCACGCATCACTGCACATGGCGTTGGCGGGCTCACAGGCGTGTATCTTCTGTTGTTGACACCCGAGCGATACCCATCTGGACTGTCACAAAATGGTTTTCACCCGTATTTGGATTCTTTATCGAGGATTATGACGTGGGCAACCCGGGGTACGTTCTCCGTATTGAATTGTAAAATATTTAAGGGAGTGGGTTTCTAAAATAACGTTTCCAATTGGCAACTGTGAAAATATCTTTACTGCTTTGTTTGTGTTGTGATTGTCACAGGAGATCCCTGAAGGCGTGAATTATATCTAAGAACTTATAGCGTGGAGAGGTCGTGTTGGAAACGGGGGCATCGCGTCTGCCTCGTCAATGCAACCGCACATCCATCGCCAACGAACAACCAGTCCATGGCAAGAGTGTGAGCCGACTTGTGCCCATTCATAGCAAATCCTCTGCCGCGTATTTTCTTTTCTTTTCTTTTCTTTCCAGCCCCTGGCGCCTTTTATTCCAGGAACAACAAAACTAGGCCCCTCACCGGCGGCCAGGGTCTCCGCGTGTCGCAGCTAGCCAAGCCTAAGGACAACACTCAACTCACACCTCCAGGTCCGCCAGTGCCATCGCACGTCAGCCGCTACTACACCGTCTTCTCGTAATGCACTGGTGCTCAGGGTGTAGCCAATAAGCCCTGAGAGCCGACGTCGACAAAGATCGGAGACACGTCTCACCAGTAAACAGGAGCAGAACCACCCGGAAATTGAGGCTTCCTGTATCCTTCTACAATTACCAATCTCTTAGCCCCCTCTTGTGCACAGCAGAGTCATAGAAGGCCATACGTTCCGCCATGGCTTCACCACCACAGACGCCGACCCATCGGCCGGCTTCTTCTCACCGCCGACACCCTTCCAGCTTAGACATGTCCCACAATACTCCTTCCAGGCGGGACTCCTTACGCCGGCGCTCCTCCGGGTTTTCACACATAACTCCTCGATCATCGCGCGAATTCGAACATAGCAGCCCGGCTCACAACTTTGACGGTGGTGGGGATGGAGGGCTGGGCAACCTGGCAGATGAACTTGGGGATGTCTGGGATGAAGAAGATGCGGCAGAAGGAGACTATGATGATGATGATATGGAGTTACCGCAGGAAGACATGAATGGCATCGGAGTCGCAGTGGATCATGACGGATCCTCCGGGCTTGAAGATGTACACGTTCGGGACAGTGGAGTTGCCATGCAATCTTCCCCGTCGGCAGAGTCAAAATCTACCCTAAGCCCCCATACAGCCGTAAGGCACCCAAAAAGTCGTCATCAAAGGCAGCAGTCATTATACGATGGTTCAGATTATGGAGGTGATTCAGATTTGGAGGCGAACGAGGGCATCTCGGTTGGACTTGAGAGACAAATGGGGGCTATAGAAGGCTTAGCCAGACGAGGAATGGAAGTCAATGGCAGCGCTAACGATCAAGTTGTTAAGAGGGTGGTAGAACAATTACGGGATTTAGGGAGCCAGATTGCCATTGAAAACGGTGCCACAAGGTATGTTTAGAGATATCATCGCCTGAGAGTCTTTTCATATTCGACTGACTTCATGGTAGACTCAAAACCGCCCATGATGCGCTGACAACGCACCTCACCCACCAGTCGCGCACGTTAACTTCTCTCACTGCCTCTTTTTCCGGGCCAAGAGCGACCATTCCCGACCCCGACACCATCGACACACTGCTCCCTATTATAACAACTACTCTTGAACTCTTGCCTCATTCTTCTCCCGACCCGATCTACTCGCTTTCACAACTTACATTATCTACCCGCGAACTTCTACAGCATTTCTCCAACGTTTCGGACTCCTTACACATGAGCAGACAGGCACAGAACGATGCTGCACGACGATTAAAGGTCGCGAAAGACCAACTCGGGGACTGGAAGAGGGAGACTGAGTTGCGCGAGGCAGGTGACAGATTCATTGAGAAGGGAGACTGGGACAGGAGATTGCGGGAGCGAGAGGCACAACGAGCATGTGGAAATGTAGTTGATGGTTTCGAAGAAGTGTGTGGCATGTGGCGGAAGAGACTCTGCGAAGGTCTCGGGGTTGCCAGTGCATGATCAATGCCAACTCCAACTCCAACAGCGCACTCGTACCGCGTTCTATACTATTAGTGGATATCCTCTCAGCGCCCACCAGAACACTCTGAAAACTGGACTGGCATTTGGTACAGAAAGGAGAATAATACCTTCAGAGAGCTGGCTCGCCTATTTATTAAGATTCTAGATTTCAAGGTGGTTTGTTTAGGGGATGCATATATGGAAGATTCTTTGCGGTCCTGGGCGTTTAGGATTCCTTTTGGTTTGGGCCACACTCTTAATACCCTTATACACCGCGGTTGACATGGGGCTTGGATTCTGGTAAATAGACATTTCACTGAGCGAGTGATGTCGTAGAAGACATGAGCAAAGAAAAACTCATCACATTACGCCCCTATGAGCGCATCATAGTAGCTCTCCTTTGTATACATAGAAAGCTGGGCTCTTTTGAACTATAAAGGCTATCATAGATATACCCATTAGTGCCGCTTAGCTTCCTTTCGTTCTCTAAGAATCATCGTGAACTGCAAAGTGAAGGTTTGGCGAACACAAATTAGTCGAATGGAAGCTAACAAGTGGGTATGTAGTAAATTACGAAATATGTTCAAGTGAAGCCAAAAATACTATAGGAAATAGAGAACACGAAAATGTACAAAAACTTGCTTCAAAGAATGCTTCGGATTGGGTGAGGCATGTCCTATAATACAAGCCAATCAGATGCGCGATCGGTAGAACCTCGGAGCGTGTAGACAACTTGGCGACATTTTGAGTACCACATCTTCACCACCAGCATCGTCGTGCTGCGAGCCAATCATAATATCTCGACATCCCGAAATCGGTGCCGTCAATTCAGCATGATACGAAGAATCTACCTCTCTCCGCTCCGGCGATCCATCCTCTCGCCCTCTTCACTCCGCCAAACCACAACTCCCCGTCTCGTCCGCTCAATCCACACGACTCCCCTCAAGCACCGAACGATACAATCACGCACAACACTCCCGCTATCCTCGCAATCCTCTCTCGTCAACGCATTTTCTCGCCTACGCATACAATCACAAACACAGACACGAGGAATGAAGGTCCGTAGCTCGGTCAAGAAAATGTGTGATGGGTGCAAGAGCGTGCGTAGAAAGAAGGGGAAATATGTGTATATCATTTGTAGCAAGAATCCGAAGCATAAGCAGAGGTGAGTCCCTCATTTCCCAGGTCTCTGGATTTTATTATTTTCATTGTTATGGGGCTAATTGGAGTGCAGACAAGGATAGATGATCCGGGATGTTTTGTGTGATAGAGGATAGTGCGTTTGTGAGATCCCTGGGGTAATTGGAAAGGGATTCGGAAGAGATGGTATTGTATTATACTTGTGAAACAAGCATAACATGGCGTTTTGGAGGATTCTCGCGGCCGGATCGAATGATTTGAACTCTCGACTACATCCAATCTGTGCAGTAGGCATCAATACTTAAAGCATAGTCCAACTATGACACTGTAAAAATAAGGACATCCTCTTTTGTGAAATGTACGCTTGCTCTCCTCTTTATGGTGTCAACCGGGAAGTACACACATTACATTCGGTTCCCATTAAAGCCTCACATTTTGCTTTAAGAACGTAACGGAGGAAAGTATATTATTATAGCCTAACGCAGGTTTCCAGTAACAAGAACCCCTAAAATAGATGTTTGTGACGCCAATTTCAGATAACTCTTTCCTACTATACTAAGAGTGCAGTCTAGCTTAGTATACTTCTCGCATGGAGTATAATGGGCCATCACCTAATAGGATAGTCAAAAGGTAGTAGGGGTTGACGAATATATCAAGATGGCGAGTAGGTATATTATATTTGGTATACACTCGACTTCGTATAACTTACATTTCTTTGTTCATTTGTCTCTATATTAGTTCAATTAGGACATCTCCTAAGGAGAGAGATTTGCCACTATCTCTCGATGTTCAAGGTTTGGACGTAGAAGGGGATTGTCCTCCGTGCGATGCACGAACGCCATCTAATTCCTCAGATTGAGATCGGTTGGTGCCCCCATCTAATTCTTTCACAGCGCTTACGAGCATATTCGCATGCAACACTATTCAGCTTTTCGAATTCACCAACTCATTAATTAGCTCGAACTTCTACAAGAGCAAAGGGCTACACACAATTCCTCTTTCTTTTTTTGCTTTGAAGACTTCGTATGATATCTCGTTGTTATCGATCTGAGGGTGTGTTTTACAGATCAACGCAGGTTTCTGGTAAAAAGAAACCCAAAAATGGACGTTTCCGACGCCGTTTTAATGCCCTCTTATCGCCGTGTCGACAGTATAGCCCGACTCAGCGTAGATTGAAGGCATAAAATAGGTAAGACGTACACCTACACCCCTTGCGCTCCCTCTTAACATGAATGTTGAATCGTAACTTTCATCTAATCCTAAAAGGGAATATGATGTTCGGGGCCAGTACCCGGGCCACCTAAGTATTTAGTACTTCTTTCGCCTTCTGCCTTAAGTTTCTACTGACGAGCTATCGTCAAGTGAACGCCACTCTGCATCAAGAAGACCGTCATATCTCTAGAACTAGGAGGTTTCAAACGTCCACTAGGCTATTGTCGTAAACGTCATAAACAGCTGGTCGAGAATGGTATGGTGAAAAAATAACACGCAGATTCGACAATAGAGAACATATAACACTTTCAGTGGATAGAATTCAATCAGAGCCGCGACGCGGCTGCACAATTTATGGGGTGGTTTTACTAGGGACCTCGCAAGAAGTGTTTTACAGATGATGCCATATGGCAGTTTATGCTGAGTGCCATCCCACTGTTTGCTGAAGAACTAGTGAAGTTTGAAGTGATAATCTGGTTTGAAGACATTGTTAACAGCAACCTCTCCTGGATTGAGGATCATACGTATCGAGTGCCTTTCCTAAAAGATAATCTCTGTCTTCAATATCTCGTCTAAGGAGCTAGTCAGGCCAGCACCATAAAGGCAAGAGACGTAAGTAAAGTGCAGGAGTCGCCAGCCAGCTGTACACTCGCACTACATATTTATTTCTGCAAATGGGCCATTTGCCTCCAGTTTGACTTCATAGCACTCCATCTTGTCATCAACACAATGCCCACAAAGCAGGAATCTGACGTTTCATAAAACGAAGGAAGACTCATCATGGCTATCCACGCGCCACAGACTGTCTTTGGCTCAACCTCTACGCCGCGTCGCACTGGGGTAACTGAATGAGATCAACAGCGCCAAGCTCAACGGACATAGGACATACCCAACAAACTAACACTCCTGTGACAATGATTAGGTCTCAGCCTCCTACTGTAAGGTTTAGTGACTTCCACCTCCTCACGTGCTCCTTTGACACCACAAAGAACCAGAAGCATGGCCTAGCTCTACCCAAACCATCTCTCTTCTATACCTGCACCATATAAGCGCCGCTCTCCCGCTCTCCACCTACCTTCGATCTAAAATGACAATCCCCATATGCTTGAACCGCCACTCCCCGGTTCACGTCGACCTCGACATTCAGAGCCACCCAAAACCGACGAAACATCGCGGCCCGTATCGGAACACCATAGGCTCAGCGAACCTAGTGGATCTCAGCCACCGGCGGCATTTTGGGACAACTTATCGAAGATCTGGTTGACCAAGCGAGCGCTGAGAGAGCTAGACCAAAGAAATATTCGAGCTGCTCCAAACCCACCTCGGTCACCACAACGACGAGCGCAACGACGAGCGCGCCAGCCGGCAACTCGAAACTTCGCTACTGTGAGTACGAATAAGTGCCAACCCGTTCAATACGCAGTCAACTATCTTCGCTTCTGCAAGCCGAGGATTTTAGAAGACATAAAGCTATTTGCGAGACACGGAGGTCCAGACCTGTCGGACCTGAGGAACGTACGTATTGCAAGACACTCATGTGCTTGTGTCAAAGCTGACGATGCTCTGTAGTTCCCCGAACCTAGACAATTTTTCGACCACATGACGAGCTCCAGCCAGTCGGATTCTTGGGGTCGACTACAGGATTCAGCCACTGACACCAGCACTAAGCCCACGACGACGACGACGACGACGACGACGACAAAGAGCACTGGAGTGTATTCTCATAACTTCCAACAACATCTTATCGATAATGCAATTTATCCTTATGCATACGAATACCCTGATGGCAACGAACCTGCTAAGCCAAACAACTGGGAGGATTTCAAGCGAATGCTCAAACAACCTCGACCGTCTCTTACACCATCGCAATTTTCTGAGGAAGACTTTGAAAAATTCCAACGAACAAATGCACATGCCACTAAAGAAAAGCAAGTGTCAGAATCAGTAGTTCCTATCATTGAGGGCAATGTCCGTACGAAATGCCGCGCGGGAGGAATCCCATTCACGAACCTTGACCCTTTAACGGACGGTACACTTAAACCCAGCCACCCAGATGTCTATTATGGCGCCCACCCAGAACAGCTTGGTCGGGAAATCCGCGACGAGTTGTGTGGCCGTATCATCCCTTCGACGCAGGACGATCTCCCTATGGCACCAAATTTCTTCCTAGCAACTAAAGGGCCAGATGGATCACGCGCGGTAGCTAATCGACAAGCTTGTTACGATGGCGCGGTAGGGGCGAGGGGTATACACAGCCTTCAGTCATATGGAAGAACTGAACCTATCTATGATAACAATGCATACACGATAACTTCTACATATTCTGCTGGCAGTCTCCACATGTACACCAGCCACGTAGCCCCGCCACGCACCCCTGAAGGCCGGCCAGAGTTATGTATGACTCATATCAAAGGTTGGCAAATGGATGGGGACGCCGACGCCTTCCGACAAGGCGCAAGAGCGTACAGAAATTTGTTGGACTGGTGCAAAGAGAAGAGGGATGAGGCCATTAGCCAGGCGAACGAGAGAACAAAGCCTCTGAAAGCTGAGGCAGCGACTAATGATGCAGGCGCCGGCCCAGATCCAAGCTTTGTGACTGCAGTATCAGAGCCAGAGGCCTGCACCATGCGTCAGGAGTCTCAGACGTCCCTGTATGAGGACTCTCTTGAGGAATCTGATAGTTCGATGGAGGACCTTGTAGATTACAAGGTCCCGGCCAAACGTTCCAGGAAGCATTCAAAGCACACGCAGGCACGGCGAAAGCGACGCAACGCAGGCGAATCTAGTGGTACAGTGCACAATCATGGATCGGCCGTTCAGTCAGTTTCAGATCCTTCTTCGGCATCCAATGCAGCAATCGAGCAGAGTGTAAAGTGGTCGCGGATAAGTGACAAATTTCAATGCTATAAAGGACAAGACCTTGTGAGGGAGCAGGATGATACTCCTGCTGATGTGTGGATTTACTTTGATCAAGGCTGGCCTGGTCAAGAAGGGAAGAAATGGCGGCTGTGGATATCAGAGACACGTGAAATCTTGTATTCTTGATGGCAATGCGGCTAAGTCGAGATGCAACTGCCACCCAGAGCATCGCCCATCACATTAGGGGTCCAGCCGCTTGATCAATACGATTCTCGCCGGAAACTCTGCTATCACACCAGCACACGTACTGGCTATGGTGCCACCGGCTGACGCCAAGCGTTTCCAGATCCTCGAAATCTTGCAGATGTTGTAACTTCGTATATAATTGGTCTTAGAGATGGGTGGGTATTTTCTACGGCTATGAGTGGTGTTGCGTTTATTGCTGCGCTTGCGGGAGAGTGGAGGTCGATTAATGAGCCTAGGGCTGGGATGAAGGAAGCGGGAATAGTCCAACGGCTGTGGTGGAGGAGAAGAAAGACTCCGAGGAGGTTAAAGCATAATAGTCTTTGGATCGGCGTTTATTTTTATCTGTCATGTGGGAGAGGTGTACATAGGTATTGGAGTGAAATACATCTAATCCATCATTGAAATAACCATATCGACTATGTATGATTCGGAACCTGTCGAAGACGTTCTTGATCCTGTCTTCTCACTATAAAATATTGGCCTAGAGCGAAACTGGAGACGGAGTTCCCTCGAACGAGATTGCAGCGCAAGTCTATTATCTGTAAAGGCAAAACCACCAAGGCCCCTTTGGATAATTTGTCACATGCTTCCTCCACTCATGTTTCCTCCAATGAGCCCAGCCATCCTCAACAATTCCCTATCAGCATCAATGTCCCCGGTGCCCAAATTGATCCTACGTCTTGCCTCTGCCTCACGTTCCTGGAATGCCCATTCCTTCCTTTGAGCTTCGGCAACCTCGTCACCCCCGCAACCCCATACCTCTAGACTCTCAATTTCGAAACGATCTTGCCAGTCCTTGTGTCGTCGAGAGGGCAAATGAGATGCTTGGAATGATCCCCCGCCCTCCGAGCGATGGGTGAATATGCCAAACTCCAGAGCATCATCTAGATGCAGTGAGATTGGCCCTGGTGATATGTGCTCGTGTGCGTGGGAACTATGCGCAGCAGTCTGATGCGGCACCGCCGTGCCCAAACCAACACCTGTGGGGTGCGTAGGTGACTTATTGAAGTATATGTAGTCGGAGCTAAATGGAGAGGCTGAGAATATGTCATGCGTCGGAGCAAGCTGGAACAACTTAGTCTCGGAATCACCGAAGCAGTTCCTGTGGGTGTGTTTCCATTGCGCCGGGATATAGGCACCGAACGTGAGCGTGGTGTAGGGTTCTACACTGCTCGGTAAACGTTTAGATGGTAGACTCTCTGATAATGTACGTTCACGTGCATTAGTAGGTGAGTCGGGTAAGATTGTTCCAGAAACAAGCAGAATCGAGGGTGCACGCCAGTTGAACACTTGCTTTTCGAAAGAGCCCATACTGAACCCGTGCGTATTACCATTGTATAATAAACGAAGGCGTCTGAAAAGATTGTTACCCTTAATAAAGAAGGATAGTTGGCTTAGTGTGGTCAAATTGAGAATGTCCCCAGATGCTCGCAATAAAGGCTCAGGGTCTGCAACGGCTTTTGGAGGCGGTATCACAGGATGGGTTTCCAGAGCTGGTGGTTCTGCATCACTTTTACGCTTGCTCAAATCAAAGTCTTTAGCGAAGAGGAAATGTTCGAACAGGGGGCGTAATCCCTCGAAGAGGTATGGAAGACAAGTCGAGATGACGGCGTTAAACGTGCGATATGACACACCGTGATTTTCTTCAACGCCAAAGGACGAAAGGATTACGTTTGCGGTCCGTCTAAGATCCTCAATGCGGTCCGTGGATAGATCTGAGGCAAATGTCGATAGATTCTCCTGTGGATCAATGGGCGCGATAAGGAGAAGGAGCTCTATAAGTTTGAGAAAATTGTCCGTGGGAATGATGGAGTGGTGGACATTGGACTGCTCTCCATGCTTGAACACTTCCATAGCATCCATTGAATCCAGCGCTGCCAGTATCAATTCATCGTCTTCATCATCGTCATCTTGGCCCTCCTGCTCAGCTGAATCGCTCTCGTCTACTGGTGCGTCGACTGCGAATCCCTGGGTAACAACGGGCTTAACATCAGAGTCTTTTTTAGTAAGGCCTCGATCGTACACGGCGAGACTGCGATACAGTTCTCTGACCCAGATTTCCCTGCCTCTTTTTCTAATCACGGCGCCATACCTTTCGGTTAGGATTGTGACAACCTTAAGCAGCGCTTCATAGGTTAGTATCGCAGGCGCTTGGCTCGGGAACGGAAATGCGCCCAGGTAGCTAGCCATGTGGAACAGCACGGAACCTGCACCTAGTGCATCGGGTAGCTGAAGGAAACGACATAGTGTAGCCTCGCTGGTATTTTTTGATTAATTTTCATACTTTGCATGTTGTATATAGTTGCATTTACCTCCAATATTTGACGCCGGACTCGGAATCGGCTAAGGACCGGAAGACGGAATTGAAACAGTATAGCTCAAGTGGTGTATAGCATTTTTGAGCAAACCTGTGCGTAAGAATATGGCCGAGCTGCTCTATACATGATGCGATGTGCTTAGTGTGTTGTTCGGAGTGAAGTACGAGGTTAAGCTTGCGAAACGTAGGGTACCTTACGCACCGAGAGTGGGTGGTGGAGCCTCGGACGCTGAATTGCCTTGCCCCATTTTGCTAGATCGCTATATCTTTTTGCGCTGCATCAAGGAAATACACATGAATAGTAACCGAGTTGTGTTGCGGCGATCATCTCAGTGAAATGTGGAGGGGGAGTAACAGGCATCATCAGCAAGGTGAACTCGGGCTTATCGATAAGAAAATGCGAGACATGTGATACGTCATCTCAGCTGAGTATTATTCATACATTTGATTTTTGACAAACCAAATTCTCCAAATTTTTCCATTAAACCTAATCGGATATCAGGCCGAGTGCTTTTCATCGAATGTAGGTTTCCTAGCTTGGCTTTGCAGGTCCGGTGACCTTCTTTAACTTCTCCAGATCCCGGCCAAGTTAGCCCCCACCCCAAATACTATTGCTGTCCACTAACATCCCGAGATTAGTGGCCACTCATTGGCGGAGACCTCTTATTCAATTAGAAAATCATCTTCATTCAATAATATCATAATTCCCTATATGCTATGAGAGCAAGCACGTTCCGTTATTTCGTAAGTCGTGATCGTGAGAAATAGTGACACAAGCCATATCTTGCTTCACTTCAGAGCCTAGGCCCTGGACAACCCTTGGTCTCTTCAGAAGACCTCTAAGCCCTGAACGTCTCATTCTCTTCGTTCCTCTACCCATATACCCAAATCGTTCCATGTTCCAGAATGTTGTCTTGAGTGGCGCAGACCTTGGTTGCTCCATTCCTCGGTTCCGCTGCTTAGAGACTCTGGATTTTGTGACTGCCATGACGGACTTTCCAATTCTGATCTAATTGCGCTTTGTCCAGATAGTTCCGACAAACGAAGCGATGCGACTGGTTTACGGGCAAGACTTGGGTGAGGCGAGAGTGTTGTTGAAGGCAGTTCGTGGCGGTACGAATGGAAGGAAGTCTGATTGTAATTATCTTGCTGTTCGTGGGCATATGTTGTATAAGGTGCATAACCAGGCTCAGGCGAGGAATACATGGGAGGAGCTACAAAATGCGGTGTTAGTTAAGGGGATGAAAAGCAAATTGGATGTGGTATGAAAGACACTTGCCGTCAGGACCAGTTGGTGATCGTGGTTTTTCGTTCACCATTGCAGGTAGGTCGGATAGCCTTCGGGTAACTTGGTCTCTATGTGCAGTGCGTGATCTTTTTGTGTGATAAATGTAGTATATCAAAAGGCCAATGATTACGGCAAGTGCAACTCCGCCTCCAGCTGCTCCGCCTGCAATTGCGGCAATTGGGACCTTCTTCTCATGATGTGCTTGTTCTATAGGTTTTCCTGCACTGTGCGTAGTTGCAGAAGCGGTTCCGGTTGCCACAGTCCGCGTCTCGAACGAAGATGCACCCGTGGCCGTAATACTAGATACTGTTGATCCTCCTGTCGGATCGTATGCAGTCATCTGTTCTGGCTTGTCGAGGAATGCTCCCACAAGATCACCTGGAGGACAGAATCCTGGTTGACATGGGTTTGTCTTGCAACAACCCATGAAGGTTTCACCCTCAATAACACAGGTATAAAAGTCGCTATTGATTCCACAGCTTGCATCCGGGAAATCCCCATGCCACGATTCGTCGAAACCCGCCGGGCGAATGCTCCCTTGCGAGCAGCCATTTGAGCATGGATCGTTGGCACAGCATCCTACGAACATGGAACCATAGCCGCAAGCATACCAGGTTCCACCTGATGGGCATGACGGGCTGAAAGCTTGTCGTTTGTGAGAGTCCATCTTCACTGACGGTCGATGAAACTAAGATAGAAGTGTTGGTGATTGGAAATAGCGTCCGAGATTTTAGAATCGGCGTTGAGTAGGGCAGCAGAAATAAGCCGCATATATCAGGCTGAACGAGACGGTGACCTGCTAGATGGGTCGAGCAATTATGCAACTAGATTTATAGAGGCGCTGTTGGCATAGTCTCATGCCCTCTCTTTGGGGGCCAGCCTTGTCTGTGGTGCCAATGAACTGGCATCATGAACGCCATGTTGGATTTTCCAAGTCTTCGACCCCGCTTCTTGTACGAAAGGCTGAGAGCCATCTTGCACTATTGGCGAGGTCTCAGAGAGAGGTCGGTCTGGTCGCGGTTAATAGATCCTAGGTGGCGTCCATTTGATAGTGTGGTGGCGATGGCCTAGGTATGGCGTTCGCAGTTGGATCTATCCTGCGCGGGCCACTCAAGTAGTTGCGAAGGACACTGCTGAAGGAGAGTTGGGATAAGCTACTATCTGTTTTCAAGTATAGTAGGAAAACATAAAGTGACCCCGGATGCCGAATATATGCGTTTCCAATATTGGACGACCCGTAAACCTCCCTCAGACTGGGAGACGACCGGTGGCGTATGCTGGCTTCTTCTGGCCGACTTGCACAACACCTTCATCAATAGTAGAACGTAGTGACAACTTCTCAACAATTGCCGAACATCAGGCACAAAATTGGCGCGGATTATTGAAATTTAAACTCATGTTATTCATAAGCTGGTTACTGGAAGCTCCTTTCGAAGCGACGACGCACCAAAGATCTAGTTAGAGTACATGCCAGGGGAATCCATATAGTCATTCCTCCACCCACTCTTTTAGACGCCCGCAATCCATTATTACCTGTCATGCAAGAAGTGTCGTGGAGGCAAAAGAGAGAAAAGACATAACACATGAAAGGGAACATAGCGCCATCCAAGTTTTCGCAAGTAGAAAGCGCTCAGTCGACCTCCTCCATAGCGCTCTCGCCAGCGTCTGCGGCGGCAGCAGAGGCGTCGCCCTTAGCCTCCTGCTCGGTCTCGACCTCCTCGTCAACGTTCAGGCCAAGCGAGACGAGCTTGTGAATACGCTCAGCGTACTGCACTGGCTCGTCAATGGTGAAGCCGGAGACCAAAAGGGAGGTCTCGAAGAGGAGCAGGGTGATCGACTTGACAGTGCGGTCCTCCTCACCATCGGCCTCAACCTTGCGCTTGAGCTCCTTGATGATCGGGGACTTTGGCGAGATCTCGAAGGTCTTCTTTGATGACATGTAAGAGCTCATAGAAGTGTCACGGAGAGCCTGAGCCTTCATGATACGCTCCATATTAGCGGACCAACCGAATTGTCCAGTGCGGATAGCGCATGGAGAACCGGTGAGCTTATGGCTAACGACGACCTTCTCGACGCGCTCACCGAGGACATTCTTGAGACTCTTGGCAAGTTCCTCGAACTCCTTCACCTCGGCTTCACGCTGCTTCCTCTCCTCGTCGGTTTCCTCCAATTCGAAGTCCTTGGTGATATCAACGAGCTTCTTGCCATCAAACTCCTTCAATTGAGTCATGGCATACTCGTCGATAGGGTCGACAAGGAAAAGAACCTCGAAGCCCTTCTCCTTGAGAGAGTCAAGGAAAGGAGACTTTTGTACAGCCTTGAGTGACTCGCCGGTGATGTAGTACATCTGCTTCTGGTGCTCTGGCATGCGAGTAACATAGTCAGCGAGCGAGGTGATCTCATCACCAGACTTAGTGGAGTTGAATCGAAGCAACTTGGCGAGGGACTGGCGGTTCTGGGAGTCCTCATGGATACCAAGCTTGATGTTCTTGCTGAATGCAGTGTAGAACTTGTCGAATTGCTCACGGTCCTCGGCAATCTCTTGGAAGAGCTCTAGAGTCTTCTTGACGATGTTCTTGCGGATAACCTTCATGATCTTGTTCTGCTGGAGAGTCTCACGAGACAAATTCAATGGAAGATCTTCCGAATCGACGACMCCCTTGACGAAACCAAGCCACTCAGGAATGAGATCAGTGGCATCATCAGTGATGAAGACACGGCGGACGTAGAGCTTGATGTTGTTCTTGGTCTTCTTGGTCTCGAACAGATCGAAGGGTGCTCGCTTAGGAACGAAGAGAATGGCGCGGAATTCAAGCTGGCCCTCAACCGAGAAGTGCTTGACGGCGAGGTGGTCTTCCCAATCGTTTGACAAGGACTTGTAGAAAGAAGCGTATTCCTCTTGTGAGATGTCCTGGGGGTTTCGTGTCCAGATTGGCTTGGTCTTGTTGAGCTCCTCCTCCTCGATCTTGGACTCCTTGACCTTCTTGGTCTTCTTCTTTTTCTCTTCCTCGTCATCATCCACCTCCTCAACCTTGGGCTTCTTCTCGTCGCCCTCCTCGGTCTCGGCCTCTTCGGCCTCCTCATCCTCAACCTCTTTCTCGGTCTCCTTGAGAACGTGGAGGTAGATGGGGTAAGAGATGAACTCCGAGTGCTTCTTGACTACTTCCTTGATCTTGCTCTCATTGAGGTAGTCGGTCTGCTCATCCTTGAGATGGAGGATGATCTTGGTACCGCGGCCGATTTGCTCACCCTCGGTATCCTCGGTGATCTTGAATGTACCTCCGGCGCTTGATTCCCAGATGTACTGCTCGTCGTCATTGCTCTTGGAGATGACGGTGACGCGATCTGCAACGAGATAGGCGGAGTAGAAACCAACACCGAACTGGCCAATCATGGAGATATCGGCGCCGGCAGTGAGAGCCTCCATGAATTGCTTGGTACCTGATCGAGCGATCGTACCGAGGTTGTTGATGAGGTCGGCCTTGGTCATACCAATACCGGTATCTTGGATGGTGAGGGTTTTAGCCTCCTTGTTGGGGATGAGGTCGATGCGGAGGTCCTTTCCGCTGTCGAGCTTGCTGGGGTCTGATAGTGCCTCATAGCGGATCTTGTCGAGAGCATCTGAGGCGTTGGAGATGATTTCTCGTAGGAAGATCTCCTTGTTTGAGTAGACAGTGTTGATGATGAGGCCGAGAAGCTGAGAAATCTCAGCCTGGAACTCGAACGTCTCGGACGCCATTTTGGTGAGGTGTGCGGGGGTGTGTGTGGAGGTGGTCTTTGGCAATAGTAAGTACAAGTACTCTCAAAGCAAAGCTTCTTTGTTGCGATATGAGTGAGATAGTGGGAGAGGTGAAAATTTTTTGGGATGGCGACAGCGTGCGGGCAGCCACTAGCTGTTGCCTTGCCTTTGTGGTGGGGAGGAGGCTGGGGCAAAAACACCTACGGAGGAGAGGATTGGGAAGGCTCTTTAGCTCAAGAAGAGACGTTGAGTTGGGTAGAGCTCAAGACGAAGACGTCTAGTAGAGAGATGAAGCGGGGAAAAGAGCAATTCGATGTGGGAGGAGGAAAGAGGAGCAAGGCGAGCAGCAGTGAATGGGTACTCATATACTATTTCTGCGGAAACTCGAGAATCTTCTAGACAGGCGGCAGAAAGTCGGCGAAACGGAGGGCAGCCAATCACAGAGGCCTTGCTCCAGGCAAACTTCTTTCACCGCCCTCAGCGCATGGGCAAAGCGACTTTTCCCCAGCAACAGAGCAACACCAAGCCACACTCGCTGCAGTGAGCACTGACCGGACACACACAAGCACAACATCTCTCTCTTTTGACACTGGCACAAGGGCTGGCATTGACTGACACCTGACACCTGACCTCGTTGCCCTTTCCCTCGCTGCAAAAGGGCGGCCCAGGACTCTGCAATTCGCAATTCTTCCAGATAGTGACTGATGCATTCACTCCCTCAGCCTCCACCCCCGGTCGCTGCTACTACTACTATTACTTCTACTACACTACCCTTGCCTACAGCTGCAGCGATTGAGTGCTCATTGGGGCAGGGCAAGAAGCACCACAGGAGAGGACAGGACCAGGAACGCAGCCCGTCCGCACCACCCCCAGGCTCGGCAGCCCACGATAATATGATCAGCAGAGCTTCGTGAGAGCCTTCTTTCAGCCTAGTAGCACTCACAGCCCCCCCGTGCAGCTGCCAACCCCGAACCTGGCCATCTGGCGGATGCCTTGCACTGTGCCTGCATTGCACATCGTCGTGTCTTCGGGTGCAGTCGAGGATGAAGCTAATAGAACAGCATGGACTCTCACTATGTGCTACAGCTCCTATCGACAGACCACGTCCCTCACCGGCCTGCCTACCTGTCGGGCGGTGCCGCTCCTTCACCCCTTTTCTCCATTCCTAAAGAGCTCCGCCTTTTGATCTATGAGTTTGCTTTCAGCTCCTTTCCCCCTACTGAATATCAGTCACCACCACCAAGATCATCCTCCAATCTGCAGCCTCTCCTCACCTGCCGCCAGCTTTACAAAGAAGCGAGACTCTTTGCGTTCAAATGCACCACCCACCAAATCAATTGGTCTCGCGCATCAACTTGTCTTCGTCGTCTTCTAATACTCGACCCCGATCAGCGCGCACACATACGCCATGTTGCAATCACCACGTCCGCCGCTGGCCTTTACGATAAATTGCAGCCGCTCCGATACCACCTCGATCGCATGAGGTCCCCGCCCATTACTCTCGACTCGCTTACAATCATACTCGAGCCCCCGGAACACTATCGGACGCCTCGGGAGCATAGAATACAGGAGATGGACATGGTCTTTGCGTCCGTGTGGTATTTCAAGAACGTGAAAAGGGTCGTTCTTGTGAATGTGTTGCATAGGGAATGCCTGCGAGAGTACCCTGGTGGGCCAGGCCAATGGACCTGCATAAATAATACTCAGACAATTGAGACTACTGACATTGAAAATCTTCGGTGGCGCGTAGAATTGTCCCATTTCCACGACTACACCTGGAAGCCATGGTATGGTGGATTTCCGGCCGTCTTGAGATGAGTAACAGGACGGGAATTATCAGGCCTTCGTGGAGCCCAAATACTCCAGTTACCCCAATTGAGACAGTACTAACATCTGTAGCCATAACAACAGTTTTTCGTGGTGTTGGCTATACTGTTGAATGTGGGTAGCTTTTCATTCCTGTTAACCATCTTTGCCAATATGTGTGGGACCTGCTCCTGAGCAACTCACTTTTCGAGATCTCTAATTACTCAGCCTCCAGGGCAATAAGCCCACAATTACTGTATCCTAGCCTACTGTAAGAAAATCTTTGATAAACTAATAATTATGTATCCGAAAGAGCATGGATTAGCCTCCGGTCATGTCTCTTTTCAGAGCTATCCTACCCTTGTAGACTGATCTGTCCTATTTTCTTCACAGCCAACTTATCTGCACCGTGCTCGCCTCGATTTACCGAAAGCCTGGCTCATGGAAAGATTTTGACTTGGAATTTCCAGTCTGAGCTAGCTCATTCGTGGTTCGCGTACATCGCGCAGGCTGATATTCAGGAACTCACGTGGTTTTGGTC
Source organism: Nigrograna mackinnonii (assembly GCA_001007845.1). Taxonomy (NCBI): domain Eukaryota; kingdom Fungi; phylum Ascomycota; class Dothideomycetes; order Pleosporales; family Nigrogranaceae; genus Nigrograna; species Nigrograna mackinnonii. The sequence continues at coordinate 286,465 of JGVQ01000007.1, read as the reverse complement.
AATCAACATCTCTATGCCGGCACTCTTCTTTGGTCAAGTTCGTATCTGCACCCCACATAATAATTCAGCTCAAACCCATCCTGATTGGGATAAGGTCTATAAGGCATTTATCATTCGGGCGTTGGAAAGTTGCTCCCACCTCGTTTTCATTTACTCGGTCAGGATCCCGTTCTACCGAATAGATTGGGTTTCATTTAGGTGAGCGCTTCGGGAAACGTCTATTGACCACGCCTAGGCAAGCCTCGCCAAATCTCATACTACACCCTTTGTTCCATACGTCTGATTGCCGAAAGCCCAAAGTCCCGTGCATGGATGTCCAAGATGCAATCTGTTGCACCTGTCACTCTAACGCCAGCCAACCGTCGTGGGAGTAATAGATCAAGCAATATGTCAAAGCTTGATATTACGCTCGAGGAACACTCCCTTTTGACGAGCCAGTCGCACAGTATTGCCCATATAATCTCAAGTCGTGCGCCCGTTCCGCTAGATCAATAGGTCGCGCTCGCTCCAGGTCAACCATCAGGTCATTACACAAGTCAAGATGAGGTCATTCATCCTTGCTTCCGCTCTCGCAATCCAGCAAGTCGCTGGACATGCTATCTTCCAACAGCTTTGGGTCAATGGCGTGGACAAAGCAGGCACCTGCATTCGCTTACCGAGATCCAATACTCCAGTCACTAGTGTAGGCTCGACCGATATTCGATGCAATGCTGGCGGTACCAAGGGTGTAGCTGGAAAGTGTCCTGTGGAGGCTGGAGGAACTGTGACGGTCGAGATGCATCAGGTTAGGATTTCATCAAGCAGTGATGAATGAATAGAAAATGCTAACCGCCTCTCTTCGTAGCAATCCGGCGATCGAGGATGCAACAACGAAGCCATCGGTGGAAACCACTACGGTCCCGTGCTTGTTTACATGAGCAAGGTCGCTGATGCTTCAACCGCAGATGGGTCTGCTGGCTGGTTCGTCTACAAAAATGATTGAAACTGTATCTTGGCTATGCCTAACTTCAAATTAGGTTCAAAGTTTATGAGAATGGCTGGGCACCTGCGAACAAAGGTGCTGGAGATAATGACTTGTGGGGTGTTAAAGACATGAACAAATGCTGCGGCAAAGTCGATGTCAAGATTCCGTCCGATCTCGCTGCTGGAGACTACCTCCTCCGAGCTGAGGTTGTTGCATTACATACTCAACCTGCTCAGCTTTACATGAGCTGCTGTAAGTTTTATCAGTACAGAAGTAAAGACAGACCATACTAAGTAGAGGTAGATCAACTCACAGTGACTGGTGGCGGCAGTGCAAACCCCGCTACCGTCAAGTTCCCAGGCGCATACAGTGCCAACGACCCTGGACTCAAGGCTAACATCCATGCTGCTCTCTCTAGTTACACTGTTCCCGGACCACCAGTCGTTGCCGGCGGCACCAAAGTTACACCTGGAGGATCGGTTTGCGCGAAGAAGACGATCAGGGGCATGAATGATCTCTTCGACTTTTAGGAAGCTCACGGCTACAAGTGCGGATCTAGTGGCAGTTGCTAGTCCGGTTGATATAGGAGTGCATATAATACATATAGTATTCTTGTCATTGATACTCGTCTGCTACAGTGTGTGCATGCTACTTGTATACTTTATGTGCATTTCGTATTCAATTTTTCGCTATTTTAGCTTGTCCTCTATATAAACGTCCGCAGGAACTCTCCCAAAGCCATGATCGCCATAGCTTGTCCATACGGCATACTAGTGAGGGCGATATCCTTGTAATGTTGTAGATCATGGCCCATCGCTGTGCCAAAACTTACATCCAACAGTTCTCCCTCCTTGTTGATCCTGCCAAGTACTGCTTTGACTGCCTTGACGGCAGGTTCAAGATACTCCGGGCCGATGTATCTTTTCCTCACGGCCTTGAGCATTCCATACGCGAATCCAGCGGTGGCGGAGGCTTCTTCATAACTTCCTTCACTGGCTGGGATGTCGAGCAATGTTCTCCACATACCATTGTCCGCCTGACACTTTTTCAAAGCTCTACACTGTGCCTCGAGAATACCGAGCAGAAACGTCCTCAGCGGATCACCCTCTTTCAACCCAAGTAACTCGACAAAATCCGGAATCGCAATCGTCAGCCAACTATTCCCCCTGGCCCACCTCGCTCTGGCGAAGTTGTGCCCGACGCTTCCATCTTTACCCTCCTCCCACTTCCAGCCATGGAAAAATAGGCCCGTGGAAGTGTCGAAAAGATACTGACAATGCAGCATGAATTGATGCTTAGCCTCCTCCACATACTCTGGCCTATTTAACGCTAGTCCAATCTTTGCAAGAGGTAGAGCAGACATCATGAGGGTATCATCCCACAATTCATCCTTGTTGAACGAATTATAGGTCTCGTGCTGAAAGCCTCCGAATTTGGTTCGTGGAAGTCCATGCATGACCCATTCGGCCCATGTGTCCAGCCAGGGGATATATGTCTTGTTCCCCGTATCTTCATACAGATATGCTAGAGTGAGAAAGGGGGACATGGTGTTGATATTTTTTGTAGTGCCTTTAGCTAGTTGGACGTCGAACCAGCCTTTGATTACGGCTTTTGTGGCCTCAGACCCGGTAAGTGTGTAATAGTGGTAGAGGCCGTAGAGGCCTATGCCGTGGGTCCATTCCCAGCCGTCCCAGCCCTTGGTGTCGATTATTCGACCATCGTCGAGCTTGAGGAGGAATTCTCCGGTTGTGTCTTTGATGTTTATGAGGTTATGTGTGAGGAGATTGATGGCGGAGTGTATTTGATCGGCCTTGAGGCCGGATGATGTGAGGGATGACATTTTTCAAGAGCAGTAAATTTCAATAAAGAGGGAAAGAGCCTGTGAAGCTGGTATGTGCGTGGGTTTTTACAATGTAGAGATACAATGTTCGGAATAGAATCATGTAGGGCTTCTAGAAAGATTCGCGCCTGAAGTGGGGACCTCGTGGTCAATCGACCCGAGGCCAAGGTGTACCTACTGCCCGCAATACTGCGTTCCTTGACTTGGTGCTGGCCAACCAGGATTTTTCCTGAATAAGGGCCTGTTCTGTAATTGATGTAGTTCCAATTCTGCTTTGCCTTTACCTCCTCATTGAGGATGCTGGGTCAAAGATGAAGTTAATTGTTGATGTCGTCGCCCCAGATGAAACGTAGACTGATGGATATCCCCATGCCATCGCCGACATTTGAGTGGAAGATGCTCGTGCCTCAGCAAGCCGAAGTCCTTGGCTCATAGGAGATGAAAGCCAATTTGAGCATCGCTTCAGGTACTTGGTATAGCTAAGCCAATTTCTCACGGGGTTTCGGGAGAGGGTAGATGGATCGCTGCTAGAGCCGCCGCCGAACATGTGGATTCGGCCATGATTCACACGTATGTGAAGCCACCGGAAGATCAATTCCACCAGCCATTCCACACAGGCTCGACAACAAGGCTCACGATGGCACCACGAGGGCACACGCACGTCCCCGACGGTTGCAAACAAGGGTGAATAGCATCGGAGGCCATTGACCCGACCCCAGCCGAGGCCAGTGATTCGCCAAGGGCGGGATTCCTTCCAACAACGCTTGACTGCACCTCTCCATTCCTCCTCCAGCTTCTCCGACTCCGCATCTGCTAGGCCCATGTGTGCTCAAGCACGCCGATCCGCTGAGTCGTGCAGGCGTTGATAGGGTGACCTCGCCCAGCTGACGGTTGGGAGCGATACTGGGACTGGCTTGGGGACGGCCTTACCTGCAGGCGATCCTGTACGCCCAAGTTTTTCCGGTTGGTCGATGCTGGCCCGAACGGGAAGGATGCCCGTTTATTGATGGGGTTGATATGGGGTTCACTCTATTTTTCCCCGGGTTGCGGGACGCTGGTTATTTGTACGACTCAACCTCCCTCTCTGCACACATATCGTGGGCTCGAATTTTTGTGCCTTTTCTGTCTTTTTCTTTTATTTGAGTTGCCCTTCTGCCAGATATCCCTTTACCTTTGGCCTGAGTGACAGTCAAGCAACATGGCTGCTAGGAACAGCCGTGACAATGTCGAGTCCGCCCCAGAAGTTGTATCATCGGGCTACGACGATGGCAAGAAAGACATTGCCCAAGTCGAACGTATGATGAGCGGTACGACCGAGATGGAAAAGGACCACATGAATTACGACCGTATCGACCAAGAGGTCGCCAAATACGCCCATGCTACTGCTGTCGAAATCAGCCCGGAAGAAAATAAACGCCTAAAGAAGCTGATTGACAGGAGAGTGCTTCCTATCATGATTTTTACCTATTTCCTCCAGGCATTGGATAAAGGAACAATGTCGTTCGCCAGTATTATGGGCATACGAGAGGATATCCCCGTCTTAGAAAGTAATGAGAAAGTGAGTGTAGCTATCAGACTATCTAATCCTAGACATTTACTAACTTCTTGTAGTTTGCCTGGCTGACGACGTGTATCTACATCGCGGTCCTTTTCGTCGAGTACCCAACCAATTGGATCATCCAGCGTGTGCCCATTGCTAAATACCTTGGGTTCAACATCCTGGCCTGGTCTACCACCCTTGCACTGCATGCCGTATGTTGGAACTTTCCATCCTTGGTAGCCATTCGGACGTTGCTGGGTATCTTCGAGGCGGTATGCCAGCCCAGTTTCCTAATTCTCAGTTCCATGTGGTACAAGAGAGAAGAACAAGCGCAAACCGTGACACTGTGGTATATGATGAACGGTGGGCAGCAGATTGTTGGTGGTCTTTTGGCCTATTGTTTTACTCTCATCAAAAGCCCGCCGAGCCCCATCAGGAGCTGGCAAGCTATCTTTTTGACATACGGATGTTTCTCGTTCCTCTGGGGTTTGTTTGTTCTGTGGTGGCTGCCAGGTAAGACATGTCAATCCGATTACTTCGAAGATGAGGCTTCTGACGAACGATCACAGATAGCCCCATGCGCGCCAAGTGCTTTTCAGAAGAAGACAAAGCGTTGATGATTGAGCGTGTCCGTTCCAACCAGACTGGTCTCCAGAACAAATCTTTCCGCTCTTATCAAATCAAGGAAGCTCTTCTTGACCCGCAGTCATGGTGCTACTGTCTCATTCAGATCACCACTACTCTGCCGACTTCCGGACTCGGCTCTTTCTCCCAGATTGTAGTCAAGGATTTCAACTTCAGTAACCTTGAAACCCAGCTCCTAGCCATGGTCCTGGGTGGAGTCATTATTATAACCCTTCTTACCTCCACTTGGTTAGTCAACAAGACCAAGCAAAACCTCATCGTAATGGGTCTATACGTCATTCCGTAAGTCGCTGTTTTTAATGAAGCTTAAACAAGCGACCTGGTGTACTAAACAATCATAGATCTTTTGTTGGCACCACGGTCCTCATGACAGTTCGTAACACGAATAAAGGAACACAAGTCGGACTTCTTATATCCTACTATATCGTGCTCTCCTTCTGGGCTGCACAAACGCTCGCCATGTCCTTACTATCCCGAAACATTGCTGGCCAGACGAAAAAGACTGTCTGCGTTGCCATGAACTTCGTGGCGTGGGCTACCGGAAACGCCATCGGACCTCAGGTATTCAAGACGTGGGATAAGCCAAGGTACTTTATCGCGTTCTCCACTCACATGGGCTGCTATGTGTTACTGGTAATCGTTATTGCGTTCTTGAGGTTCAACCTTGTCAGCAGGAACAAGGCCAAGGACAGGCTTGCAGAACAAGTTAGGGAGGCAAATGATGACAATCTTGTCCATGCCTTCGACGACTTGACAGACAAGGAGAATCCCAACTTTAGGTACATGTATTGATGGCTTGGCCGATCGTGTTGCATGCGGTATACATTAAAGAGCTCAAGGATCAATCAAATAAGATCTTTCGTTGACTCGAGCACTGCCTTCGAACAATGAGCGCGAGGTGAGGTCCAACAACTTGGACATATAGTGTTAAGAGTGCAGACAATACTCTACCTTAAGGAAGAGACGAAGTGGATTCGATAGTAGCTATTGCAATAGACAATATTCATTCTTCTATGATGAGAATGAGAATGCTACCTCGAGTTCAGTGGCACTATATACATCATATTCTCGACTTATTTCAGTATTGGTGGTTATAGTGACGCTCTTGATTAATTTCACCATGCTATCGCCTGTATCCTAAGGACAGCCTTTGTTCTCTCGTGGTATTAATTGGTGCGGGATAATATCTTTCAGAGGGGCGGCTTCCATCATTGGGAAGTTGAATAATTACTAACAGAGACAAACGCTCTTTGTTCGACAATGTCGCGCAGCGGCACTAATAACTCCAGTGCGAAGCACTAGAACCCCAATGGCTTTACTGTCACTTCCAGAACAATTGTTACAGCATCAGTTTGATCCATATGACATGTGGAACGAGTTGCTGGGTGATGCGAAGTTGTCGACACCGACTACCCGTTTAGGCACTCCCCTGTTGTTCTGGGAATATCGGGAACCCTGCAGCTCGTTTATACAATTCCAAACTCGGGTCTAGAAGCAACACATTTACTTTCGGGCTTTATGCTTTGTTATATTGAGGTCTCACTCGCCCGGCAAAAAGTCTGAAAGCACCGGCTGTCTGCTTGTCGACTGCAGATAGTTCTCGGAGTTCCTCGAGGGCTTTGTCGTCTTCACAATAAACCCCTCCGTCGCGTGCTTCACCCCCACCATTGCGATACATTCTACTCCGTCGTCGACTTCACCAAAGTTGTCACCAAAGTTGTCACCACGATGAGGTTCAAATCCTTGAGAGATGGCCTCTTCCTCTTGCCCCTCCTTACGACCATCCTCGTGGCAGCATCTCCAATAGACAGCTTGCCCGCGCTCAAATGCAATTGCTACACCTTCCCGGCAGCGGAAATTCCCCGTGCCTGCTCCATACCCGATTCTCAAGGCCTTCGCTGGGAATCAGCGCGGCAGTTGGCGTCCACACACCAAATCCCTATCATCTTTGACAGCGAGAAAGTCGTGTCTAGGATTTTAGAATCGATGAAGCCTTTGCCAACCGCCGTTCTCAGTGGCATGAGCAAACAAGCTCTTCCAGCTGCCGAGGCGGACCAAACAGCCGCAGACAAGAGCAACATCATTTGCGACATTGACAAGAAATTGTTGCGACAAGAGACCTCTGTGCCTGATCTTGACGAGAGAGAAATTGCGCGACTCGTTGTTCAAATCTGCGTGGCGGCAGTACTTTTCATCTGTTTCTATGCATTCCTCGAACGGACTTGGATGAGGTTAGTTCTTTAATGCGATTGCGCGCGGTCAACATATCATTAACCTCTATTTAGGTTTCAGCGGAGATACTTTCCCAGCACTGGCCTTATCAAATTGAGTGGGCAAGAGGCGCAACTAACGGCCAAAATGGAGGAAGAAACGGGCGAAGTCTCGACTACGGGGGATGAAGGTTTTATACCGAAATCCGTGCCCGGAGGATATCTTGTGGTTGCATTCTAAGATTTCCTTGCCGATCTTTTCCTTCTGATTAGATTTCCTATTGAGCCGGACCCTGACTAGGGCTTTCCTGTTCACAATTCGACTTTGTTTTCCATTGGCTGTTTCGGGGTAAGCATTGCATGCCCTAACTATCTTGTGGCCGCAATTGCTCTGGTTCGAAGCTTATTTAAAGCCACCCACTGCCGAATAAGAATTGGAATAAAGCTTCACTGCCACTGTTAGATGCATGATGCGATGAGATGAGGCCCAATCTTTCACGGTTCTGGACCCGTTTGATGTTGCACAGTCCAACTCGCAATGATTAATTACAGCCAGGCTACGTCATCCCTTCTCGCAGCTGGCGACCATTCGGAATGTTTACAAAGGCTGCCCGAATTGCTCACTCAGCAAACGTCCCATTTCAAAAACTTGCAGCATGCACCTCAAACATTAAAATGAGGGACGCAGCCATTGCCACTCTACGCCGCCAGCGACAATGAGCACCTACTTCCAGGCCATATCCTACTTCTTCCGGCTGCCATTCCACATACAATGGCGTACATTGATGGTCCAATTGCCCCGGTTTGTGCCGCTCTCGATTCTGCATCTTACCTCTCCGAAGGGTCCGCATCCATTCATCATCGCGCTACCTAGTCGCAAGAACAACATCATCCCCATCTACGTGTTCATCCCCCCTTGGCCGGAATCGACCGGCGACCAGAATGATGGGGACGCAAGCGATGACTCCAAAGAATTTAAAGTCCCCGTTGTCCTAGATTTCCACGGAGGGGGCTTCATTATGGGTTCCCCACTAGAACAAGCTCCGTACGGTGCCATGATGTCTAGGGAGTTGGGTGCTATAGTCATCAGTGTTTCCTATAGAATTGGGCCATTCCACCAATTTCCGGCTGCTATTCACGATGGTGAGGATGTATTATCGGCCATCTTGGACACCCATGGAGCTTCGAAAGCGGGCAGAGTACTTAGAGCTGAGATTCAGCGATATCACTCCATGTGCCAGAAGAGCAAGAGGAAGGAGCGTGGCTCGACATCTTCGCAATCATCTAGTAGCGATACAAAGATCGTTTTAGATCCTACACGACTATGTATATCAGGGTTCTCCGCTGGCGGAAACATAGCCCTCAATATGGCGCTGAACGTACCTCCATGCCCAAACGTACTTTCATCTACTCTAGGACCACCAAGACGTTCACAAGAATCTCCGGCCTCTGGGCCTGAAAATGCACCTACCGAAGTATTCTCTCCTCTGCTCCCACCACGCCGCGCCGAAACAATGCTCGACGACCCATCCCAAAGCTGGCCCTGCCTTCTCCCTCCACCGCAAGTCCAGCCCCGGATCTTACCACTTCTCCTATTCTACCCGTCCCTCGACGCACGTCTCCTGCCGCACGAGCGCCCAATGAAATCCCTCCCGCACGCCCTCCGCCCCGACGACAAGAAAAAGCAAAAACCCAAAGTCCCAGGCCTCTTCAGCATAATGGGGCCAACCTACCTCCCGAAACGTCTCCGAGCACATCCACGCGCGAGTCCGGGACTAGTAGACCCAGACAACATTCAACAAAACGCATCCATATTACTCGTGCTTCCCGAGAAAGATAGCTTGGCAGTACAGAGCGATGTCTGGGTCGATGTCCTGAACTCGCGGGGCTGGAACGGACCCGTTCGGTTCGGCGATGGGAGGCAAGGGGATTGGGATGGACGTGAAGGCGGGCCGAGCGCGATGCAGGAGGACCATGAGAACGGCGGATTAGAGACCTGGCATGCACCGGGATGTCGACATGGCTGGACACAGTTCCCAGTCGCGGTGCTCGGGAAGCACGAACGGAGCGAGCGGGAGCGCGTATTCGAGCGTACGCTGGATTTTGTTAGGGAGGGTTGGGCTAGGAGTTTACCTGTTGAGCTGTTGGCCGCTTCGAGTGTTGATTTTCAGCCGCGTTGGACGCCTCCTAGTCAGGAGAATGATGGGGCTTCTGTGTCGGTGTGAGTATGTTGATGGTGAAGTCTTATGTACAAGAAGTTTTCGGAGAAGAGAAGACTGTTTCATTAGGCATGCTTGCATAGGGTCAAGAAAAGAACCGGCGTAAACAGAATCGATAACATCGAAAGTCTAGTCAAAAGCTATCAGGATAGCTAAGATGACTGAACGTTGCTTCAGGGGGTAAGAACGTCCGAATTTCGACCCCAATACTACCATTTGCGAGGGTTTGTCTTCGGAGAGAGGTACGGGATACTCGCGCATCAACATCTTGATCGCGCACACCAACATGTACTCCGTATTTGTTTGAGCAATGTGTAATATAAGGATTGGATGGACCGATGACAAAGTACATACATATAGAATATAGTCCGGATGTCAATAACGTACGGCATGTATTAGCGTCACTGGGACACTCTCACTCAGAGGAAAGAGCTATCACTCTGCACAATGCGTCGAGAACAAACGTCTTACCAACGCAATCATCCATCCCCACCACCATCACTGCCTAGAAATTGAACGCGCCATCTTTCATTTCAATCTACATACTCGCTCATCGGGGTACTTCGTATGCAAGCTCCCTAGCGAAACCAAAAAAAAAAAACTCCCCATTCGGAACCCCCGAAGATAGTCCAAGGGCTCGGCGTGACCCAAAGCGGACGTTGCACAATCTCGAAATATGGGAAGATCTGAATGTCAAGGAGGTATCGATATAGAGGTTTACTTGTATTTTTACTTTACGGTAAACTTACGCATGCCTCAAGGTAGCCGATGTCGAAGTCTGAGGGCCAAAGCGCGAGACTAGTTGAATGGGCCAAGGCCAGAGCTCTTTGAAAGGGGGTGTGTTACTGTTGTATAATTGCCTGTTCAATTTCCCTTGCAGGAGCGAATCTATGTATAAAAGTCTTGGAAGGGAGCACAAATACTACGGAATTGGAGAATTGCCAAGATGTGCTGCAACGGCACTTGCGCTATACTTTTGGTACGCCATCAGATTTGACGGAATCTGTGAGTAGATAGATCATCGAGGACACCGCGCAAGCCTGGTACGCGGCCAAGCGTACGTACGACGACAGTAGGAAAAGTGCTGTGGCTCGCTGCGCCGACTTGTACGCGAATTTGGTTCTGGCTGGTTGGCTCGCCAAGCATCTCGTCACTTAGCTACCGCGACAGTCCCACTCACCCAACTCAACACATCACCAGCAGCGCAACCCAACGATGAGTCGGCCATCTGTCCGCAGCAGATAATATGGAATGCAAACACAGAGATAATTGATGTTTGCTTGGCTCCGGGCTGCGTCGAGCGGATGATCTGCGAGCGCCGAGAGAGATCATGAAGTTCCCGATGCCAGAAGGCTTGGTATTTTGCTTGGCCTGGCGCGGCGAGCATGAAGCATTTAACGGTTGTGCAGCGAGCACATTGTATGGCATCCTTGTGGTACGCTTGGCTTGTGTAACATGAAGGCAACGTCAAGGGAGAGGCTGTCCATGTCTAAGTTAGAGATGTAGCGGTAGTAAGATGTTGAGGGTTCGGATTGTCCAAGGGGTGAGGTTGAAGGAAGGACTGCGGGAGCGTAGCGGAGAAGGTAGCGCACTTATCCGGCGACGACTTGGTTCAGCCCTACGCGTGCGTTTTCAGCGGTGGCACCGAAGATCAGTCCTCTTGAGTATTAGATGAAACGGAATCTCATGTTTCTGATTTGAGGTGGTATTGCTGTACATACAGCCGTACCAGAGATGCGGCATCGCGTGTGGGACGGTCACGGCCGGGTACTGTACTGTGTACATATGTGATTCCTCATTCGGACAGTCGAGATATGGAGTCTGAGCGTTGACGTAACTGCGCGCAAGACGACTCAGTCGACTGCAGGCCGGCTTCCTGATGATTCACCAGATACCGCGCCATGTCAAAGCTGCTTTGATGGCTATGGACCGAGTATCCGGTCCCTACGAAGATATGCCGGAGGGCGGCAGGGCAGTTCTGACTCTTGACTCTGGGCTACGTCACTCGCAGGGGTTGGTGAGTTGGTGAGTGGGCACCACTGGGCAATATCGTAGACAGCAACCGTGGACAAACAGCGATTGAGCAATCAAATGGGCTACCCTTGTAGGAGTATGTAGCTACCCATCAACCATGCCTGGCATGACCCGCGCCGAGTCCACATTCACTCACAGGGAGCCTGCATATTGCGCTTCTGTGGGTTGGGTCCTCTGTGTAGCCCTGGGTAGTCCTGGCACGTTGCCATTCAAGCACACACGACCTCTGTGGAATGCCGACGAGGCCTAGACGTCGTCCATGTCAACTCTGCTCTCTGCAGGCGACACACCCACACACAAACGCAACACTGTGGCCAGAAGCCGAAGGCCGGAGGCGGTACATGAGTTCTACCGTGTTGCACCTGACAGTAATGCACCAGCATCCACTCGTCGGCGACCCTTCAAGAGTTGAAATAAGCCTTTGATACAAAGGGTCTTTCCAGGGCTATCATGAGTGCGAGCAGTCCCCGCACGTAGGGGACGGGGACCACTGGCGACAGGCGATGTGCCGGTTATGGCGCTTGACGAGAATTGAACAGGCAAGGATGTTCGAGCATGGGTGAGGGCAGCTCATGGCCAGCGAACGAAAACCTGGAGACGACGGGTCCCATTCCTCGGCGCTGCAGCTTCTGCATGCATGTTGCCTGCGGGTGTGGTATGAGACCCAGATGAATTGGGATAGCTCCAGGTCGAGTTGCTACTCTGGCTCTGCGATGCCCTTGGACGGCTAGATTAGGCGCTTCGTGTAGCTTGTCAGATGATTGTTTCCGACACACAGGAGGAGAGACGGAGAAGGAGACGAAACAGCGGCAGGCAAAGCAGTACATGGTCTAAAGTTTACGAGAGTGAGAAGAGCGGTGTGAGCTGGTTAGGATAAGGTGGAGAGGAGAAGGGAGGGGAGGGGAGGGGAGACGGCGGGACGGAATAGTCACTACACCAACACAACTGAGAATACGCGAACGCGGTAGGTTAGACGGGTCATGGAAACACAAACACGGGTGTCAGTGTGAGGGGCTGCGGGGCTGAGAGACTGTGGACTGTGGTGTAGAGGATATCTGCTCACCCGTGGGCGGAGCATGTGAGAGTAGATGCTTCATCTCCAGCTGCTCTGCTGCATTCTGCTTCGGCTTTGCAGCAGGAGGTGCATGGAGGGGTTCCTATATCGGGGAACGAGGCGTTTGTGTGTATGCACGGCCTGGCATGGCCCGCAGGAGTAAGTAGAAGGAATCGAGCAACATGTGCCTCTGTGGGATGCAGCAGGGCGAGGGTGGCCGCCAGACTGCTTCCAGTTGGTTGCTTGAACAGCGTGGCCGCGGTACACATCCGCCCATCGTTGCCCTCCCCAGGACTGAAGCGGCTGGACGGGAGGAGCTGCAGAAGAAAGTCAAGAGAGGTGTGGATGGCGTCGCGAGGACAAACCCTTTGCATGTGCAGATGCAGCTTGTCGCGGGATTTCTCAGGCTCTCGGCTCACGGCTGCTGCTTGTTGCTGTACGCATCGTGCTCAGGGTCCTCTGGAGGCGCCGTTGGATTGCCTTGCTTTGCGTTGCTTTGCGTAGGAGAAGGACGTCGGTGACAGCGTGCGGCAGCCGGAAGCAGGTTTTTTTTGACTCTCAACAAAGACCATGGGTGATTGGTGGCATCTTTTGAGATTTGGTACATACGTACTGAAAAGTTCTGCTGCTGACAAACGTTAGATGAGTGGCGACGAAAAGGCCCCAAAGATCCAAAGACGCCAAAGGACCAAAGGACTCCCAAAGGACTCCCAAAGGACTCCCAAAGGACCGGTGGAATGCGACCACTCAGAGACAAAGAGAACGCCATAGCCTCGCCCTGACATTGACAATGAATGACAGAGCGGATAGAAAGCGTCAGCAAAGAGCCGAATTGTGCTTGTGTAATACTGGCTGTGTAACACGGCCTTTACAGAGTCGTCGTCGTCGTCGTCGTCAGATGCCCTGCGTGCCCTGGTGGCCCGGCATGCCAATTTAGCTTAGCTGAATGAGTGAATGGAGCTTGGATTCTGATGAATGAAGCAAAACAAAAGCAATCAACTCAGCCCTTCTGCTTATTGTTAGTAGTAGACCAAAATTGAAAGGCATCTGCTGCCGCCGCCGCCGCCGCCCAGCCCGTGGGTAATGTATGTAATAGACGGAGTCAGTCCTCCCCTCGTCCTGCAAATCTTCCTCTGCACAAAAACCCCTCGCCCGCCGGCCAGCGTCGCAGTCTGTCCCGCCCTGCTCTGCACATCATATTCCGCTAGTAGTCGACCCTCTGTTTACATTGGCTCGGCGCTCCCTCTTGGGGCCATTAAATTACGGACTTTTCTCTTGCACGCCAGTCCGTAATTTGGTACATCCTACTCGCTGGGCCTGCCCTGCCCTGCCGTTGCCCTGCACTTGCGCTCTCCTGCCCTCCCCGAGCCGACCGCCCATCGCGCGCCCGCTCCAACGCACAACGCACGCACTACACACTCAACCGCCCAAACCCCCAAACGCCCTTCTCGCTCTCTTCTCTTCTCAAATCCCACCTCCCAATTCCTTTCCTCTCCTCCTCCTCCTCTTCCTCACTCCCTCTCGCCCGGCCACAGTCTCACCCACTTGGTCCTCTCTACTCTATATCCCACCAAGGAATTTCTGCGTGACCCCACGCTCCGAGAGTGTCCTCGCACACCACTTGCCGTTTCGTTTCACAGCCATCGTGCGGGCCTTGCCACAGCCTTGCTGTGGATCCTCACATCACCCTCCAAGGTACCCCCAACCTGCAATCCGGCCAACTTTATTAAACCTCGACTCTGACATCTGCTAAGACTCCCACCAAATCCCCGTTTCTGAAACGCTCCCATTCCCCACAATGTTGATTTCTGCCTTATAACAACATCGTCCTTCGGGGCGCTTCCTCTCTATCCTGCAAGTTCGAACTATACCACTAAAATCTCGGACCATACCTCCCTCCGTACTCCTTCGAATCTGAAATACCTCTTTTCCTGGGCGGCCGTATCCTCGATTATTCCATTCGGCATCCTTTTCCCGGCCATATCCCAAGGTCCTTCACTGTCCAAGACCTCTACGACGTGACCAAACGAATATTCGAACCCACCGAACATACTCTTTTCCAAAGACCAATACATATATCATCCCTCGAGCATTTCCTAAACCTGCTCCAAGTTTGCAACCATAGCCATTTTTACTCGAATTCGATATCCTATCCTCACCATGGGGCAGAACGATCATGATCAAGGCTCGCTGGGTAGCCGTGTCATACAGAACCAGCCAACAAATATGGCAACCGCCGTGTCTGTGGACGAGGAGTTGTTGGCTGACGTCGACGAACCTCCCGACTTAGAGCGTACCCCCCGACCATCCGGCCTCAAACTTCACGACTCCTTCACAGCTTCATTCGCCAAAACCCTACCTTCACAGAAGGAACGTAAAGAGTCGCTGTTGACCAATGCACTACACTCAAACGGCAATTCGCCAATTGAAGAGACTGCAGAATCGGCTGCTCTTCGCCGAGGCATGTCGTGTGCTTCAACTTGGAGCAATAACAGTGTGTCTACAGCCGAGCTTACAAGTGACGGAGGCTTTACAAGTCCCGGAACGAGGACGAGCACGCCGAGCCCGCCACTCCCTTCTTCTACCTTTTATAACATGGCCCCGATCTTCAAGAAGCCGTCGCAACCTATCTCCATTCGCCACGACGATGATCATGTCGCACCCCTCGAGAAGCCGCAGTCAGTAAACACCACAGTCTCAAAACCCACTGCTACGGGAATCGGAGAGCACGGTGTTGAAGCAAGCCTGGGTCGCAAACGATGCATTACATTCGCGTGTGGTCGCAAAGAAGAAACCAAACCTGCTTCAGTACCGGCGAAAACACCAATGCAAGAAGATGCACAACCACCTAAACGCCCTCTCACAATTAAATTTGCCTGTCCAGCCAAGGTCTCTAGCGATGCGCCATCGAAGACGAATAAGCCAAAGATGGCCCGCGCTGCGAGCCCAGCGCCCCCACCCCAAAAGTTGCGTGCATCTCCAAAGGCACCGCCCAAGTCACATCGTGACTCCGATGCTACCGTCCGCAATACCTCACCTGTAAGGTCGCGGAAGCAGCCGTTGGTGAGAGACCGGACACGCCGTCTTAGCGCGAATTCTGATCTCGCACGATGCGAAGCATACCGTTTCCACGAGTTTGCTAGCTCTGAAGAAGAGGTGGATGAGTGGCTACAAGAGTCAACGTGCCATCGGTCTCGCCTTACCATTAGTGATACTTTGAGGATTGAGAATAATCTTCGACAACTAGGTGAAGAGGCAGAAGAGGAGGCTTTGGATGACGAAGAAGATGAAGAGGAGGAGCTTGACGAGGACGAAGATGACGAAGATCTGGACGATTTGGAGGACGACGAAGATGACATCGAGGACGATATCTCCGACGAAGGCTTCCAGACCGATGATGAGGAAGGCTTTGCTGGCTCAGACGACGAGAGCGATGCGGGATCTGATTTCAATTGGTGGGCACCTGGTGGTCGCTCTACTGCAGCGACGTCCATTGAGCACCTCGAACATATCCGACCCAGTGGTCGTCGTAGCATTTCCGAGTCATCTATTGGTTCAATGGAAAGCGACGCTGGCTTCAAGATTCCGGAGAGGAGGTCAAAGCAGAGGAAATCAAGACCTGTCAACATCCGTGTCCCGAGTCCTGAGCTCCCCGATAGCACCGACTTTGTCTGCGGAACTCTTGATGAAGATCGTCCGCTTGAGGCCGCGTACATGACATGTCTAGAACGCCGACGTGCTGCTAAGCACAAGGTCACACCACAAGATATTGATCCGACCTTTCCTCAATCCGATCCGGAGATGGACGAGGAGGACGAAGATGACGAGCCTGAGAACGTGGCAGCTTCGGAAAGCGACCAGTATCTCATGATGCACGGTCAGATGGATCCCGTGGATCACGACACTCGAGGCCGCAGCAAGAACGCAACAAAGAAGCGTTCTCCACTGCCATCGCCGAAACGACTACGCTCGCCGCCACCATCCAAACGTACAGTCCACCGCTCACCACCGCCGCGAAAGTTGTTTGGTCACTCTCCTAAACGGCTCCGCTCTCCGGCTCCAGGCGTTCGGCTGAGGTCACCCCCGCCTACCCGCCGTGGGTCAACCATCATGTCACCTCAGCGCCCAGGCCTGTCTATCCGCTTTGGTGGTCTCGCGGAACGTCCCGCTCTCACAATGTCATCTTCTCTGCCTCGAACACCAATCACAGCTCACCCTCCAGAGGATCTCGACGATGAAGACACATGCCGCGAGATGCCACTTCGCCGTGCGGCCATCGATATCAGGATCGGGCTGGAGAATAAGCGTCAACGACGTAAAGAACAGCTGTACAAGAAGCACCGCAAAGCGTGTAAGGATAAGCGCCCGCCACCTGGCAAAGGATGCGAGCGCATGCGCGAAATGGGATTGGGTCTGGCTGCGCGAGGCAAAGCAACCGGCTTCGCCATTGGCATGCCGCCGACCCCCGATCAGAAAGACATGCACGTGCTGTCAGTATAATGATTTATGATACAACATTTGTCTATCTGGGCGAGAACCAAGCGCCGCCAACGTGGGGTAGAGTTGGCACATTACAAGCAGCCCTCTGGCGCGGGGGCACTTGTTGGTCGCTGGTCTCAGACAAAGGCAAGCATATAGAAATGCCTCTGCCATGCTCTTTACCTTCTTGATGATACCTTTTTATGTCCCACTTCCCCTTTGTACATATTTCATTTTAATCTACATAAAGCCTTGTTCTTTATCTTTAACCCCTCTTGTTCATATTGCGTTGAGTTGTTGGATAGGGAGTTCCACATATCCATTTTCCTTAGACCCAGCAGCCTCCAAGAACGATTATGAATTCCCTTTGTTAGCCGTCATCATCCTCAACATCAGTTTGCTTATTGTTTTTTGAAATCATCATTATACCAACCTTTTTTTGCATTGCATCCCTCGTTACTGGGGCCAGGCGGACGGACGGACGGGGTGGACGGGACTTGGAATCCTCGAATTTTTGAATTTGTAAACCTCACACTTTTTTTTTTCCCTGGTTGGTGGATTGTGTGAATTGTTTGTTGTAACTAAAGCTACTACACAATTTACATACACGACGGGTGGCATTTATTCCTTTCCATGGCTTTTTTTTTTACTTGATCGGATTTGATCGTGAATGGATTCCAATTATTATAAATTTATGAACCGAGAAAATTAGCTACCTGGTGATTTGATCTGATCTATGTTTCTGGTGAGGAAAAAGTGAGAATGGTAAGTGTTGGCGCCTGCACAAAGAAGCGCAGAAATTATTCATCTGTGCTGGAATATCTGGCGAACTCTGGCAAGGCAATGCGGCAGCATAGTCAGGGGATTATATGTACAAGACGAGCCCTGGAGTATATTCAAACGCAGAAGTCTCTGATGACAAAATTGCGCCTGTTTCGCAAGAGACGTCTGGTTGCAGTGCTATTTTATGATGCAATACAGCCTCAGAGGCTTACTGTGTAAGTATAGATGGGATGGAAGCGGCGAACAAGCCCTGGAGGCTTGCCTGCGCCGATCCATATGTGTGGCCTCGTGGCAATTAGATGACGATGCTGCGTCTTACAAACATGGGTGTCTGTCGGAGGCGCACATATTACCACCCTCCACCACACGGGCTTTCGAATTTGGGAAAAAATAAGACAGATTTGCGGCACGCGGGCCTGATGTCTAACGGCTTAGCAGAGCTATGCTATGTTGCGGCTTTGCGGTGCTGCACTTAGAAAGATATCCACAGTTTGCAGGCACGCACGCGACTTGAGGATCTACAGATGGGACGCCCATAAGCACCACGAGGATCCCAAAAAAATCTCCGACAATGTGCGTGCGATCGCAATTCCCAACGCTCCGCGCGTCGGCGCTGAATAATTGAGTAATAAGGCGGTAGATAGTTGAGCAATTGCAGAGCAGAGGTGTTAGTGCTTGGTCGACTAAGAATTTAAGATTAAGGACGGGACAACACGAAGATTGTGATTGGCTCCCCTGGCTGCCGAAAACGGCGGGTTGGGGGGTTTTTGGAGGCGTCGAAGGGCAATGAAGGGGAGGCAGACTGGCGACCGGGAAATCGAGATTTGGCAGTGTATTGCGTATGCGCTTCTGCCGTTTCTTCGGCGCTTCTTCTTGTTCCAGAGTTTTTGTTGGTTCGGGTCGGATCTTCTTCTTCTCTTCTCAAAAGCAGCGAATTAGGGATATTTGCCCCTTGGGGGTCTTCGCCATCTCTTCTGCTCTACCGATGTACCGCCCGAAAAGAGTGGTTCCCTGGGGGTGTTTTTTTGGGGCTGGCAATGCGGATAGGCAAGCAAACAAGCTAACAACGGCTGACGCAGCTCCCACCAGGACCGCAGCACGAGCACCGGCGCGGGCGTTCATGTTTGATGAAACGCGCCTAAACAAGCAGCATACCGGTGAGAAGGCCTCGGGGTGACAGGGATATGTGGCTGTTGCTGCTGCTGCTGGGAGGCGAGTATCCGCCGTGCCAATGACGGGTATTATTGCTGGGTGAGGATACATATGACGATTGTTACACACGTAGGAGGATGGTGACTGGTGGTGTTGCTCTCTGAGGCGTGCAAGGCTGTCAGATCCTTATCGTAAGGATCTGGAAGCGGCGTGAACGTATCCCATTGAAACAGGCGATTCCCCCAGGGGGACGAGAGAGCTGCGTATGGGCTCGGATAGGCCACCGAATCAACATCAGAAGTGGAGTTGAAGTGCGCGTCTGATGCGGATGCGTGCTCCTTCTCCTAAACAGCTACGTGTCTATCTTTTGTGGTCCTCAGGGAAAATCTTCGGACTGTTACCGTGTGCAAAGCGCAGAGAGGAGAATTGCACACAGAGACGAGGGAAGAGTGGACGGCATGTCTGTTCAAGGAAGCGCAGGTGATGCAGCTCCCAAGGCGCCGGCGGGCATTGGCATGTTCGTATCATGAGAGTCGAGAGGCCTGGAACGGTGTTGGGTTGTATGATGTGATGATTGGGGAAGAGGCCACTTGCAATCTATCACGTTGGCCATGGTGAGGCCATATGTGCGCTCTGTACAATGTAGAACGGCGGTGCACATCGTTTGGGGGATAGATGGGCAATACATGGTCATAATAATAGCGGAAGGCGTCGTTGCGCTGCAAGTGAGGTGCCCCTGCAGCCGCATTCGAGTGCGCGAACGGCTGCTGGGCTTGGCCTTTCGCCTTCCTGACGTGAAGCGACCTCCTTTTCTCCCTATTACTCTAGATGTGTGTGTGTGTGAGTGTGTGAGCATGTGTTCATATGTGTGCGGAAGAGTAATTATTAGTGTAGATTCGGGACAGAACAACGGAACAGGACAGAGCGGCGCAGAGCATGCCGGTCAGAGAGAAGGAGAGGGCCCAAAATTCCCCTAGGCCTTTGCAAGCTCGGTGGGCGCGCGCGCAGAGTCGGGGATGGCAGCCCCATACCGCCCCCCCTAGAGTGCCTCCACCTCCCCCGAAGAACTGACGCCGCCGCGTTACTCGTTGCTCGTTGCTCGCCTCCTTCCTTCCCTCCTCCCCCCCAGTCCAATTGCGCTTGCCCCCCGTGGCTATGTAGCCAATCTCCTGTCTTGCTCTGCACACCTCCACCCGCAACACCTCACAGGATTCCTTACTGTGCACTCGACCAGACTTTCTTTCCAACTCCTCGCGACTCTCAACTCACACCCTCCTCCCAAACAACAACAATTCCTCTCGCCCCTCCAAGAGACTCATGCGACCACCCGGCGTCGCAGTCTCTTTCCTACTGTTGCTTTAATAATCCCATGGGCGGAGCTTTTCCTTCTCCTCGTCTCCCATCCCGTCCTCGCCCGCTCCAAGCCCTCAACAGCCTGGGGTCTTGCTATCCCATTCTGTCCCTAACGACTCTTGCCCTACAAATCTAATCGCAGTCCTGCTCCATCATTCCAGGCCCTAAGCTGAATGCCACCGACGTCGCCATCACCTCCGCTACCGAGTCCCGCATGTCGCCCTCATAACCATACAGCACGTTCTCCCTAAGCCTCGTGCTTGATCGCGCTCCCACGCTACCCCCCCCGGCGTCCGCATCATGCTCCTCCGCCGCCGCTGTGGAGTAACAGACGTTCTCAACTACTTCATCGTCGCTACCGTCGCTCTCATTTTCCTTCTTCTCTGTACCATCCTATACGGCACCCGTACAGAAACGCCTACTCTCCCCCCGCTAGTCAAGGAGGTCCTTCCTGCCGGTCGCTGTCTATGCCAATATAGTACCACCTTCCACTGCGATACTTGTCTCGACTGCGCTGCTAGCCAATATGTCCTTTCATCCAATGCCACCACCGAGGAAGACGAGCGATGGGTCTTCTCCTATCGCCGAGACGCGAACAACTATGGCTTGGATGAGGACCAATGCCAAGCTGCCTTCCCCGGCCTCTTCGAGGATATTGCACGTGCGAAGAGAATGAGAGAGGCCCAGGGGAAAGTTACCGACCAGGATTTATCATCTTTTGAATACACAAAGGGCATGGTTCGAGCCATGATTTTCGATGGCGAGGTGAGTTTCAACATTCTAGATTCCTACCCCTGCCAGGAGACATTGAGGTAGACTGACACAACGTCGGGCAACAGTTGTATGTTCTCCAAACTTTTCTAGTAGATAACACCAATCGCCAAAAGGCGGTCGCTACCCTATCTTCCCTTCACCGCGCCATCACCGCCACGCATCATCGCGAATCCATTCCCAATATCGAATTCGTCTTCAGTGTCGAAGATCTCCCCGCACAACCCGCGAAACCTCTATGGGTACTAGCTCGAAGAGCACAAGACCATAATCTCTGGCTCATGCCCGATTTTGGTTTCTGGAGTTGGGACATGCCGCAGATCGGAACCCTCTCCGAAGTCGCCGCTGAAGCTATCCAACGCGAGGCCATTGAGCCGTGGGACCAAAAACAGGAGAAGCTTGTATGGCGCGGGAAAATCACAATGGCCCCGAAGCTACGACGCGCTCTGCTGGAAGCAGCACGAGGCAAGTCGTGGAGTGATGTTGGCCAGGTGAGGTGGTCTGATCCAGATTTCAAAGAACAGTTCGTTGGTCCAGTAGACCAGTGTAATTATATGTTTATTGCTCATGCCGAAGGTACGTCCCCTTAGAAATGACCCGGCCCATGTTGGGATTCTGACTGACTGTAAATAGGGCGCTCATATTCCGGATCCCTCAAGTATCGCCAACTTTGCCGCTCCGTGATCGTTTCCCACAAGTTGCAATGGATTCAACATTACCACTACCTCTTCCAGTCCAGTGGCACGAACCAGAATTTCGTTGAAGTCGAACGCGATTTCTCCGACCTGAACGAAGTCATGGAGGATCTACTTGCCCACCCTGAGAAGGCGAAACGGATCGCAGATAATTCAGTTCAAGTGTTCAGAGAAAGATATTTGACGCCGGCTGCCGAAGCTTGTTATTGGAGAGCCCTTGTGAAGGCTTGGAAAGAAGTATCATTTGAACCCTTATTGTATAATGGAGTGGAAGTGGGAGAGAGAACAAAGCGAACGAACAAGAGGGGAGTAAGATATGAAACGTTTGTGTAAGTATCAACGCTTCTAATTTGCTACTCGAGGCCATCATCAACTAACAAGTACGTAGGCTGTACGAATCGGAACAACAAATGGAGTTCCCAAAAAGTGCCGAATATCATCCAGGCGGCCGGCATTGAGCAATATTTCATGTCATTTGTTCTTTGGAAGCGTTTATATACCCATTAGCGTTTGCATCAATGTCATTTTACGGAGCATCAGGGAAATCCCAGGGAATGGGCTTGTATAGAGCATATAATGGCTCATTGAAAAAAATGAGAATAAATAGAGAAAGCTTGAAAACTTCCGCGGGTTCTTGCTTTAGGGAAACTAACGACACAATGTGTTTCGCTGGGGTTGAAGATTAGAGTATATGTCGAATTGCGCTCAACAGGCAGGTTGGTAGCTGGAGACATGGGCCACAAACTGCCCAACAATTAGTCTTCCCAGCGATTGGTAACCGAACATGCTCAGTAGTTGAGTAAGGGTAAAAGACTTAAGAGGATCACAAATCCCTTGATTCAATTATGACGGCTAACCACCGGACCGCCTCAAGAGTCCCATTGTACGTATGGGAGCAAATGCCGCTGCCCAGCACCGGCATCAGATATCAGCTTCGCTCCACTCGAACCACGACATGACGGCATGGAACAGACTACAGGCGGGGTCAAGTAACCCAAAAGGTACAATGGGCATGTAAACTAAATATGTACGCATAATCATAATTAGACTTTTTCGAAGCTTGTAGTTCAAGCTGACTCATGTGGGGTACTTTGTAGTGTGTTTGTGGACCTTGTTGATTCAGCTACGATTTAGGCAACAACGATGTAGATATGAGAAGAGGTGAGTGCAAACGTATATTACTTATCTAAACTGGTTTTTAGAGAAGGAAATAGAGAGTATATATATTTCCCTTTGTTGATTGGTGGATTCGAGTTATAAAAAAATTCATTTTTTGAGGCATCTTCCAGTCAATTCGTCCCTTTGCATCTTCACAGTTCATTGTTTCGGTGTTCTTGCCATCTTATACCGGTATCTACCTTAGCCACACGAGAAAGAAGATCGTAGATATGCGTCGAGGTGGCGGTCGTTGCTTCAATGCTTTCGGGGGTAGTAGCTTCAAATTTTGGAATTCCAGCACTTCGTCCAGTCCATCGTCTAGTTTGGGATCCGCCAAATCATTCTCGTCGTCCAGTACCGCCGGAGGAGGAGGAAAAGGAAGCGATTCAGTCCCTCAACACAACGATGTCTACCTCGTGGTACGTTTATCCCATCGATCCTTCAATCGGTCTATCTCTCGATCCAAATCAAAAGCCTCCTCATCCCATAAGCAGAAGTGCCCCCCCCCGGATTCAAGAAATAAGGCATTTGGAGAGCGAGGATGAGGGCTAATACTTCATGAGTAGTCGCCATATCTGCATCGAACCGTCCTTTATATGCTTGATGAGGTTTCGGGTGCGAAGAGGGATAGGGTGCTCAGGCATGGGGGGGCGGAGGTTTTGATGAGGGTTTGAGTGGGTGGGGTTGTTTTGGTGAGGGTTTAAGTGGGTGGGTGTGTGGGTGGGGGTATTGTAATGAGGTGTAGAAGTTTAAGTACAAGGGCTGTGAGGATCGTGGGTTTTTTTAGTATGAGCTTGACGAAAGGGTTTGGCTTGCGGTTACGGTTGTGATGCTTGTTGAGAGATGAGTTTGTATGATTGACTTTGTATCTTTTATAGTTTGTATTTGTTGACTAGGCGTTATGGAAGGCATACTCTCCGCTCATGCGATTCAGCCCTGGGGTTACACATGGATGTCGTGCCGTTCTGATATGATTACAACACAACTACGATGACGCCGCGGCTTGTAGGAGGGCACAGAATTTTGATTGTGAATTATTTTCTTTTTGACTAGGATCTTGGTCCCTTTGATTGAGAACGCTAAAATTGTGGAACTTGAGAAACAAGGCGTTTTGACATCCGGCAAAGGGCGTGATTTGCGTTGATCGTTTCTGCCTGGCTGATTGGCGCATCTGGGCGCAAATGCGATGTACGACCAAACTGAGGGGTAACGAGCCTTGAACCTTGCGTCGTATTCTTCATGGAGTGCGTATTGCAAATTTCTCAATCGAAATCTACTTCGCAGGACGAATTGGTGGGCACTGTTGTAGTCCCTTCACTACCAGCGGAGAGGGCAATCAAGTTTAGGGCCCAGGCTCAGAATGCTCTTTCCTGCATGAAGCTTCACTTTCTCAGCATCAAAAAACAAATTCTACTCCTCTGGTTGTCGGACTTATTAGGTCTTCATGCCTGAGGCAGTTTCATGCAATGCACATAGGTACACAGCCCAATCACGTGCGGGGACCCGCACAGCCTCTGCCACATTTCCGTATTCCAATGGCTGAAGCCTGAAATGCCTGTCGACGAAAACGCCTCCTCAAGATGCACCACAAGCTTTTTATTCGATAACCCTCCATCGGTTGTCACTACGCCATGTCCCTGATTGGACCCTTCCTTGACCGGTCGCCCCAAAACGTCGGTACACGCCTTTGAGTTCCAGTGCCATTGCAGCATCACTGCGCAGTCGCGTAACTCTCGCCTAGATCATGGCCTATGCGGTCCCTCACCGTATTGGTGGGCGTACACCCGGGCGGAACTTGAAGAAAGTAGTGGACAATTGAGCTGGCGCCTCTTTTTATTTGCCAAGGCAGTGCCTGTATCACCATATCTGGTTGCCTGGTTTTTGATAGCCTTCCCTTTCGATTCAGCCCTTCCGAAGTTTTACGAAAACACCCACCTCTGTCAGTTTGTCAGTTTGTTTTTGAGTGTTTGGTCCTTCTGTTCATCATTATTGTTTGTCCATGATTTGATCTATTTTGTTGGGCCGATTGAACCGCGCTGAGGCTTGAGACTGCAGTGTGGGGCTGCAATAAGAAAACATAGAAATCATAGCTTTCTTCAGCCTTTCACGAGGATCTCAGAGACACTGACGAATGTGTGTTGCGTGTGAAATGCTCCCTGCTCACCACGGTGAAAAGCCGAAATCGTGCGTTATTATGGACGAATGGACCGACGAAAACAACAACACGATAGTCTCGTTTCCAAACGGTCCGAACCCCATTTCAAGAACAGTATCAAAGAAGGACAGGCATGATAGTGCAGTGGTAATGGAGGAGGCGACGGAAGGATTGGGAGAAACATCAGTTGCCGCAGTGGCTCTTCCCAGTCCAATACCACTCGGACGGCTAGCTTTCCATCGTAGGCTGCTAAGTAATTGTCACATCAGCCGTCATCCCAAAGCTCTTCAACAGCTGGTAGGGTCAGCATGCCAGACTACCTGTTCAATGGTCCTCCGTCGCTCGAAGTTATCCGTTGGGACCAACCTACTTCTCACTGACGCAGCAGTAGTCGATCTGCTCCTCAGTTGTATCAGCTCAGTTGAGGAGAGACAAGGTCTGTTCAGCATGAAGCTTCTACCTGGATGTCCGATATCCTGTGTGAAAGTCAGAAATGCTATTCACGAACTCCCATCGATATCCATAATTACAGCGGATTCGGGGTGGACCACTCCAATAACACCATCCACTCCTATGTCCACAATGACAACTTCAAACAGAACCTTAAACCCGCCGTCAATTGAAGATATGTTACAGAAACTACCGAAGTCCCAGAAAACCGTACTCGATTGGATCCTTCGATCCCGCTTCGCAAATCTATCCTCCATCACCCCAATCACGAAACCACTCCTCACATTTCCAATCTTCGAATCCGTGGGCATAAAGGCGTTCATCGTGACACAACAGCCTCCGAACAAGGAGGCTCTGTTCCGCTACCACTCCCGAAGGCAGCCACCCTTGGCTGTATTCCACGGCACGCATCCATCAAGACTTCCCAATATCTTGACCCACGGCTTGAAGAACATGTCAGGCACTAGATATCAATTGAATGGGAAAGCAATGGGGCGTGGTATCTACCTCACCACGGACTTTGCAACTTCTTCATGCTACGCAGTGGGGGCCGGAGCGTGGTCGGGCTCTCCCCATTACAACGCTGCCTCGATGGCAAATACCTACAATATCCGTGTACTGCTGGGTTGCGAGCTGGCCGGATATAAAGCGGGGAAGAGTACATACGTCGTCAAGAATGAAGGGAAGGTTGTGGTTAGGTTCGTGTTCTTGATCATGGCTGGTTGTAGAGAGCCAGGGGGGGATGAGGTTTTGGAAGACTTGGAGAAAGCAATGGAAGTACTTCGAGGCATGAGAGGGTACTGATGGAACATGCATCAGGCAATGCTACTAGTGACTCTAGGGGCGTTTTAGAGGTCAGCAATAATTGATGTTTTGGGGATCATAGGAATACGTTAGCTTTCGGACAACGAATACGATAAAGGAGCTCCTCTTTTGTGGCTGTTAGTTCCGTGAATTTTTTTGCCTCTATGTAAGTTCATATGACCCTAAATTCTCACTAGATCGTCTTCATTTAAGTATATTGGCACCATCCGGTTCTCTCCCCGCCTCCTGATTGACATGGTCACTTGGCTTTAGACCTCAATAACGTCCACATCACCTCTAACCTCTCGTCCATCATGCACTCTCCAGACATGGTCCACCAATTCTTCCACCCCACGCATCACCGTATCCGCCTCCCTCCATCTCCTACAAAGTAAGCAGGCAAATCCACCTCCTTTCCTATGGCATTTGACCACGAATCTTGCATCTAGAAGCACTTTCTTTTCTCCATCACGTCGATCCGGATCGTGCAGAATGACTTCCCAAGCTCTCGAGGAATGTGTCGGAATGTGAACTCTGCAGTAAGGACATATCGAACGAGCAGAAGCTGATGAGTACGTATCTGCAAGTGGCTGCGAAGGGTTACGCTGGAGATCCAGTGCGTAGGGGCAGAAGAGATGTTTTGAGATGTCGATATTTGAATCAATGTCTACTTTGATCTCTTTGGCTACCTCCACAGTCTTGTAGCGTGGCGGACTTGGTTCTCTTCTAGTCCGGGATTTCGACCTGGTGCGTACGACGAGATTTTGCGGATTACTAGTTGATGGCACATTCACGACTATTGGGAAGGCGCCGGGGATATGGGGAGTTTCCGGGTCTGGTAGAAGCCGGTTGTGTAATGATGTCAAAGCTGCGATTGCAGCATCGCGGGCCCGGCGCGTAGTTCTCTGCAATGCCTCCAGATGTCGCAAGCTCGGAACTAAGTTTGTGAAGGCTAATTCTTGGTATATAACGAGTTGGACTTGCTGAATTGATGCGAGTTGAGCCTGAATCTGAGATACAGCTTGTACTTTTGCTTTATTAGTCTAGGCTCCGATCGCGAGAGAAGATCGAACGTAATGAAATTTGAGTCTTGGACTTACAATCTCCTACCGCGAATTTGTCGCCAAAATGTCGAAAACCATGGTCGTATTCGCTCTCTACTAAAGCTGCAGAAATGTCCATCGACTCCTCTTCGTCCTCGCTGTGATAATTGGTACGTCTCCTGCTACGACTTCTACTGGTAAGTCTCAGCTTGTCTGCCAGTCTCTTACTTCGACCGCGACCAAATTCGGGATCAGAATCGGAGCTAGAATTCCTTCTTTTGTGTCGCCGAAGTGGAAAATGGTGGCCATCTCTGGAAGAGTCGTCATCATCTTTGGAAATGCGCCGGAGGTTTTTGAGTTGCCTGTAAAGAGAACTGGCGGACTCGAAGGCTTTTGTGATCGCATGAATCGCGTCCTTCAAAGGCCTCTTCGACTAGAACAGGTTTAGAAGGCGTCTGATCATGTGAAATGATAGATTCCAAGGAAACTCACTGTGTCTATGGTGATGATTTCTTCTCTCATCTTCACTTCTTTCGTGTTAGGGCAGCGATATCAAATATGGACCAGGTGCAGTGCAGTTGCAAGTGTAAGTGAGAGAAACAACGAGCTTTGAGGCGAGAATCCTCCGCCCCAGCGAACGACACAGCCGAGAGATCTGGCCAGGCAGCCGTTGACACGTTCATAATCAAGGCTTTTATTCATGCATGGGGGCCGCCTTTGATCGTATGGCATGTGGTTCAGCTGCTCAGCATGACCTGTCATTGGGCGCCATGTCACGAGTCGTACCTACATGTTCCTCCTCGCGCGGCAAAAGGCCCACAAAGGATCCGGGAGATTCGGCACGCGGCTTTGGCGCAGATTTACTATAGAAGTATACAGAAGAACAGAGTGTAAATGCAGGCATGCCGAGGATGCCGGGAACCACTCGTCCTGATGTTCTGCAGCTGAGGTGCAGGGAGTGTGGCGGTGAAGGGGGCTGCGGCCGAAACGAGCGAGGCACGACCGGTCAGCACCCTGAGATAGCGGCCTTGGGAAGTGAACACATGGTCTAGTCGTGCCATTCGATATATGTGTTCAAGTTTTAATTATTACATTTCGTCTATACGCCACACGTTGCCGATGGAACATGCGGGTCACATGGTACGTTTATGATGTGGTGGTATAGAGGAATCTCATAGTACGTGGATTCACCTACTGGGTTTCTTCATACAATTCACGAGGCAGAAATATGAATATGAATCTGAGCCTTGAAGGTTCTATATCCATCAGATAATTCCTCCCTGCAAACGTATTGCAGCAATGTATTGACACGGTACATCGGTATGAACCAGCTAATCAAGGCGTCATCCGAGAAGTTTGTCAATATAACATGCGGCAATACTACTGAAATACCATGCATGAGCCCCAAGATCTGTCACAAGCCAAGCTGCGTTTCCGCGTAGATTTGTACTCCCCGTATATGTCTTGATATCCGATATCGCAACGGACTGGAGATTGGCCTTATTGATGTAGTACTCAGGAGAAATGTGTACATATCCCATAGCGATAGGCGGAAGTCTAGGTACGGGATCGTTCCAATGTGTTACGCGATAGTTCTCAGTGGCTTGATTGGATATATAATCGCTCAGTTTCGAACCCCCTAATCGTGGTGCTCCGAATGTATAAAGTGCGACGTTGTACCCTTCGTTACGAAGGTGGGCGGTGGCCAGTGAGGCAACGGCACCGCCAAGCGAGTGACCTGTGGCTACTATTCCGTAACCTGGGTTTGCGGATATTGCGCTCTTTACAGATGACAGGACTTTCTGTTTGGCATCAAGCCATGACTGCCAAAATCCACGATGGGCGGAGCAGCCCTTGCAGATGTCCGTGGTAGTGAAACCCAGGTCCAAGTTTGTCATCCAATTCTTGAGTGTTGCACTTCCCCGAAAGGAGATGACAACCAAGCGATTGGAATGGTCAATGGCTACATAGCCTGTGACTCCTGTCTTAGTCTTGCTACCAGGGATTAGTATCTCTACCTCATCACACTGTATTGGAGGCGAGTTGTACCTTTCATATTCAGTCACAGAAGAAGTATTGGCCAGTTGTACCAAAGGACAGTTGCCAGATGGACAGCTGATTTTGTCTCCAACTGAATCGTGGTTGTTGGAACAATACGCTGCCGAGGCATATTGTTCCATCAAATTGAATCTGGACAGGATATTCGTGTCAATGCCTGTACAGCATATTAGTCATCGTAGCCGCACAAGGAGCTGTAGAAATACGCACCCTTTTTCTGCTTTGTGATAGCGATAGAAACACCATGACTTGCGTGGAGTACAAAGAATAGGACCAAAGTCCAGAGCGATGCCATTGTTGAAACGAACGAATGATAAAAGAGTGACGGTTATTGCGGTGGCTACGGCGGCCTCGACAAAGGATCGGAGCGTTCCTAACGATCTTTATGCATGCTCTGTTTCCCATGAACTTACGGACATGTAAGTACATTGTAGACTTCTCCTGCCCACTACAACGGACTGGAAGTCCGGCAAGGCAAACGGGGCGATAGCACTCCCATATGCAAGCCATGCCTGTTCCAAACATGTTGTTTAATGAATTGGTTGAACCAATCAATAGGCTGAAACGCCACCCCAAGGCTCGTGTCTCCTTCTAGTACCATTGGGCTGGGCACATAAAGGATGCGTGTAGAGGATGTTATTGGTTCTCTATGAATTGTGACTTGCGGTAGCTCGGCGGCTCGAAAATGGGACGGAAGGGGCAACCGTCCCGCGCCTCCTCACAACATATTCGCGAGAGCGCCACATGCTTGAAGGAGAGAAAGCCCCGTGTGGGGGATTCGCCGGTACGCAGTACAATTCCTCTGTCTAATGAATGAGGTGGAAAGCGCATGGGGATGTCGGGCACTAGAATCTATGGGTACGGGTACGCTAATCCTGTTTTGAATTAGTAAGAGGGCAGCCTTAGCGCGTCATGGCTCGGTGCCTGGACGGCGGAGACGTCCGTGACGACCAAATATTTTGGCAATGGGAAACCTTCAAACGTCACAACCATGCTACCGAAAGGCTCGAATACAGCCGTCACGCGGAATGGCGAGAAGTACAACAAACTCAAACGACCGGACGATCTCACTAGCTTGAAAGCCACAGCCCCTTCACCAAACGATGCAATGGACTCGATCAAGCGAACATTTGAAGAAGCAGACATGAGCGAGCCAGAGACCGATGAAGAACCAGATTGGAAGCGTTCGAGGATCAGCAACACTTCAAATGATGTTGAGAGCTCCAGCCTGCAGTTTTCGCAGCGCAATCGCGGAAAGAACTCAAAGGTTGATTGTGGGATGCAGTCGATGTTTCCAGGCTTAATGGACGATGCAGATTCTTCTGACGAGTCAACAAATGCGGCGCTTGCGTATTTACGCACCGTCCGGTGAGAACAATCTTTTCATTGAATATCATATCCCGTCCAGCTCGATCAAACTGCTGACTTTGGTAAACTATAGATCAGAAGCTTCACAGATCCCTTACGTACTGATTGCCGCTTCGGAGGCACCCCAAGATAGCGACGACTCGTCGGAAGGGATGAGAAATATCGACAATACAAGTGTATATTACGAAGATGGTACATTCGTTGCCCGTGATAGTGGGCCTAGTGAGAGTATCTGCGATGGTTGGCAGAGGCTCCACCCCCAACAAGCGTATTACCGTAGCCTCATTCAGCGACATCAAGCTCTCAGAAATACAGTCGCGGAATTTCACCCACCAGATAACCAGGGATTGAACGAGAGATCCCAAACGATGTTTGCAGACACAATTCCCATCAATAGAAAGGAATGGATCTATGTTCTCGATCGCAAGTACCCAACGCCTGGTGTGGTTGCGCAGCTCGACGAAAGCAATGTTTTTCGAGGCCTTAGAGTTTGCGCATTGACTTTACAAAGATTCAGTGCTATTACGAAACAAAAGAGCAGCTGGATATGGTCACTTTTGGCGAAGGCCCCAGATGCAGGCACTTTAGACTACACTCGAGTTGGATGCATAAGGGATCTTGGGCATAGGGCTGGGCAATTTGGCGTTGCGCTTCGTAGTGGCAATCATTGCGAAGCGTCAGGGTCTGACGATGAAGACGAAGAGCCTGGAGAGTGGGACAACCGAAAAGATCTTGGAGATACCGACGATGTCACTCAGAGAGAAGCTCAATACCTAAAGAATGGTACGTACTATGAGACCCAAGCAAAAAATCGGGATGGCGATTCCTCGGACGACGACATGTCCATTTCTGAAGAGGAGGCGCCCAGCAATGGTGAACCACTGTCGGAATTAGAAGAAGCACGAAACCGTCTACTCCGCCAACTCGGAGACCGTCTGATACGGCATGACACTGCTAGTCCAACTGGCCGCTCTTTGCCTAATCCAGATACCCCTTCGAATGGCCCAGAACTCAAGGAATCGAGCAATAGCAGACCTTCAGACCCTAATGCCGACTCGGTAACAAAAGACGCAGAACAAGACAGTAAGTTAATGCCGACACGAAAGCCATTTGCGTCCCGCGCCGAAGCAGAAGCATACCGCAGACAGAATCAAGCTAAAGCCAAACCCGAAGTGACAGCTACGGAAGCTCCTATCGTCAGACACGAAGCAAAAGAAACCGAAGTGAAACCAACATTCGCATCCGATACTCAAGTAAACACAGCAGACATCGATTTGAACAGCAGAGTCACAATTGACATGATCCTCACCATCGTGGCCGAATGCTACGGGCAGCGGGATCTACTCTGTTTCCGAGACGCCTGGGAATGAATTGAGCAAGTAGCAATACCCTCACCCTCACCTTCACCACACATTCAAAAAACCGACCAGTAACCACATGAAAAAAGCAATTCCTGCCCTCACCCAAGTATCCAAACACCAAAGATTTCCTATGTAATCGGCTTTTCCTCGGCCGTGCCCTTTTCTGCACTGGAAACCTGGTCGTCTTACCCGGTTACCTGGTCCAGGGTTTAAGGTCAGGGCCAAGGGCAACGGTCCTCACGGCCAAGGGACCTGGGACATGGGGCGGCATAGAAGGATGGGATTGCCTTGGGGCGAATCTCTTGAAGGTTCGGGACATTGTCTTGGTCTTGGTCTTATGTATGTCATGCTAACCAGGGTTCGAGATTATGGAGAGTTCCTCACAGAAAATGCTATGGTGAAGGCGAGTGTGAGACTCTGGGACATGGAATCTACAACAATCGGCTTGAGGAGGTCTTCACACTCATTTTCATACGCAGATTCTGCTTGATACCCGAAAAGATTAATACAGTATTCGTCTCTGTACCTACGGATTACTTTTCGCATCATAGTGTATGAGCCTCGAAGATTGTGTTTTTGGATTCATTAAAAGATTGCATTAGGCACTAAAGCAGTGTGTTACGTATTTCCCCGTGTTGTCATAGAACACCAGAGGAAAGGTTTAGTGGTATATCCGTCTCGTCCCATACATGTAAAGGGATCGTCATCATAAACTACACAAAGTAGCAAGAATAGCACCTGGCTAGTCTAGCCGGATGGAATGACTCCGTACGCGTTGCTCCACCGATACTCCCCAATACCTCAACTTTTTGGGCACTTTATACACTGGAAAGAAGGTAACGATGCCTTTGTCTACTCGCAGGAAAGAGGGCAACCAGCATTGGTGCCGTACTTGCTTCCGGAAATACCGGCGATCTGGAAAACGGCGTTGATGACACCGCCGATACCCTCACCAGCAATAAGACCGGCCGCCACAGCGTATCCGTAGATGTCGAAGTGCGCTGGGTTCTTCTTTGCCCAGATGGCGGCAGCGGCCGAGCCGATAGTCATGGCAGTTCCGTACTGGGTCTGGGCCAAGACGAAGGCAAGACCAATGCACATCATGTTAGGATGGTATTTCTTCATGAATTCCCATTTGCCAGTCCAGACATAGTGACGAATGAAGACCATGACAGAACCAAAGGCAGCGAAAACGATGGCGAATATGCCGGAGCTTGTGGGAATCGGGAAGGTAGGATC
The DNA here is from genome assembly GCA_001007845.1 of Nigrograna mackinnonii. Taxonomy (NCBI): domain Eukaryota; kingdom Fungi; phylum Ascomycota; class Dothideomycetes; order Pleosporales; family Nigrogranaceae; genus Nigrograna; species Nigrograna mackinnonii. The sequence continues at coordinate 253,090 of JGVQ01000007.1, read as the reverse complement.
AGTGACGGCAACGGCGGTTGCTCGCCAGGCAGAGACTGATGGGATAGCGAAAACACAGGTCTCGGCGTTGACGTCGATGATGCATGGGTAGGCGGTCGCGAAGAGCTGGAACATAGCGGGCGCAAGGAAGACAGCAACAATGGTACCAACACCCTGGGCGAGCCACTGCTGGTTGGGGGGTGTGCGGAGCAAGAAACCAGTTCGGAAATCGCAAGTAAGATCGGTGGATTGATTGGCACCCATGCTGCACATGGCACCGCCGATGAGGTTGAGCCTCTGTGCGTGCTTCACCTCCCAGTTCTCGCTCTTGGTTGCTCCACCGAGAATGATCTGGGAAGCCTTGGAGGCAGCGGTCAATGGGGTAATATCAGTCACACCCGTGCACTGAATAGCGACGAAGGAGAAGAAGAACGAGAGGAACACGGACAGGAGCGACATGCCTACTGGCATATCGAACTCAACACCAAGGACGACGCAGATGCAGATGATGCTAAGCAGTAGACCAGGGAGCCACATCCACATCTTGACGAGCTGGTGCTCCTCGGCAGAGTCTTCGACGAGATCTTCATCTGCTCGGGCACTGATCTTCTTGAAGAACGCGAGCTCCTTGCCCATGGCACGACCTAGGGCGTACATGCCGGCTCCGAGGCCGCGGTACAGTGCCTTGAATGCGAACCAGAGGATCTTCCATTGAAGGGCAAGCTCAGTGAATGAAACTGCAATCATAAGCAAGACACCGGGCCACAGGAGCCAGTAGCGAGGAGAGGGATAGTCCTTGTTGCAAGATGCAAGGTTAAGAGAGGCGAAGGTGGTGTAGCCATCCCATTTTGGGTCACCCTCGCCGAGGTTGATACCCCATGCCATGTTGTTGGTGACGAGAGCTGGACCAATAATACCCCAGGCAATGATACTGCCGGCAAGAAAAGAGATGGAAACGTTGAGACCGACGAGCATTCCGGAGCCGATGAAAGCGGGTGTCCACTCGAGGAACCAACCCCAATTCTCGACAGCAAGAGCGGCGTTGTTGTACTTGCCCCAGATGTAGAACCAGGTGAAAAAGTGCCAGTCCCAGAGGATGCCAACGGCGTATTGCGAGACGACACGCAATATCAAAGCTGATGCGAACGCAATACTAAGACCGGTCATTTTCATCTTGGCGATGGCCTCGCCAGTGACGGCTTGGTGCATCGAGCGGATCGTCATGGCAGTAGCAGATGCGGTGGGGAAGATGAGGCGCAATTCACGAGCTACGTAGATGATGAAAAATTTACGCACTGCATAATGTTAGTAACGAATCGCTTTTCATTATTGTTTGCTTGGAAGCACTTACTCGGCGTGGCGAAGAAGTACCCAAAGTATCCAGAGACGGCGGTAAGAGCAACGATCTTCCAATAATCGGTCTTGGGCGTATCGAGCAGTTCCAGTTGATACATGGCCGGGAAAGCCGAAATGAAGACCGACGAGAGACCGCCAGAAGCCATGGCAGCGGTCTGGCAAATGTTGTTCTCACGTGGGCCGAATGAACCACCGAGCAGAGGAAAGCTCTCTGGAAGAGCCTTGGAGATGAACTTGACAACGGCGAAACCGGCAATGGCCTGAGATTGTAAGCTACTGTTTTAATTGGCACACTTGAGGGATACTTACTCCGAACAGATTGGCGGTAAAAGTCCATCCCGTCTTCAAACCGAGGTAGACGTTGGAAGCATTGACAAGAGCACCGCAGCACAAACCGACAAAGATGGCACGGATGGTGAGGATGTTGGTGCGCTCATCGGGCAAATCGTCGAATGGCTTGAAAGGGTCAATGGTGAAATCGTCATGGTGCTCACTCGCAAGAGACTTGACGCGCTCGACCTCGAGATCCTTCTCGTCTGACGGGTAGGCGTTTGCCGGGGTCTGGAAAGTGTTGTCTTTCTCGCTCAATGGAGGGCTATTCGCTTGTCAGTGGGGGTTGTGACTTGGACGCGAGAGATCCAACCACTGCAGTGGAATATAGACTCACACTTTTGGGTTGACCTGTCCAAGAGGCTCGACATTAACGTCGACGACCTCGGGGTTGGTCGACATGGTGAATTGGAAGGGGGGGAGAGCAGTGCGAGACTGTCGGGGTGGTTGTTGGGTGGTGTCGCAGTGTCCACGGGGGGGAGAGGTTGAGAGGTTGGTGGGTTGGTGGGTTGGTTGGTTAGTCGCTGCAGTGCAGAGCAGAGCAGGAGCGATAGAGGGAACCTTCACACCTTGGGGGAGGAGGGGGGTGGAGGGTGGAGGGGGCAATATATGCTGGCACCGCACCTGGGAGGGAAATGGTGAAAACCCGAGGGGAGCTGGGACGAGGCCCAGGAGCACGATCAACTTGTGACCCTCGACAGCGGTATCACGTCGACCGCGGTATCACTGCTGGGATGAGAGACCTTTGGGCGATGAAACCCTGTCTATCAGCAAGACTCCCCTGTCAGTTGTGCATCGTGGCCCGTGTCTCTCTATCTCCGCACTTTGGCCACTGAGGAATGTGGGCTGCACCGAAGCTTTGTGGAATGTTCACTGCCTGCCCGTACTGGCATGGCGTACGGCGTGAAATGGGGTCAACCAACGGGGCGCACAGGCACAGCAGATGGGGCAACTCTCGCTATCGGACAGGGCAAACCAGGACAGGGAACGACGGACCAGGGAGATGCGCCTCAGCGGCGGAGACTGAACCCTACTTCATCACTGGCCCGTGACGCCGTCGATAACAGAGCATTAACTGGATAGGCCGAGGATCGAGCAGGAACAGGAGCAGCAGGAGGAGCAGGAAGAGAGCAGCACAGCAACAGCACAGCAGCAGATGGACAGAGAGGGACAAAAACAGACAGGGCCACCACCCACTCGTCTTTCCCCGGACTTGTCGCTCCATACGGCAATGTAGTTGGAGATGGCAAGGTCCAGTCCATGGTCTTTTTTGGGGCCATCCATGCAACACATCAGGGTAAACGGCTGTCCCTTGTCTGGCACGCACACAGCTCGCACTGCACAGTAGAGCATCAGAATCAGAATCAGAATCAGACTCAGCACGGCCACCCCAGATCGTCTTGTTGGATCCCCCAAAACTACAACGAGTAAAAGTGGTTGCTCGCAAAGAGCAGCGAATAGGAGTTGGCAGAGCAGTCGAATTAGGCTTCGGGTGTGGCAACGCTTAACGCGCTCCCATTCCCGACTTGACTCCAAACGGGGTCCCTAGCCCTCGCAGCGCTGTAGCGCCGTAATCACTCTGGCTATCGAGTCACTTTACTGGACGTTGCTCTGCTTGGCCGTTTCTTGTTCTGAATGAAACGCTGTGGCTTCGTTTCTCTGCGGAGCGCGTTGCAGCCGAATGGACATGGCTGAGATCTGCGCGAGATTGAGAGCAGCGACAGACAGCACTCTCGGATTTGGCGCAGGCCAGTCGTCGTCCCATCATCTGTTCGAGTCGCAGGACGGTTTCACAGGAATGGCGAATGGTAAGTGGCCATGGGCTCGAGCTGAGGCCCAGTCGACGGGCGCGATAAGGGAAAACGAAGGACCATTTGCGACCATCTTTCATCATCATGAAGCCCTCATTATTGCCCATGACGCCGGTAAGGCACAGGTAGAGTAAGTGGCTGGTAGCGAGCGCGCTGGCTGGTGGACTGCAGCAAAACACCGCATGAGAGGGCATGGGAGGGCATGGGGATGGTGTGTCGGCAGGCCGGGCCCCTGTCCCTTTGACCCTTCTCCACGCTGCTCGTTGGCCTTTTGCCAGATTAAAATTGATGCTGCCATCATGGCCCACGCCCACTCCTGGCGTTAAGGTTGGTAGGAGGCGTACACGGCGTGGTTGGCCTGCGCATGAGCAGACGGGGCTCCATCTGGAGCTTCAATCGGCGCCCGCGTCGGCCTGTGGCACACCAATCCACCCTCATTCGGAAGGTCATTAGGAACTCTCTATCCATGCCCATGCGCTCTCTCAACTCTCAAGCCTCATCCTACTCCTACGAGCCCTCCTGCTCTTTTTTACTAGATACTCCCGCCCGCTGGCTAGACACCTGCGGCTCTCATATAGCGCCGCCGCTCGGTCATCACCTATGCATTTGGAACTTTGCAGACGAACGACCACAACCTTGGACCCCAGTGGGGAACCATATACGAGCAAGACACAGATCGCTGGGTAGCCCTGGGTTTCTGCATCGCAACATGTGCCGTGCGATCTTGGGACTGCCAGAACCCGTCGTGTCTATCAAATGCGCATTGATATCACAATCCAAAATTCTTTCTCTCCCCTCCCCATCTGTGACTTACGTGCGAAAGCCAACATCCCGCCCCTTGTCCCATCATCCCACGACTTACTGCTGTGTTGCGCCTCGCCTCCTGATGATTTCGTCTTGCCTTATCCGCTGTCCTTCGCTCGCGACCCACATCCAGTCCAGCGGGGGGTCAACACCTAGACTGCCCTAACCCGTCCGACGGGTCGATATGGTGTTTCTCGCCCTTCGGCCCATGAGCCTGAATGGGAAGACTCGCAGCGCTTTGTGGCGTCAATGGAGCTACTCCCTGCAATACCCGCGAACGCGAAGGCGCATGTACGTACATACACGAGGCACCTACGGAGTACTAGATGTTACTTGTATGTATGCAGCAGGAGCTTATTCTCGTAGTACCGGGTCAATTATTGGGGAGAAGGGGGGGGTCCCAATCCGCCTCGTGATGTCCTCCTGAGGGAGCTGATAACCACAACACAACAACGTACGATTTCTGCTGATGCCCGCCCGATACTGCTGTACCCCGAGTAAAGACCCTTTCTTCCTATCAGTCCCATTAAGTTAGTTAGTTAGTTGAATCCCGTGGCGTTGTAGCCTCGCACTTTCCAATAACCGCTGAATATTGAAACTCCAACGGAGGCTCCCCCCCGCGCCTTTTGGATTTTAATCAACCCCACTCTTTCCCGCTCAGGTGTTTTCAATACCGTACATGTGGCGCTCGCCTGGAACATGTTGCGCTGTTCAGAGTGGGTAACAGACGTTGCCCCACTAAAACGCCATCATCTATTCAAACCATCCTCTATTCAACTACGTAAAGTACTCTAGATATGGTATAGTAGTAGATTACCGTTCGTACGCAGTAACTCGGTTGATGTCCAGATATCACCCGATGCGACTTACTCATGTGACTGCGCACGGTGCAGTGTTTTTCVCCCCGGCCATTGCTATCCCTTYCCCGCCTCTGTAGTTAGGTGAACGAACGACAAGGACAATACAACTACCTGCTTTACTATGAGCCCTCCGTCTGTAAGGAGGGTCTATCCGACTTAACATTACGACGGAGGAAGAATCTATTTCAGGGGACCTCGGTTGGTCTTGGGAGACATATCAGATTTCTAATTTCCGACATCACGCACTTCGATATCGCATTAGGCTCTGCCGTGGAAGTGAGAGCACTCTACAGCTACGTAAGTATACGGGACTTGCATAGATACGTAATTTTCGAGCGGTGGGTCTGCATGTCGATATTGGGTGTAAGTGCATTGTGGAAAAATCGATGCCAGCTTTTTTTAACTATTAGTCCTGAGTTATTGCTTGGATCACGAAAATGTCAGAAATGCAAATGGATATATGCAGATTGGAGGACGCTGGTTTGGAATCACCTATCATATCAGTATTCTCGAGAGGTGGCTCCTAAAGCCATCGAGGTCAAGATTGGTTCTTTTACGAACCAATAGCAATGGGAGGAAGAATATCATGAGTAGATACAATCCAGCATTATGTGTATTCGTTTGCTACATGATTGGGGCTGGTGCCATTGTCAATCGTAATCGGATTTTGCCTCTACCTTCTTCCTTTTCCGCCGAGGCAGGTTGCTGGTGCTGGATATTAGTATTATCCTCGCTATGAGTGGATTATACATACTAGGCATATTTTTGTGCTAAGTAATAAGCTTCTTGGAGCAGTTTCGTTTGGTCCTCGTCAAATTGATCTAAGGCTTGCAGCAGACACAACACCTGGCTATTCAAATCGTGTGGTGACCAGACATTAAGCCGTATTGCGCAGATCTCAAAGAAACGTGGATAGAAACCAGCTGAAGCCCAGTCAAGAAGGCATAAGGAACCATTGCTTAGTCTAAGGATGTTGCGAGGGGCGATATCAAGATGACATAGACTAAAGCTTTGCTCTTTGATGTCTAACTTTCGGCGATTTCGCAGTTGTCGTGTGTTGAAGTAGTGTTCAATATCACTACTACTTGTTGGCGAGATCGAGTCCCCCTCAATCCAGAGAAGTCCGCAAGCGAGTCCTCCACCAAGTGGACCAGGTTGGTCACTCCGAATTTGTGAGAAGTGATCTAATGCTTTAGCAATGATCTGACAGGATAGGGCGTCCCATACAGGGCTCGGCGTCTCTCCATCGATGAATTCCATTGTAATGTATCCAATATCCTTATATGCAAAAAAACGGTACGGTTGGGGGACACGAATAATTTTCTGGTTAACCAAATTATATGCCCTCAGTTGATTAAGATATTCTTCTTGTTTGACTCCATAGCCGCACTTTATAACTGTATCTTTCGAGAGTCTAATTACCGAACGTCCGCCGTGTAACTCATAAAGAACATTGCGAGCAGGATTTGAGCGAGCACAATGGCTAGCAATCTCTTCATCGGTAGCTGTATAAGTATCGAGATACATAATAGTTTGGAGGAGGCTATCTGGCCTTCGGTCAGTCTCTAAGAGTTACCAGGCAGCGCCAGAACATCTAGTCCCACGCCAGGTCGCGACACGAGATGGTGCGCTCAGTCCTGCACCCACAAGGCACAGAACCCGGGAAGACGATTCCAGATAATTTATAAAGTTTGACCAGGCAAGTCGTAACCAGAATCAGCACTGTCCATGCTATGCAACAAGGTCGTTTCGCTAGGGATATGGGGAGTGGGTCGATGAGGCTTAATGTTCGTAGGTGTTAGCGCCATGATCCGTGACTCGTTACGCGTGCATTGCCAGATAATAAGCAACCACTCACGACCGTCCATCGTCCCCTCAACCCCCGCACACGTCTGCAATGCAGACTCGAAGCGCACTCAAACCATGTCCGAGAACGGGAATTTCCTCATTGAAGCATCAGGAGAAGATCCTTTCCTGGGTCCTACCATTAGCGCGAAGAGAGACCTGTTAAACCTGTGCGAAGTTGAAGATTATGAGACTGGCACATTCAAACGCACAACATTCACATACGTTGATAGCCAGGACGTAGCATGAAAGTACCCTTTCTTATACGGTCAAAATATCTAAGGCACGACGAAAGCCGTCCTAGTTTACGATTCGAACTTTTGCATCCGGCATCTCTCTAGCACTCATTTTACAGCCCATTCAAATCATACTTTTTACACCCTAGCCTCCTATAGAGTCGAGCGTTCGAGACGAGCTCCTACTTCCAGAAGCGATCGGTGATTAGGGTCCCAGGGATTGTATATGGCTCCCGAGCATCAGCAGGTATGAGGGCTCGGTCTGGATTAGGTGAAAAATTTGCACTCTAACGAGGCCTGTCTTCTGCCCATGGGCTGTTGATGCTGCGAATGGTGGCTGCCACATTACTCCTCCTCCACAAGATCTCTTTCCTTCTGGGCTCTGGTCGGATTGCGGCAATGCTTCTCACCTGCTGTAAGCCTACTAAGGCGGGTGCCCTAAAAATAAGTAATACACTACCCTTGTAGATCGTCGACCATTTCCATGAGTCGTATCGTCCAATCAGCAGCCTAGCTTCCGTTGTCTTTCAACATCATACTTACCCCAAGAGGAAGCTACATATCCAGTCTCTTCCCCCACTCCCACTCGCCTGACTTCCAAGCTCGATTGTCGCAGAGCTCCATGCCCATTGTAGGCCCAAAGATGCATGGTAACCTGTCCACACACACACCTCGCATTTTCTACTAGTGAGAGTACATTGTTGGACGAGGATGATGCTTGCCGTGCCCGTATCTGAACAACTTCTGGAAATCTTCGATGCCACCGAGTGAAGATCTCTGGTGACCATTTTTTTCTAGGTCCAGCCTCGCCCTCGGACCCATCCTCAAACCCTAGTCCTTGCCGTACCCGAGGAGAAAAACGGATCTTGATGCTCGTCCTAACCCTTGCAAAGTAGGGGGCCAGGTCGTTCGGGAGGCAGTAGCCGTAGACTTAGTGGATTCTCTGCACAGGGTTGTTGATAGAACCCGACTGCTACTCCCGTCACCCGCAGAAGGGTTAGCAGAGCACCCGAATCCACCAATTACCTATGCAAGATACTACGCTTAAAGAGTTTCCATTGATAATAAGCCAATTTGTATATGGCTCTCTTGGGTGTGTCGAAATTGTTTCCGGGTGGTATCCTTTGCCTGTTAGCAGTCCTCTCTTCACTTGCACCAAGCTTTCATGATGCGAAGCCAAAAGTTTTGGGGCCGCATTGAGACCCTGCGTACTCGGCTTGAATCCTTGTATTTCTTGGTATCCTTCACACTGTTGATCATCGCCGAACCCTTGCTCCGTTGCCGAGAACAATGGTGAAAAGGTTTAACCGAGTTGGCATCGACTTTTGATAATCTTCCTATATGATGTAGGTGGTACATTTAATCTACAATCCGTTCTTATACATGTTGGCTAGCGCTAGTCGTGGTGCTACAATACACACAAGGGTCGTTGGAAAATGGATAGAGAGGGGTAGTCGCGCAGTCGCTCATCAACAACAGGTGATGCTCGCTTGCTAACGTCTCTGGGATTTTGACGTCAGCGATTTCACGCCCATCGATCCTTCTTCTTCAGAGGTCCCTCCCAATCCTTGATGTGATCAGAGATCACCTTTGCCGCCTGGTCGGCCGTGAAGTTGCGGCCGATAGCCTCGACGAAGTCGCCTTCTGGATCTGCGTGTGACGTCAGTAAGATAACCTATCTTAACATTCCCATTGCAAATCTCGATATGTAAACACACCGACATCATTAGACTTCGACCGCGGAAATATGACGAAAGATGATTCGTATCGTTGCTGCAGTGTGTTCAACTTACCCATCAAGTAAAAGTAGATACTGTGATCCACTAGATAATCTTGGCCTGGCTTCACACTTGGTGGTGTCGAAAAGTATACCCTATATGCCTTGCAAGTTTGCTTGATATTTTCATAATCTCCAGTCAAACCAACAATGGCTGGATGGAATTCTTTCAAGTACTCTTTCAGCACGGCAGGATTGTCGCGCGCTGGATCGCAGGTAATCATAAGAGGAAGCAGAACAGGGCCGACTTCCTCAACAACCTTGTCGTACATTAGAGCCATCTTATCGAGCTCGTCGGGGCAAATGTCGGGACAGTGGGTAAAGCCAAAGTAGACCTAAATCAGCATCAGTACAAACTTCTTTACAACCGCCGTGGACTTATCCCCAACATGCTATATTCCCAAGGCGGTTATTCGCTTCAGATGAATGTGTAGCATCCAGAAGCCATGCGTAGACGTACCAGTGCGTATTTCCCAGCCATATCTTCGTTCGTAAATTTATTTCCTTCATGATCAACCAGCTCGAATGGACCGCCCACTTTCGGTTTTCCAATGCCCTTTGTCTGCTCTGCTATCCTTTTACGTGCCATGCGCTCCTTCTCATATGTAAAGTATGCCCACAGTCCTGCTCCTGTTCCAATGAAGAGAATTGCGGCCGTTAAGTTAAATGGCTGGTGTCCACTATTAGCTTTCGTCCACTAGCATAGTATGTTCAAAAGCTCCCCAAGACCTGCTAATGAAGGGATAATGCGGAATGAACTGGTATGTACGTACTCCGCCCTTGTTTCTCGCTTTAACTTGCTGTATGGTCTTCAAAGCGCTCCGCGGTACTGAGTTTGAGAAAGATCGAACTTGCCCGCACACGGGTGAGGCTACGCGCAAGCCCTGCGATAAAGCTCTCTTATTTCTCCATTGGCATGGTGTTCCATCGATCGTAACTAACTGTGTGGTTCTGGCCGAGCTCGAGGACGGAGAGGAGGCAAAGGTTCGGCGAGCGAGTGTTCGATGCGGAAACCGGAGCGCTGGGGTTGGTTTAAGGCCCTTGACGGCGCCTACGACACAATTGCATGCTGAAGACATTTCAATTGCAGGCGGAAAGGGGTCCAGATGGCGTGCGATGGTTTGGGTGGTGTTGTTCACGAAGCTTAGCACTTTGGTCCAGCATGAGATGATGAATCTTGAAGGCTGCACGGACCACTCGGATGATAATTGGTCCACACTACTCTAAGGCTGGTGGGTGGTAAAATCATCTCACCACTCATCGCGCATAAGAAATTGAAACGAACTTAGTCATCGACATATGGAATATATTTTCTATGTTGAACTTGTCGAGGCATTCGGGTATCCTTTTAAGCCTGAACCAACCTCCTAACGCCGCGCGATGCAAGATGTTTTTAATGCTCGCCATGCAACCCAAAATACAAAAGAAATCAAAGTGATTGTCCTGAGATCGCACTCCTTGGCTATCCGCCAGCAGCAAATTTACTCATTCCCCTCAGCTTTTCACCAAACTTCCAAAGCATGAAGGGTGCTGGCACTCCCAGTCCGATAGCAATGAAGCCAAGCAAACTATTACCCCATCCGAAATCCAAGGCATTGAACATGGAAGATGCAAAAAGAGGAAACCCAAACCCAGCCAGTGATCTCAGAACCGTGGCAGCTGCAATAGCAGATGCTGCATACCTCGTATAGGAGTCAACAAGATATGTCTGAATGCACTGAAAGCCGACAATGGTTCCACCGCAGAAGATGGCGGCTCCAATATCAGGCACAATCCAAAAAGTCTTTGCCTGGGCACTCCAACCGTACCAAAACAATCCGACCGGTACAAGCAAAGAAGCAGGGATCATCATGGGGACGCGGAATTCGGGCTTCCCAACTCCATTATTACGTTTCTTGAGGCGACGGTAGACTCCATCATTAAGAGGGGCGCAAATCTGTGTACCCAGGAAGAAACCGAGACCCATTGCGATGAAATGAAGGGATCCAATACCGACCGACTGACCGTATCGCTCAGTCCAGAGGAGTGGAAAGGTAGACAGCATGAGATACCTAGATCATTTGTTAAACTACACACACAAACTAGAAGAGTTTAGACTTACATGAGTCCGTAAAGATATGCCATGTAGCACGCGAGAACAATGACAATTGGCTGAGTGCCCAACAAAATGAATGGGCGTTGAAGTGCCACTCTAAGCGTTTTCAGTAAAGTCCGATCGGGTGAATCGAATTCAGTGTGCAGCGCAGTATTTCCAGTCTCTTTAATGAGCTTGTCTCGTTTCCAAGCAAGGAGTTTCGGTGCGTAAGTTTCCTGGAGGTAGAAGAAACCAACGACTTGGACAACGGCAGTGAAGATGGAGGTGGCCCAAAAGCACCATCGCCAAGTGGTATTCTGTGAGATGAACCCACCAGCTATTGGTCCAATGGCTGGTCCAAGGAGTGGCGCAAGGGAATATATACTGATCGCTTTTCCCCTTTGCTCGGGATGAAAGCAGTCGCTAAGAAGACCCTATTCTTCGTCAACGTTGGTTCTCGTATTACAAAAAATATGCAAATACTCACGCCGCCGATTGCTAAAGGTGCACTACCACCAAGCCCACTCAAGAACCGGAAAGCCATTAATTGACCCGACGACTGAGCGAATCCACAAGCAAGGTTCCAAGCAAGATAGAACAAGTTTGCCAACTGCAACACGATTACACGACCATATATCTCAGATAGTGGGCCAAGCACAAGCGGTCCAATGGCGTAGGCTAGGACGAAGATGGACAATGTTAAGTAGGACTCGACTTCATTAGTTATATTAAACTCTTTGTTGATGGAGCCTAGGGCTGGAGATATCATGGACGAGGACACGGGGGAGACAAGCGTAAAGGCAGAGACGAGGAACGTCGCAGCCCATTTGCGCCTCATGGACCAATTTTTAGGGTTCGCTGGGTCTTCTGGAGAGTCCCAAGTCACCTGTGTATTGTCAGATTTGCTCCTGGATCCGAAACCTATGAGGCAACAAGATACATACTAAGTTTGGATCTCTTATTGATCGAGAAGACTTCTCTTTCTTAAGTTCCGGTGCTGCTGCTTCCACATCACGCTCGTTTGGTATTATAGATCTTATCTCTTGTAATGCAATTCCCTCTTCTTCATGTTCTTTCTCAGCGTCCTTTTCGGAATCCGCCGTGCTGTCCGAGTCATCACCTGCGATTGATGCTTTAGTTCTTGTCTGTGTCTCCGATTGGCGCAATGGTCTTTCGTCGTCATCTATATGTACACTTGCTCCATCATCAAGGTGATACACTGAATGGTCGTCTGGGAATTGCGCGGAAAGACGATTTAATTGCAAACTGTTTGGGCTACTCGGTCTAGATTGAGAGCGACTTCGTGTTGAGAACCCGGTGCGAGATCGCCTAAGATCCGACATGGGGCAGAGGCGGGGTAAAAGTATGAAGATCTGAAGATTAAGAAAATAGGTGCGGTTCGAACGATGATATATACTTTATGATGTGAAGGGTCGCTGGGGTGTGAATTATGAAAATGGTTACTGGCAGCAGATCACCATCAAAACAAATACCAAGCTGGCCGAGCGTTAAGAATACTTATAAGGAAATCAGCCAGAATTACCAAAGTTGAGGTTAAGGCGAACTACAGGCCTGCGCTTCTGTGCCGGGGGAATAATGCGGACTTAACTAAGATCAAGACGACGAAAACTCCGTCGCGTGCCATAATTTCTGTCGACATCATTGGTACGTCGTTTCGGCAGAGGCGGCTTGAATGATCCCCTCCACGATCAAATGACTCCAATTCGCCCAAGTAGCCTAGTATATGTGGCGTACGGCCCACTGGGGCGTGGCGTGGGCGTTGAGCGATGGACCGAGATGACATGGAGTTAGGATGTCAAATTGGGCGAGAGATACTCGGTGAGAACTACATCGGAGTTGACAACTAACTTTTTCTCCCGACGAGATGCCAGTGTTCAAAAAATGAAGATGCCTTAGAAATGCCTCAAGGCGCATCAACAGACTGTACGTAGTACTTCTGTACACGGTTCACGATTTCGCTGTCATGGTGCGTTGAGCCGCCTGCAAAAAAAAAAGAGAGGAAGTGTTCTGTGCCGGTGGTCGGAGCGAGATTAACCCCCGACGCTGCGACCCTAAGCTCGAACATACACGGAGTGGCACGCTGAGTCCTCCTGCGTGCTCTCTTCTACTAATGGAAGCAACAGGGCTGCTGACTTTGTGGCGCACACACGCTTTGGTCGCAGAGCACTCAACTGATCCCTGGAAATAACCAGAAACAATTAGCAGGCACTGCAGGGCACGTCTATAGGAGCTGGGTCCTGAACCTTTCGAGTAAAAATCCAAGAGCTTTTATGCAGGCTGTTGGGCCTGGATACGGTAGCAAACACGGACCCTTGTGATCTACCTCGCATCACCAGTACATTGCTGGAAACAAGATTACAAACAATGCTTCTACGACTGTTTTGTCCGAGAAAGGGGCTTACAAGGGTAGGCACAATGTGCCAGAAACCCATTGCACAGCCAGATGAGCAAAGCTGACTGTTGAGACATCTCGAACAGGTGTTCACATTAGTGAGCATGTTGCACGATAAAATAAGACGTATGATTGAATTCCTTGATTGATTCCCTATTTTTCGCTCCATTCCGCTCAATGATTACAAAATGCGAGATTCGCAGATGTATAGGAAGTCAATCCGGCGGGCTGTCTCCCCTCCCTTTCATATTTTTATTGCTGGGATTTGTTATTATCAGGCCAGAAACCGTCCGTGAACAGACTAGTCATAGACATTTTGAATGCTTGTCCCACACTGCCGAGATTCGCTCCCTCATCTCCCACATATAGTTTTACGCCATTAGAATGGGCGGAACGGGTTGTTGTAATACCAGTCGTCGAACATTTGATCCACATCCATGACCTTCTTTGACAGATCGGGCTTGCCTGGCTCTCCTTTCGAATTCCTCCTGTTTTTGCGGACTGTCACCATCTCGAATTGGTCAGGCCCATGCTCGGGTTGGTAGCCTCGTTCACCCTTAAGAACTCCGACTGATTCATTAAGCATCCACAAAGTCGGTTCTTCTGAGTTCATCTCAGGGTCGGTAGGACGGTGGTAACGACGGAGTGGAACATTTGAGTCATCGACGAATCGCATCTGCGAGAGAGAAGTTGGCAGGTTAGTCCCGTCAGGAGGAGGATGCGAAGCTAGAACCCGTACAGGATGCATTATTGTCTCGTAGCCTTCCATGTCTGTGTAAGTCGTTGTATGAGTGAACTTCGGGGTCTAATGTTACGTTAGCAATCTTCTCAGGGTATCTACTCTTGTAGTACATTTCTCTAGGACATCTACTTACCTTCATATCAAATTCGGCCAAGAGTCTGGCTTCGGCTTCGATGCCTTCGTCTTCTGTCGCTGCCTCAGCTCGCAACTGCGCTCCAATTCTTACGGCCAGCTTCCTATCGCGGTCGATTTGGTTCTGGATGATAGCGATCCCTCCAGTGGGCACATGCTGCTCAAACACCCAGTCGCCCGACGGCTCGTTCCCTTTGTCATAGATTTTGGTACCCCTTAACCCAGGGGAACCATTCAAGAGATACTGCTGCCAGGGTTTGAGCCCAGATTTCCAACCGCCCAGCGTGAACTTGGCCTCCTCCGTTATACCACGATGAGTGTGCACCAATTCCGCGTCATGCAGTCCTTTTGGTCGATTTGTGCCAAGGAGCGCGTCATTGAGAACATGGAGCGCCTTTTCATACTTGAAGGCGAACCTATCCGCATGCTCACAAGAGAGAACGTTCTGATCCCAGAAATCGTGCGGGAGTTGTGCCGCATCCTGCAGGACATCCAGGAGATGAAACCACATAGTCCGCATCATGACACTGTCGTGGAAGAAGAAATCCCCAACATAGTCCAAAATGTTGGCAAGGCCCCAAAAGATTGCTGAGCGGAAGGCGCTGGAGCATTCTTCCATGTACCACTCTATCAGATACTAGTTAGTGAAATGTTATACGGCCAGAATGGGCAATAAGGTAATTTTCTCTTACCAAGTCTGGGATACGGATACATGCGGGCCTTTGGGCGACCGGGATGAGTGTGGAGGCCGTTGATATGTTTCCATACTTCCTTGAAGTCGAGGGTATTGTCTCCGCAAATGTAGAACGCTGTAATTGGCTTCTCGCCGCAACAATCCTCGATAAGAATCTTCGGTGGTTTGCGCATCTTGACCAACACTTTGCAGAGATTGGGTGGGGGTGCGAAAGATCCTTCGTGTTGTGGTGAAGAGAAGAATTGTTTGTTTTGGGTGCCTACGAAATATATCTACGCGCCAAGACTTAGCCTCCCTCTTTCACCTCGACATGTGATTCCCACCCGTCACAAATAACCTTAACTATAGGGCGCTAATTCCGCGTAGAATGATCCCTATAATATAGAAACAAACACCCCAATTTCAAAATCTCAACCGAAGCGCGCGGATCAATTCAAAGATATCTTGAGCGCAACTGGCTCAGAGTGCTCACTAAGGAAGGTCAATAAGAACGTGTTTTGTTATTCCTCGAAGAAATGATTAACTTACTGCGACCGTGCTGAATGTTGCTAAGCAAAGCTTCCTCCAATGCAGATTGACTTATTCCTGCATCTGGGTAACTGGCTTAGTGTACTGCTAAACTGATTCTAAAGATCTGAGGGTCTACACACCATCAATATCACTGAAACTGCTGCCCATACTCGGAGTACCTTCGCTACCTTCCTTCCTGCCCTTAAAGCCCGACCCCCTAGGACTGAGTTTAGCTAATTCGGCTCGATGTCTGGGGCTGAACGGGCCGGGTCCCTTAGGTGATGGTTTTGGCGCATCACTGGCCGAACTTGCCAACGAGGAGCTCACATCGAGACCTTCTGATCGAAGGCTCTGCTTTCCCCTTGTGTTTAGGTCATTTCCAGTACGTTGAGCGCTTCGGTTCGTGCCTGACCGACTCTTGTCAAACGTTCTGGTATTAGAAGTGCGGTTCCTGTTGTCTGTAAAGACAGCCGCAGAATCTGTGGGGGCTTGAGCAAAAGGGAGTGAAACATTTCCACTCCGTTCAGGGTCATCACCTTCTTCCGCGCCTTCGTCATAGGAGACTAGCTCACGTGGACGCTGTTTCTGGAACCGAGGTGGGCGTTTGAACAATTGACTTCGGTGAACAGGGCCGTCCAGATCCGAATCTGAAGAGGTCGAACTTGACGATGAAGCGTCCGCCGCATCGGGTGAGTCGGTGTCTAATGGATCATTTTGTCGACTTGTCAGATTCGTTGCCTGGGTATTGTGATTCAAAGTTCTTTGGGTAGCAACGGCTGGGCGTAAAACACGTTGAGCTTTAGCTCGTGAAGGGTTTACCTGTGTGTATGCTCGAGACTGAGTGATTGTATTCGTTGATGGAGTTCGTGAGAGAGGCGGTGCTACAGGGTATTAGCGATGTTTCACTTATCTTTGGACTAGCTTGAGCTTTACCAGGAGTGCTAACGTCAGATCGAGGTATTGAAGCATCTTTAGGACGTATGGACAGTGCAGAGGGCGTCCGAGAAGCTATTTAGAGTTAATGATGATCGTGCATGAAAGTCAATGTACATACCACCTGATCCCGCGCTTCCACCCCGTCTCATAGGCACTCCACCAACAACGGTGTGGCCACTGCCTGACCCAGACGTCGTTGGAGCATTGGCGCCCCCTACCTTTTTCATTTGAGTCCTGACATGATTGAGATGCCGCTCATATAGCCAGGCTGCCTGCTGCAACAAAAAGGATGGAGGAACTTGAAGTTGGCTGGCACTAAAACGTGAATGAGCACATGCACTCCCGAACGAGCCGGAAAGTTTGCCTACAGTTCCACCCCTGTTCAGTCAGTATTCGCATATTTTAGCATATAGAACGGATCCTACAGTTCAAGTCGCTTGTCTTGGAGGATTTAGAAATAACCTTCCACAAGGCGCGGTCCTTCGCAGCATTCCAATCCGCCTAAAAGTAGTTTAGTTGGGCGCTGCTCTGAGCATGGGTCAGATGATCAAGTACCTGTGGAGGATCGACGAATTCGCCCCGTGAGAACGGCAGCCGAATTATGGCGATGAACTGTTGCTGCTCGGGTGTCGCCATACCTACGCAGGTATGATGAAGATGTGATGGTGGTAGACTAAGGTCGACGAGTAGTAGGCATGTAGGTCAGCAGGCACACCTCTTGTATGGAACGACTCCCAAAATGCGCTAAGCCAGTCTGGACCTGGCGCTTGTTCACCGCATCATGGCACCATGGCGGCCACCAACGTCGCGTCTTGTCGCGACCGAGTAGTTGGGTCTTTTGGTCTCGGAAATATCTTCATGAATACTATTCGTAATTTACAACCCTCGTCTCATCCAAGGGATCATCCAGTCAGCATCCATTTGTGCTGTTAGAAAGAAACCCGAATCACACCTCAGCTTTGAGTCTTCTGCCACTTTTCTCCCGTAATCTTCTCGAATGCTTCTTGATATTTGGCTGCGGTCTTTCTCACCACATCTTCTGGAACAACTACGCCGTCCTTCCCCTTAAGCCCCTGCTCTGTTAGCCAGTCGCGCAAGAACTGTTTGTCAAAGCTCGGTTGGGCCTTGCCGAGGTTTGCTTCCCATGATTCCTTTGGCCAGAAGCGGCTGCTGTCTGGAGTCAAAACTTCATCGATCAGAACAATCCTATTTCCATCCTGCCGGTCGATGCCGAACTCGAATTTGGTGTCCGCGAGGACGATGCCAGCCTCATCTGCTCTTTTCGCTGCAACGCTGTAGATTTGAAGGCTGAGTCTCTCGATTTCTCTGCCAAAATCCTCTCCAACCGTCTCTCTTGCTCGCTCTGGGCTAATGTTCTCGTCCTTTCCGCCCACCTCGGCCTTGGTACTTGGTGTCCATAACGGTGTCGGGAGCTTTTGTCCCTCGATGAGACCCGCAGGCATGGATATACCGTTTACGGTCCCCGACTTTTTATATTCTGCCCAGCCCGAGCCAGTTATATAGCCTCGCACGATCGATTCGATCGGAAATACTTCTAGTTTGCGCACTTGCATACTCCTTGCCCGCAAATCGTCAAGGGCGGCAGGGGGAAGAGACGACTCCAATGCTGGAGGAAGAGAGCTACTAACGAAATGTGTTTGAAGGCCTGGGATCTGTTGTTGGAGGTACCGGAACCAGTAGATACTAGAAAATTTGAGTCAGAACTTAGTTGTCGGAGTTTGACTGACTCATGAAGATATACCTCATTGCAGTAAGAAGAGCACCCTTATCCGGAATTCCCTGGGCCGTGTTAGCAATTGAAAGTTTCCTATGCCATGAAGCTCGATAGCAAGTGTTCGAGAGATAGAACTCACATTGTCCATGACTACGTCGTAGGCGGAGATGCGATCGCTTGCGACGAAAAGAAGAGTTGCATCATCAATGGTATACAAGTCTCGAACCTTGCCCGAGGCTAGTCTGGGTAGTGCCCCTTGGACGTCGATTTTCACAACCGCAGTGGAAGCCATAATTTGTTGCAGCGATGAGGTTTTTGATCATTGACTTGGAGATTTTAAGGGTCCATAAATTAGTTTGCGAATGACGAAGGTGGGGCTGGTGTGGCGTAGGCACAAGTGTGGCAACAAGGCCTGTGTGAACCCCACCAATCTACATTCTCTTTGTTTGTGCTTTTGCACATGTGGGAATACTTGATCAGAAATTCGTGCTTGATTTGAAACCGGGAATAATTATGCCCAATGATAATGTTACAACGCTATGCTATGCTGTGACTGGAGCACCTAAAGTAGGCAGCTCGCCTTCCATGCCAATGTCATCCAATGCTTTGAAACCGTCCTCCACTACCCACTTCTGTTGGAACTTGCATAACACATTACATGCATTCCCGAGGACAAGTAGACCGGGGGGCCGACTACCTTCCTCCTCTACGGCAGCACAAACATGCTCCAAAGTCGTACGAATCACCCTCTGGTCAGGACAACTTGCCCGCTCCAAAACAGCGCACGGTGTGCTCAAAGGATATTTCTTGACGCTAATTAGACTTTCAACAAGAGATGAAAGTCGATGTAGAGCCATCAAGAAAACCACGGTTCGTGAAGGTACATACTCCGGCGGGTCGGGAGCAGCTCCTTTCCGACCAGTTCCAGTACATATGAGCACTTGATCCGCGACACCGCGATGGGTTGCAGGAATCGCAGCAAATAGCGGAGCGCTTAACGCGCTTGTTATACCAGGTAACACAACCGGTGTATATCCGTGAGAATGGAAGAAGTCGTATTCCTCTCCACCGCGGCCGTAGATGTAGGGGTCGCCTTGCTTGATCCGTACCACCACCTTTCCAGCCTTCAAGCCCTGCAAACCGAGCTCAAGAAGCTCCTCTTGTGCTTTGTCAGCATTGCCTGGAAATTTCCTGGCAATGTGTACTGTGGCTCGTCGTGAAACAAGGTCTAGCACAGGGCTAGGCACAAGTTTGTCTGCAAGTACAAGATCGGCAGATACGATTGCCTTGTGTGCAGCTCTGGTCAAAAGGTCTGGATTCCCCGGCCCGGACCCTGCTAGAATGATCTTGCCTCTTTGCAATTCCGCGTCCTTTGCTTTATTGATCTCCTTCAAAGCACTGGACTTCGTGTAGTCTCGAAGTATACTTTCCACATCTTCATCGGAAATGGTTGCTAGACGACGAAGGGGCCAGTACTCGCAAATCTGAGCCAGCCATCGCATTCGTCTCCCTCGCGCTGCTTCCATACTTTCTGCGCTGACAAGTTGGTTAAAGGTAGCGGGCTGGCCGATGTCTTCTTCCTCAGCTTCAAGATCCTGAGACATTTCCACCGCATGATCCTCCTCCCATACCCTCCTTCGCATTGTCCCTAGCCTTTCAACCGCAGCGCCAAGGTTTGATGGGAGTGAAGCGGCAATTTCTCGGCGAATCCTCGCAGAAAGTTTACACCCTTTTCCAGAAGTTGTCACACCAATTTGTAGAGGGCCATCGGAGTAAGTGGAGAGGAGCGTGAACGAGCATAAGTTTGGAGCGTCGGTGACATTGACGGGGATCCTAAGTCGGCGACATAGAGTTGAGATCTGAGTGCCTGTAAAACGTATGAGTAGGAGAATGATCAAAGGAACCATTTACACGGACTCTGCGTTTGTTTCCCACCCACTGTGACGAATACAGCATCCACCACTCTATCCACCTCCTCACGTCCAAGTGAAGTCAAATCATCTTCCCTGAACTCGCGTTTTAACCATTGTACCTCGCCAGCATCGATTCGTTTTGTCAAGCTGTAATGCAAGCTTGATTCCCCGGGGGCGATCAGAATGGGCTTTGCGCCGACCTCTATCGAGCGTGAGCAACGTGCACCAGCGAGAGGATTCGATCCGACAATCAAGTGAACATGCGATGTCGAATCGACTGCAGTTAGCAGCGCGGGCGCCATGAGCGTGGCGAGAGGGATGTTTGGGAAAACAAAGAGCTAGAAACTCTGGCGAAACTCGACGGTGGGCCGTGGAATGAGAGCGAGGAGTGAGGGGCGAGGGTTAAGAAGCAGATAATTATCTTGAGGCGTAATTCGGTCACGCAAGATTGGTTCTTTTTTCTGTTCCGATATCGATAACGCGATCAGCCGCTAGTCCGTTTCGGGGAGAACCGCGGAAATGCCAGAACGTGAACATCACAGGAAGCCTTGGCGTGGAGATATCTTCCGTATCTTGGTGGTGGCCGCGGAAATGGGTTGCGCAGGTGCTGAATGCACTCTATCATAGGTTGCGGGATTGCTGCTACAAATAATAATTCGTTGTGCATCTACTCCTCGCGACCCATGACAATATTGAGGGCTTTTCGGCTATGCAGAATGCTATGTTCTAGCGCGTTTAGCTTCGCCATGGCCGAGATGAGGGCTGGGTCCTGGCTCTCGATTCGAATCTTTTCTTTTACACGAACCTCCTGACCTCGATAGGTGAAGGTTCGGTCCGCCTCGTCGTGGACTGGAAGCCTAGCACCACCGAGCGCAACAGCAAGCCTGTCTCGAATACTAAATCCAGAATGAATTTCGTCCGGATTTTGTATCTCAAGCGTGCGGATTTCGAGGAGTAGGGCAGCGTCAAATACGAACAGATTGAACGATACGTTTGGCGGTAGCGGAGGGTCGAAGATCTTATCGTCTAGCGGGCTTTCCCACCAAGGGGATTGAACATCCGAGTAACCTTTAAGAGCTTGCCTTGCTTCTTGTATGTTATCATGCAGCAACTGTAGCTGTCCAGAGACAAAATTGGCGTTCGTGGCATCTCCTGTCCAAATAGTGACATCTATGACATCCAGGCAGCTGTTGATAAACGTCCGAACCGATGTTAACTGTTGAATGACGAGGGTAGGAGCTTGCGGTGCTGAGGAGATGGCGAGATCGTAGCTGGTCGAGCCTCGGGGAGGTGGCAGGCTGGACAGCCGGAGCTTGATATTCTGATAGCCTGTGTCAACATACATTCCAATGTGCCTCTATAAGCTGGGATAGGCTCACTCCTTTGACGATGCGAGTTCCGACGCGGGTTACAAGGCCCTTGAGACTCTCCGAACGCACAGAAGACAAAACCAAAGTCGAACCGTTTTCTGAAGGAGTAAGGAGAGCAGCACACTCCTCCAAGCCCGCTTTCAGCGATTGAAGTGTCTCACGGAGCTGCACCAGGAGCCATTCGAGTTCACGAGCCTAGAAAGTCAGT
Source organism: Nigrograna mackinnonii (assembly GCA_001007845.1). Taxonomy (NCBI): domain Eukaryota; kingdom Fungi; phylum Ascomycota; class Dothideomycetes; order Pleosporales; family Nigrogranaceae; genus Nigrograna; species Nigrograna mackinnonii. Next base: position 231,365 of record JGVQ01000007.1, on the reverse strand, counting down.
GAGCAAGTCTAGCAAATATAGGATATGTAGAGCAACTCATACCTGCGAATTTGCCTGCTCATCAGCAAGCTGTGCGGGATCTATTGGAGGCCAGACTGCAGTGGACATGATTTGAGGTGGATAGCGGACAATCAGCAATCCAGCAGAAGATGGGTTCAGACATCGACTGGCAGTACAGGACAGAGGAGCTGGAGAGCTCCGAGCTCTGTCACATGGCTAAACCCTTCCACATGGTGTCCGTGCGGGGGTCTGCGCGTACCGAACATCACATCACCCTCTTTCGATCAAGACAAGAGCCTACCGTGCCTCGAATAGGTAACGTCGATTTCTGCGGGCCGGTACTTAGCTCTGCTCATGATGCAAAGCAGGCATCACGGATCCCAGGTGACCTCATGGCCTGCTCACTAGCCCCGCGTAGTCGTGGACCATGGAGCAATTCCGTCGACGACAAAGCCCACGGGCCCAAACCGAATACGTCACTCCCTTGGCCTGTCCCTCATAAACAACCTTGTTTGCCAGCCCAACCAGTCCCGGCATTGAAACGCTTTTTATTTCCCCAGATCGCACGTCCGGCCCCTCTTGAACCTGGGTCCCAAAATCTGCGGCCTGGCATTCCAAGCCGTACCTATATAATACAATTTTTCCTTGCTCGTCCACAATCTCGCCTATAATAGTAATTCACCTCCCGTCGGACATCAGATCTAACCACCATGGCAGCACGTGCGTCATCCATCAAAGAAATATAAACCAAAATTCACATACTAAACCCACACAGGTTCAATAATCTCCCTCCTATCCCTCTTAATCTTAGCCGGAGGTATCGTCCTCCAATTCTTCACCATCTTATCCGGGACCGTGAACTCATCACCATTGGATCAATTCTACTTCCTGGAGGCCAGTGACATTGGCAACATACCCGGGGCACGGAACCCGTCGCGATGGACCTTCTTCGCCATCTGCGGCGTCAATGATTCAAATGGACACAATGCCAACTGCGGCAAGGTGGTCCCCGCGCTTCCGTTTGATCCGCCGCGAAACTTTCACACCAGAGACAACGTACCGCAACAGTTCATCGGGACCAATAAGTATTATTACGAGTCGAGATTCATGTTTGCCTTCTACCTCATCGCTGTGTTCTTTGCAGTGATCGCACTATTCACCGGACTTCTCGCGTTGTGCAGTAGGCTAGGTGGTTATCTCTCCGGGTTCAACACTGCCCTTGCTTGGTTCTTCCAGACTATTGCCGCAGGGCTCATGACGTACGTTTCTTCCAGCGTCTCTTCCTCCCTCTCATATTCTAACAAATACACAGTGCCTGGACAGTAGAAGGCCGCAACCATTTCCGCAGCAATGGCCAGTCCGCCAAACTTGGCGTCAAGCTCTACGCATTCACCTGGGCAGCCATGGCCTGCTTTTTCGTCTCGACAGTGCTCTTCTGCTGCGGTGGTGCTCTGTCTCGAGATAACGCTTATAACACAACTAGGTCTAGCTCTATGCGACGCAAGCGTTCCACTAGGTCTAAACGCAGTAATAGGGGAAGTTTCTTTGACACAGAAAGCCAGAGGAGGGTCAAGGACGACTACTCGTAAATCTATCGCTATCAATTCAATGATGAGAATAGGAGAGGCTTAGATGTGATGGAGAGAGCTAAAGGGAAGACTGGATGAACCCCTGCGCACCCAATTCGCCGCAATACTTTTGATCTAAAAAACAATTGATGGAGTTTCGATACACACTTGGCACGGGGGACCTGGCGTAGAAGGCGCGAAAAGAACGAATCACTTCGAATTTGTTTTATACTGATTATTCATGCTGATCGTTCAATAGTCTCTGTTGTATAAATGTTGTAGCAATAGCACACTTTCCGGTCCAAATGATATCTTGAACCATAATTACTCCCTGTTCCATTTGAAGCTTTGAGGTTCGTGGTCCTGACCTACGTTGCTTGCCCCCAAGACCCGGCTCAAAACGCCCTTAAAGTTTCGTAATCTGATATCGTGTTTGGAGGAAATGGAGGACCAAACAAAAAGGTATCATAGCCTCAAATGCATATTTCCTTGTGAATTCCGATATAATTAGCCATCTTATCGCGATGGTTTTTCGTCGATATCGATATCCCCGAACATTCCCTTTTCATCAGCTCCCGAATGCTTTCTATCTCTCCGATCACCACTGTGCTCGCGCGATGGCCCTTTAATTGAAGACGTTTTGCTCGAAGGCGCTGTGGCCACTCTGATCTCCTTACCCTCCTTCTCTTCTTTTGACATTTCAAAAGCGGGGCTTGGGGGTGCACTGATCTCCGCAGGAGGCGCTTCTACTACAAACAACCCTTCATCATCGCCAAAACTCCTACTGCCGTTGATGCCAGCATCTGTAACTGAGCGACGTTGACGTCGAGTGGAGGGCGGTAGGGAGTGAACGGAAGAAGATTTACGACGCCCTCCCATAGCGGCTGTCCCAACTGACTTGTTACTGTCATGGTGATTTGTGGTGAATTGGGACGCAGAAGATGCCGTTCTGGCGGGTAACGGTGGTGGTGGAGGTTCGGGCGTGCCTTCAGTCTCGATAGTCACTTGACTCTGATGCTGTGACGATGGCTGAGATTTCTCTACAGGCTTGCGCCTTGTGAGATTAGCAAGCGTTGAAGCGTTGGGTACGCTCCAGCCGGTAGTCGTCTTCTTCTCGGGTTTCGGTGGCCTTGGAAGTGGTGTACCAGGCGGTGGCAGTGGTTGCCCACGACCTATAGGATGGGCCGGCGAGCCTAAGGGGGCACTGGCATCCGTTTTTGGGGATGAAGATATTGATGGAGAGGGCACAGATTCGCTTTCTTGAGAATTGATCTCAAAGGGTTTTGGAGAAAGACCTGGGGAGAGACCGGGAGATTGATGTTGACGAAATGCGGGAGAGTTGGGTGATTCTGGGTTTTGCCTCGCAGCGAACCACTTCTTTGCGGCTGCTGTAGCAGAAGTCAATGATTGATTGAACATCTGGCGCTTGTCGGCCGACCCAAATGTATTACGTGGTAAGGAAAGGGAAGATCCGTGCCGCCCACGTAAATGTGAAATGCCAGTAGCGGGATCCGTGCCGTCTGACGAGTCGGTGGAGAGGTTGGGCAGAGTAGTGGCACTTGTAAGCTTCCCCAGGTCATCACCATTTTGTCCTGGCTTGAAGCCAGCGGGGGATGTACTTCTCCTTGAATCAGCTGTGCTCATCTCCGAGGCTTGATCGAGGGAGCCAACGGGCGACTCCGCAGGGGATGTTGGTTGTGATCTCGAGATCGTTGTTTTCATAGTAGCGGCAGCGTCTTGCTGGCGTTCTCGTAGCTCACTTTTAATGGCGGATGCGTTTGTTGTACTCGTGTTCACGATCGGACTGGCAGCACTAGCGAATGACCCGGAACGCATTGCTTTGGGGACTATAGCAGGCTTGATATCAGTCGCTGAGGAGAATCCAGTTGCCTCATCATTACCCAACTCAGGGCTAGACACAGCTCCTTTTCGTGGAGTTTTCGCGCCGTCAGTAGAAGTTTGTAATTGTGAGTCTGAGTCTTCCTCGTCAGACAACTTCTCGCCATCTATTACGTTTTGTTGAATAGTGGTCGAGCGCGGCTTGTTGGAAATCTCTTTTTCAGAGTCGGTCCATAATCCACCTCTCAATTGGTTTAGAATAGTGTCGCTGAATGGGATATCATCCCAATTTGGCAGAACAAGTGTTTCGCTCACGACCTCTCGAATCCTGCTCTCAATGGCGCGAAGGATAACACCGTAGGTGATTTGCCTTGAGCTCACAATAGGCTCTACCTGGAGCTCCATTTTTGGCGCGGTTTCAAATGTGACCCAAAGCCTGTTACTTGGAGGAGGCTTTATTCGAACAAGAATGTGGCCTTCTAGCCTCTTCAAGGTGCTAGCAAGTATAAGAGTGACCTCGCGCGCTTTGAATCTCGCTCCAAGGTCAATACGGGCGATTGCAGATATCTCAACACGAAAGTTGCCTTTGTAATTGACATCGGCCTCGACTGTCAAATCCCCGTCTACCGTCAACTCTTTCAACTTTGGATTCGTGATGAACGGCGGAAGGGTACCCATGTCAATTTTTTGCAGACTTATGCTGCTGATCAGGGCAGGCTTGGGTACACGTGCAATTTTCTTAGTGATTTTGGTCCAGATGAAATTGTCCACCTCTTTTGTTTTGTACAAAGCCAGGAATAGCCTCCCAAGAAGTGCATTGATCCACCGTGTGTGCATATTCTCTTCAGATGCATGCAACTGTTGCACCAGCCGAACGAGATCCGGAGTATTGAACTTCAGAGGCCGGGGAGGGTCGCCGATCGAGTCAGCATGATGCTCCTGGCTCTGTAGCATGGCATGATAGAAATCTTCCTTCTCAGAACAATTCTCAGAAAAGAGAAAGAACGGTTTCGAGTCCGACGTGATATTGTCCAACTGTGATCGTTGTATGAGCCGAATGCAATTGCGTTTGATCCATAATTCTCCTTCTGGTATATCCTCTCCTCCCGCATATACGTCGACTTGGTAGTGCGCTAGCGAAATAACGTGGCGGACTTCAAGCTGTTCGGAATCGTCGTAGAGCATGAGCAGGCCCAGTCTGGAGACGTGTTAGCGAGGCGATTGTTTATGCTACCATCTACGTCTCGTCTACCTTAAGACCACGTAAAAAACATTGCGAGCCTTCTTGCTCTTTCCATTCGTCCCGTCTATCGTCGGAGACATGCTCTTGTTCCTGTCGAAGATGCTCCTATACATCGACTGATAGACGCTGGGGCTTTCTGTTGCAACCACTGCCCCCGCGGGAGTGGTACGCTCTGGGGGCTTGCCATTTATACCACCCGGGACGTATTCTCGACAAACGGCGAAGTATCCGGCTGCTACGTCTGGGATATGGGCACGGGTTTTGAGTTCATCTGGGAGACTTTCGAAGGCGGAATCTGAGAGCTTTGAGTGGCGTTCGAGACTGCTACTGCGGGATTCGGAAGCTCCGTCGTCGGTTCGGGGGGTATCCTCCTTCACTGGCCAGGTCAAGTATGCATGGACAAAGGCGATAGAGAGGACAAGTGGAATGAAAGTGAGGCCTCCGAGCAGGTAAACAGCTAAGATAGCTGAAAAGCTCATCTCTCCTCGTCCAGCGACAGATAGGCGAGAACCAAAGGGACAATGGCACTATGCTGCATGCCCATTTGTGCCGTTGTATCGTCTCCTACAGGCCAGAGGTCAAGATGCGGGAGGTCATGCACGACGTGTGGAGAACGCGGCTGACCTTGGCTATGACAGGACCCCACGTGTGTAACGCTGTAATGTGGCCCAAGCTTCTTCACCTTGCCCTGGTTTCACATCGTGACTCTCGCGGCAAATAAAAACCAGGATAATTTCAGAAATGTATGTCAACAAAGTACGTAAATTGTTACAAACTCCATGGAGTACTACAGGGTGAAATGCTAGTTCTCCAGCAATGGTATGCACTCCATTGCCTTATTATTTATCCATAGCAACCTACTACTTCAATTGTAAAATCGTCTTTGTTCCCGACAAATCGCTCCTACCAGCGCGCGATAAGTTGCGGATCAGCAACGCATTGTGCAATGATTATCGGACACATGACACAGATATTTCATCTCTACCCAATTAGAGCATTCATATTGTAATTCAGTCAGCTCCTATCTCAACATGTTGAGAATCAAGGGAGCCGATCCATAGTTATTTGTATTGTACTACTATTCGTTCAAATCCAGCTGAGCAATAGGAACGCTCTCTGGGCATATACCCCGCCCCAGGCTCGATTCTGATCTGCCTGTCGAGCCCGCGACCTCACCATGCCCATCCAGAGAGGCCCATCATATACTCCCAAAAGAAAGGTAAATCGAGAGGTAAACTTAAGGAAAAGGTAAGTTGCATGTGTTCGTAGGGTTACAGATTATCCTCTGTTTTGCGTGCGGTTCTCCCGAATGGATACCCCCACAAGAGATCAGATTGGATGAGAATGTCAAAATGAGTGAGAACAAGCCAAGCGTGACAAGGGAGAGCTCGGAGAAGTTCATCACGGCCAGTCCTGCAAATGCAAGTATCGGCCACCGACTAGAAATTAAGTACAGAGAATAGAATGCAAAGGATGAATAGCCTGGAGCATACTCTTCGTAATTACTCTGATATCCATGAGTCGATAAAAGTGGTCCAAGGAAAGTCGAAAAGTAAAATCGGGGGCATCATCTAAGATGGGATAGTCCAATAGGGACCTGGGATGAAGCCAACGAGGTGGCTCAGGAAGAGGAAAAGTGGCCGTTTAGGCTCCTATAACTTTTGTACAGAATGGAATGCGATGGTCATAAAGTAGTAAATATGCATCGGATGGTGCCCGAAGCCTCCGGAAGAGCCTAAAACGTGGACGGGCAGTGGTTAGTTAAAAAGTGAATAAGTCCAGGTCAAAGAGACCGTCCGCCATTGTTGAGAGCTGTTGGGTGTGTATTACGAATTGACGGAGTAGTTGCTGCGAGCCATGGTAGGCTGATACTCGGGATATAATGTCCTGGGTTCGTAGTAGATGTTGAGGCTCCGGGATAGTCAGTCGAACAAAGACAACGCCTATATCGCATTTGCTCCGGGATATCTGCCCTGATTACCCATGCCCATGCCCAACATTGCAGGGGCCATAGGCCCTCCCCTAGCAGCTCTAGGTGCTCCTCGGCCCCGACCTCGCCCAAACCCTACTCCAGGGACCGCAAAATCAGGGTTGGCGGCATTTGCTTCCAGAATAACATCTTCCTGTCTCATTGGTCTCCGGCCACCATAAGGCCCGTACTGCCCAGCGCCCGGAGGTCCTCCCATACCAGGAGGGGGCGGCCTCCAATTGGGATTGACCCCACGCTGTGAAACAGATGTGAAGTGGGATGCCTCTGAAGCAGCCGGGGATCTTGATCCATCTGGCATGTCTTCATATGAGGAGTTTCGACGGAGGTTCGGGTCGCTATTGTTGAATGACGGGTTTGAAACATTTAGAAGATTGGGATTGGAAGAGAAACCTCCTGGAACCAATGCTGATGGCATTGGACCTGGATTCGTATTCGCGGGCGCTGCGAACCTGGGGTCTACATCTTCATAATAGTCAGCGGCCCCTTGGTTGCTCGAAAGTCCAACTGTAGATAATTGGGCTGGTAACTCCACTGGGGAGTCTTGAATCGGTGAAAGACCTCGGCTGTTGCTGCTATTCGTAGTTGGGAGAGTCTGATTAGACGGGTTATTCTGGGCCGGATTCCAATTCGCGCGAGCAGGAATGTATTGTTGTTCCCTGAATGTTGTTAATGATCATATGCAGCGAAAACGTATGTTTACTTACTCCTGCGAATAATCGCTTGATGGACTCATTGGCCCAGAAGATCGGCGCTGAGGAGCTTGCCCTGGGAATCCACCTTGTTGCAATGCTAACATGCCTTGTACATCACCATCGCTCTCTCTCAACCCGTAATTTTGATTTGGATAATTCTGGCCTTGGTTAAGGGGAGGGGTACCCATCCGGCCATCCATCTCGATAGCTTGGCCAATCGGCATCGGAGGTGGTAAAGGAGCTGGTGGCGAAACTCCGCGGGCTCCATATGGAGAAGGTTCACGTCGTGCTGGTGGGCCTTGGCCATAAAAGTCATTGTTGTAGCCAGGTGGAGGCACTCCCCGGCCACCAGGGCCTGGTCCAGGTCCAGGGCGCATGCCTCTACCGCCCCTGCCCGGAGGCGGACCTCGCATGCCCCCTCGTGGACCATAGCCGCCGCCTCGTGGCGGTCCATAACCTCCTCGTTGGGGATATCCTCTGCCGCGGCCGTACATTTGCGGTCCTCCTCGATTTTGGGGTGGACCCATACGTGAAGGGTTCTGCATAGCATAGGCATCATTGGGGATGGGTGGTATTGGATTTCCGTACTGGTCAACCGGCTGCCGGGCTCGGCCAGATGGTCCACGTGATGGATTCAGAGACCTATCTGGACCATCTCTTCCATTGCTACTATTCGTCTTTAGCGAAGGATTCCGGGCATTTAAAGGCATCATATCGTCCTGAGTTGGCTGTTTCTGAAGCTCAAATGACGCAAACTCCTTGTCTCTTCCTGAAGTAACGGTATCGCCTGACAGTGGGGGAGGGCTTTCAGCTTTGGGTAAGATTTCTGAAGTAGTGACCGCACGATTCGAGTAATAGTTTTGGCCATTCATCTCAGCATTTTCTGCGATCCTCCTCTTCCTTGCCTTGCGACTGACCAGAGTCCTCCTCATCGCACACGTAACGACACCACTCGCGACAATGATAATAGTAGCCGCCAGGACAATCCATCCTCCCCATGCCATGTGCGGGACAAAGAGCAGAATGTCGACGAGGAACGCAAGAAGAGAAACCAGGAGTGTTGGGAAGGTGAGGATTAATAGAGCGAGGAGGTAGCGGGGAGAGTGCGCGGGGGAATGGAAGTGAGCTGCGACAGCGAGCGAGAAGCAAACCAGTGTCAGGAAAGCAGCAACCGGGTGAACAATGAGAATTGAAGATAATGAATGTCTAGTCGCTGACGGCAGCGAAAATTCAGAATCTGGGACATTGGGGAAGAGGTCATCTGTACTCTACATGTTAGCGGGCCATTCATTCCTTCCTTCGAACATGAAGATGTCGCAAGTAGTGAGACTTCGAGCAAGCTTCAGGATCGGCGCATACCAGTATCATATCCGATCATAGGTCCATCGCAATCGCCTCCTCTGCAGTAACCAAGCACGCCAAAGTTAACACCCTGAAATGTTGCCAGCGGAATCCCGCTAATGATCGGGGTGGAGAGCGTGGAGAGGAGGAGCAAGACGAAAGCGACGAAGAAAAGTATCGATAAGGGTGTTGCCGGTCGAAGCATGATGGCGAAGGATAAGGCGAGTCGTCTAGGAAGAACCGGTTCGCCAGAAACCGGTCTTCAAGACTCTGGGGGGGTGTTTAGATAGCGAGCCGGTCTGCTGCAGTGGTGGGTTGTGAGCGTGGGAATGCAAACGGTTGGTGAGACAGGTCGAAAACGGGTGACTACGCGCGGCGGCCAAGGGAAAGGAGCGACGGAATTACGGGGCCGGAGGACGCTCGCGAGGGCATTGGGAACAGCGTCTGCGTCTTCGTCTTCGTCTTCGTCTTTGGTCGTCCGCCGTCCGTCCTGTCGCGGCGTATGTTGCGGGGAAGGCGAGGTGTTGAGGTGTGAGGTTGCGGGGGGAAGGCGTAGAGTGGAGGAGAGACTCTTGGGAAGGTGCAAGTGCAGGTGCAAGATGCGAGGCGAGGCGATGCACGGCTTGCGAGTGGGCAACGCACCAGAGACGGGATGTCAGACACACCAATCCCGCCCCTTTCTGGGCCTCTAACGAACAGCCACGGCGTTGGACCGAAGCCGGCTAGAAGCAGGCGTCGTCCGAGATAGACTAGATGTCGTTTACCACACTATCGACTGCGACTGCGCGTTAAGTGCTCTCTCATCGCCTTATTCTCGGGCCTGTTGGAGATACATGGAGCCGTTTCCATTGCGCTGCTGGTGCGCCCCAGATGACCGACACTCACGCTGCTGCACACCGCAACCTACAAAGGACCCAAAGCGCGCGCGACACCAGTGACAAGAGCCAGAGACAGGCTCTGGCCCTCGCCCTTGTTCCTCGCCTCCAGTTTTACAAGCAGAGAACACCATTTCATGCGAATCGCATCCTTGCCATCCGCTAATTGCCCATCTCACACCCTTCATACGGAGCACACTCGCACACGTTGCACTAAAACCCACCCCCCAAAAGTCCCACTCCCACGCATGAAGACTGTGTGATGGCCCAACCGCCTTCCTCTCTTTGCATCAAACACTCCAACGTGGGCGAGCCTCTTGTGTCAGAGTGGCTTCTGGCCCCCTGATTGGGCAATGGCCCCAGCTTGCGCGCTTCCTGTGGTGCCTCAAGGTCCCACTTTACAGCTTCACAGAGCCTCCCTTGCCGTCTGTGTGGTCAGGAACCGCGACGTTTCGGCGGACCTCAAACAGTGGGATGGGAATGGCCCCCAAAAATAGTCTCGGAGGAATTATGTGGGATTCCACCACGGTCCACTGGCTGCGCTTTTCGTTAATTTCAACACACCCTTGGCCCACTAAATGCACTTTCAGTCACGAGCCAAGCAGTTTCGTGAACTCATTTGATCAATTCTGCTTTTGGTATTCATTTGATATGCAGCATAATCCTAGGCCCGTTACACTTCCCCACGAGTGTCAAACGCCTGGTTTTAAGAAAGAGAACCCGAGCCCGACGTAGACTACAGTTTTCATAGCTACATGACGGCCAAATGCTATCTCCCTTTCACTTGCTCATCCCTCGTTTAAGCAAGAGCGTACGCCCGGCGGCGGTCACGCTCCTCAGCAATGGTAAGCTTGACACCCTTGCCCTTGGGCAGACTGATCCATGGCTTCTCACGGCCGATGATACTTAAAGGCTGGTCAGCGGTGTTCAAAGGTATCTCTGAATGGTGCCCACTTACAAAACGTTGCCCTCACGGGTAGAGAACTCGTTGTCAATGGCGTCCTTGACGTGGACGACGTTGAAACCTCCGTCGTGACGCTCACGGTGAGTAATGACACCCACACGACCCTTTGTTTCTGTAAGTATGTGAAGGACCATGATTTCGCATTGTGGAGCTTACCATGTTGCGACCACCAGTGACCATAGCGATGACACCAGTATCAAACTTGATGAAGTCGGAGATCTTGCCAGTGGCAAGGTCGATCTTCACTGTGTCGTTGACCTTGATGGCGGGGTCGGGGTAGCGGATGCTATGTTCTCTCAGTATAATTTTCTTCATAACATCAGCCGTAGGCCAGTCTGATGTCTGATGCCCGAGATTTCTCTCAGAAAGCATCTTGCCCAAACTGTGCCCAACGGCTGATAGAGGCGGCAAACTCACGTTCGCGCATCGTGCGTAACACAGTAGGGAACTCCACCCTTGCCAAGCTGAACACGCTTGACCTTGCCCAACTTGTATTGTGCCTCCTCAGCAGTTATCCTGTGGACGGTGAAACGACCCTTGGTGTCGTAGACAAGGCGGAAGTTCTCGCCGGTCTTGTCAATGCTGATCACGTCCATGTAGCCGGAAGGGAAGGTAGAGTCGGTGCGGACCTTGCCATCGACCTTGACAAGACGCTGCATGAGGATCGATTTGACCTCACGGGCGTTGAGAGCATACTTGAGGCGGTTTCGAAGGAAGATGACCAAAGGCAACGAGTCGCGGAGCTTGTGAGGACCTGGGGAGGCCTTGGGGGCATAGGCACCTGTACACTGTTAATCCTGCTTTCCCATTCCCTCAATGTAGACATTATAATTACCAGACAGCTTGTCAAGGAGCCAGTGCGAGGGCGCACTAAGGCGCTTCTGATGCTTCTTCCTGTCGAGATATCAGTATTGAAATGAAGGATACGATTTTCGTATTCCATGGTGGAAGGATGATTCAGAAGAACGATGTTATAAAATATGGGATCACTTACGGTCCACGGCCCATTGTCGCAGTTTTGTCGAAGGATGGAGGTTGAGGTAGAAATCGTCAAAAGTTCACAGAGTTTGATTTTCGTCGGTTGTGGGCAGGTTCGATTAATCAGGCTTGGCGACCATTCCCAATATAACTAGCCTGGCATGACCGCATCCATCAGCACGTGACCCTAGACTCAACCTTTTCATCCACCGACCTTGATCATGTCCGCAACCATGTCTATTGAGGTAGCTGAGGTCTAGTGCTATTCTATCTACGCATATTGTGTTCCCGACAGCTTCCGTTCGAACCAATATCAAATCACACTCTACACACGAATCGCAAACTTCACAAGACCACTAGAAGCAGAATTCAAATCTGATAGTTATAGGCGCATAGCCGATATGGTGGTGTCTAAATTTTGCAGATAAAGACGAGGAAGGCTTAGTACCAGATGCATCGCCAAGCATTGTTACGCAAAAACCTTCAGGATAGCTGAATCCTCATTCAGCATCGACGAACCAATAGGTCAAGGCCTCAGAGTGTTGATTAATATCTAGTTCAATGTTGATTAACTTACTATTGTGGTCAAGAGCACCAAAATTGCTTCCAAAGTTGCCGCATTCGTCCACCCTGGCTGTCTCACGATCTAGTCCAGGCTGTGGTGGACCTAGCTGCTCTATTGCAACAACGGCGCTGTCGAGAGCTGAAAGGCATCACAGAGTTCAGGCCTCAGAAATACACTCTAGAATGATTTGTTCACTTCTTCGGCGCTCGTATGAAGCCGGTGTTGGAACCGGAGTGAGACAAATGCCGTATGTCCATCCAAAACAGCAACTCAGTTGCATGCCGCTGAAATGTTCATTGGTTGGTTCTCAAACGCTGTGGCCTCGCCGTTGACTTTCCTTAGAACTTTTGACTCCACGGTCTCGATCTTGTTTTCTTCACCCGGGATGAACGTTATTGCTTGCATCCATTTGGTAGCGTCTTTGTGCTTCTTACCCGCGGATCTTTCCGGTACTCAAGCAGCGTGTAAGACAAGGTGTGAGTGAAGTGCATATAATTTAGAACAAAACGATGTTCTAGAAAGCCTGCGGCATTTAGCCCTCTGGATTTCTCGAAGCAGTTTTCGAAAGAAACAGTTGGTGTGAGGCTTGACCCACTGTCCTTCTTCTGTAGGAAATTTTGAGTGAAAGACATACTATTTTCGCCGTCTATGACGAATATTCTAGACCTCAGTCCCTTTTCAGTCTCTTTTCCACGCCATTGAGTGTATTTGAAATCCATGGCAATGGCGTTGCTGGTTGGTGGGCTCTGCGAAAGGTACACTGTTGTAGCGGCCAGGCTCAACACCAACAACCGGACCCGATGCAAGACCACCATTGGATAACCCTTGAAACACCAGGACAATGTGGTTTAACACAAGTTCATATCAACACAAGTACATGCCCGGAACCAGATGAGAGGATAAATTCATCCAAACCATTTGCAGTGAAGTAAAGCGTTAAATCTATCCAAAACCCGTAGCACATGCAGACCGAAGAGACAGTAAACCGCCCAATGCAGTGATTTTGGGATCCAGCGAACAAAAACAAGAACAATGAATTAAAAACAGTGAGAGAGTAATCATGCCGGCAGGTCCATAATCTTGCCAGGGTTCATCAGCCAATGCGGGTCTAAAGCTGCTTTGATGCTCTTCATAACGTTGATGGTGTCGAAGCCTAATTCTTTCATCAGGGAATCCTTTTTGCCCAGCCCCACACCGTGTTCTCCGGTGCAGGTCCCTTCCATTTCCAATGCGCGATCGACCATGTCTTTGATGCATCTTTCAACAGCTGCTCGCTCCTTGGGATCTTTGCTGTTGTACATGATGCTCTCATGAAAATTGCCGTCACCAATATGACCTAGTATGCTGGCAAACAGACCGAGGTCGTCCATCTCTTTCTTCGACACCTCTGTAACGTGATTAGCGTAACGGCACTTGCGATATGAAGCATATTACCTATTATATCTGGCAGTCGTGAAAGGGGCACCGCGACGTCTGTTGACCAAACCTCGTCGCCCTCTTTCCGCAACGCAAGCATACTCCAGAGCGACTCCTTCCTGGCCGACCAAAGAGTCTTCTGCTCTTCAGCATCGACAGCAAATTCAAAATCGCCGCTTTTATGTGCTCTGGCGATAGATTTGACTAGCTTTACATTTTCCTGTACCTGTTATGCAGTCAGTTCCGTTCTGGGAATTAGCACTCCCCGGGATCTTTCTTACCCCTGCCTTAGTTCCAGAAAATCTACCGTAGGTTGTCAGCTCTTTTGATTCTCATTGGTATTTATCACTCTACAGTCACTTACTTGAAGAACATGGTTGGGACTTCTTTCCATTTCTTGGCTGTGGAACCAGCCTTGTTAATGACAGCCATTTGTACCTCGTCCATGATCTCCATGGCAGCCACGGGTATCCCTGCGCGCATCACTTTCGAGGCTGCAGCTGCGGCGTCTCGAATGGTTGGAAACGTCACAACAGCCACACTCGTGTCTTGTGGGATGACGGTCAGCTTGAGTGTGATCTCAGTCACCAAGCCCAATGTGCCTTCTGAGCCAATGAACAAATTTGTCAGATTGTACCCCGCAGACGACTTTCTACGCCCGGAAGTCAGAAGGCTTGTAACACAAGCATTAACTCAATCTAGGAGTGGTGGTCTTACCGAGGGCGACGCCGAGTCTTTATTATCGTGCCGTCAGCGAGCACGACTGTGAGATTAATTACCCAGTCTTTCATAGTTCCATATCGCACAGCATTGGTCCCGCTAAGACACTTATCAGCATTTTATCACTTAATGAGCTCGTGAGCAAGACTCGCCTGCAACTCGTCCCGACCATGCCGCCAATTCTAGCCTATCGAGTGTATCAGCACGTGGGTCGGAACAACTCCCTGCGATTCCGAGAAAACGTCAAGGACAACCTACCGACGGCCCTGGATCAACCGGGAAAAAAAGTCCAGAATCTTTGATTTGCTCATTGAGACTCATCCACGGCACCGATGGCTGAACAACGACGTCCATGCTTTTAGGATCAGATCAGCCTCGTTGTTTTATGGACCCAGGAAAATGGTTCTCGCTTACTCGTCCGCGTGCAAGGATACGATTTGATCCATGAACGAAAAGTCAATGCTCATACCCCCAAAGGGAGCAGAAAAGTTGGCCTCCAAACTTGATCCTCCTGAATATGGGACTAGACGACTGGTCAGCCTAGAAGCAAGCAGCTTCGTTTTTAACGGGCCCATACTCATTGGCACCTTGTATTTGTGGCATATCCTAGCGATCTGAGAGACTTCCTCTGTAGACCTAGGGTAGGCCACGGCCACAGGCAATTGATCAATGTTGATGGACGACCATTCCGAATACCCATGCATGAGGAGGTCTTCGTCGTCAGTGCTAATGGTATCGTTTCCAAGAGCATACCGCAGCTCACGGATGGCCTATTGGACATGATTAGCGCCCCCAAATTGCAAAAGTGCCATCTTCTTGGAACATGCCTTCTCCATGTCAGTCTTGGACGCATACCGCGGCGTCAACGAATTGAGCCATGGAAGCTGGAATCGCGGGGTGGTGTCATTGACGCCATAGAGATAGGTGGTGGAGCCGGTCAAGGCAGTAAAGAGCAGGACTCGACCTGAAGACCAAAAGGGCCTGTGGAGATTCTTGGGATTCGCGTTTCGCTCGGTTGCGCTCGTCTGGGTCCGGAGAGCACCCCGCTTCAGCAGAGGCGCGGCCAACTGCCTCAGTCGCGCTGCTGGGAAGCGAAACATGGCGAGGAGTCGGGTCTAGCAGTGAATAGGGCCGGGTGGGGATATGGAGGAATGGGAGAAGACGAGAAGCTGGCGGGAACTTGCAACGGCCATCAGTCTCGCGGCAGAGGCCTGGCCTAGGGGAACAGAGCTGGAGGGAGGCGATAGCACACGAGAGCAGGCCCCGCTACACATTTTGTAGTATAAGGAGCTAGATAGCACAAGTGTGAGCGGGGACTAGACCAGCTATTTGTGTCTAAACGCAGTTGGCGCGATTTGTCCCCCAAGTCATCGCTTCAAAAAGACGGCAGCTGGAAGGCCAACGCACAGGCAGGGCTGCAAAGAAGGTCCCAAGTGCCCGTCCGGTAAGTTGGTGCTGGACCACTGACGTTGCAGCAGGCTGACTATGAGGGCATTTCCTTTGTCAAATATTTTCGGCTCATGCAACAAATTACAAGGAAAAGGGCTGCATGATTAGCTGCAGGGGGGCTTGAAGAAGCAAAAGCAATTGCGGGGAAAGACAGGGCAATTGGCAGAGCACAGATGATGCACCGGAGCGTCAAGAGCCATAGCGTCGTGGCGATATGTGTGAAGGTTGAGCCCTAGTGAGCATGGACGGGAGAGGAGAGGCATGGGGATGGATCATGGATGCGGGACGTATTCGCCTGACTTGGGTCCAGCGATCTTGCTTGCGTAGTCGCGTGACAAGGGAAAACAACCAACCTGGGTACCTGCTGGAGCTGGAGGAGGCGTTTTCCAAGGTTCCCAAGGTTCCCAAGGGTCCCAACGCTCGCCGTGAAAGGGACCGCCGCTGTGGAGTTGGTAACTGTGCCTGTACCTTTTCTGCGCCCGCCGTGCTTCTCTTCTGCACACAATTGCCATTTGTGGCCGGGATCTGAGCGCGCGGGCGCCATGCCAGGGGACGGGGACTCGATCTGGGCCTGGGAACAGCCGGCCGTTGGCACTGGCTGGCTTGTGGGCTTTGTGGATGAGGCTCGTCCTCGGCCTGGACTATTAGCATACAGACTCGGTGCATGTTCACGGCGAGGCAAGCCAACTGCCAGGGCAAGACTGGACTGGACTGAAAAGGACAGAACAAGACAAGACGGTGCAGGACATGACATGACATGACAAGACAGACCAGGACAGGCACGGCAAAGCGGGCACACCCTGCCCAAAGATCTAGAGTGGACTCGGGATTCATCATCACCACCACCACCACCACCACCCCTCTCCCTCCTCCCTCACCCCTCACTTCCATTGGAACAGCAGCGACAACACCACCACCGCCGCACCGTCCAGAGCGGCCGAAGAGGGGACGCGCGCGCGCCCGGCACCTGCGGAGAGCGGTGAAGAAACAAATGGTGCCAGTAGTGATACACATTACCCTCTCGAAATTGAAAGCCCTGTCCGTGCAGCGCGTGTCCTGAGCTGTGCGTGGGGAAAAAGAAGCATGAGGTTGCATGGTCCAACTGTCCAACATGGGCGACATCCCACTCTTGCCGTCATTGCCATGGCCGACCCGACCACGCCAACGCCTCCGCTCCAGTCGACAGACGCTAGAGGAGAGGGGGGGGCCTCGGTCAATGAATGGAAGGAAACTGCATGGGCGAGAGAGAATAGAGAGAGAGAGAGGAGGCGAACGAAAATGCCGCAGCTCACGGCGACAGCGAAAGCAAGTGGATGGCCCGGCGCAATGGACGGTGTGAAAAGATGTCGTCGTCTGTCAGGGGGGGTATATGGCTGTCAAAGCATGGCATGGCATGGCATAGCATGGCGTTAGAGGAATTTTGTCTGTGGCATTCTTTTCGACGGTGTAAGCTACAGCTAATACGCAGTATGTAGTATGTAGTATGTRGGGAGTACATATGTACAGCTACGAAGACGTTTGCGATGGGGCACGCGGGCAGGCCCAGCGGCGGAATAAGCTTACTGCCTGGGCTACACGGCGCCATGCACAGCGTTGCCCGGCCCAATCACGGCGCGTCCAGATGATTATTTGCCTCGTCCTGCGGCGATTAATTTGCTGTGCGGTGTAATACCCCGTAGTAGTGCTTTATTCGACCATCCAAGTAGAATGCCGACTGGCACACACTACCTACACGTGCTTGGGCTGGGCTCTTATGGAATGCCGCATACACATCAACATCGGACTGTTGTGTATGAACATACATATCCATATCCATCCCCATCTCACATGCTCATCCTGGCATCAATCAATTACCATGCCATGTGCAAAGTCTGCCTCCTGTATGTCCAGCGCACGACGGGCGTGGAGCGTGACGTGCAGCATCGGTGACCCAGGGCGATGGCCTGGACAGACCTGACGTCAACTGGGTCGCCCCTTGAGCTGCATGTCGTGGATTCTGCTTGAATATGTAATATCGTAACGTGGACAGTGGAGATTGCTCGTCAGGGGGACTCCCGTGCTGGGCGTCTTCCTTTCGAATATGCAAAGTGGAAGCTGAGTGGCTGTCGTGATTGACGGTGGGTTGTGCCATGTTCGAGGTCAATGGCATTGCCCAATCCGGAAGGGGATGCTGTGTGGTTGTCAGGGCACCTGCGACCTGCGTGCCTGCCTACTGCACCCGCCTGCCGCCTTCACCCTCACATCAAAGAAGAAGAAAAAAAAAACAAACTCTTGCCTCCCAAACCAACATACGGTGTACCCGTCACCCACCGCTTCCGCCGCCACGCCCCTGAGGATCATGACCGATATCCCTCAGGATGAACTGGCCCGGGAGCTGGCAAGGATCCTCTCCTGCCCTTACCCAGCGTCGTTGATGGTGAGTAGTAGCCAAGCACCCAAGCACCACATACACAGTACACAAGCACACACACACACACACACACACACACACATACCATATGTGCCCTTGTTGCACACCTCCGCACTCTCGTCCCACCCTTTTACACATCTGTACTAGGCTGAGCGCGCGCCTTGCTGCATCTAAAGCAGTGGCACATGATTGATTTCCCATGCACTCCATATCCTCTGCTGACATGACCGGCACTCTCTCAGAAACTGGCCGACATTCTCGCTCGCGCCCAAGTCCGCACTATCCAGCGCTGCCTGCGCAATCTCCCGCCATGTGCCATATCCAAATTGGCAACCGTCGTGTCTGCAGCCCTTCCGCTCTGGGCGTATTCCGTGCAAATCCTGCATGCCCTCTGTACGTGATCGCTTCCCCTTGCCGTGTCCACCTTGACCCTCTGCATAACAGCTAATCATGGGTTGACAGGTCATTCTACAGAGTTTAAGGTCAAGCTCCTCGTACAGAATCCTGGCCTCCTCAACGCCTTGCTTATCAAGGCGGCTTCCTCGCATACTGAGTTCGACCAAGTAAGTGTACATCCTCTCGATTTCACGAGGACGTGTACTGTGCGGGATACAAGCGCTCTGCTGGGTGCGACGCGAAGACCCCTACTCTTGTGACTGATTGTTGATCGCATCTGGGAGCTCACCTTGAGAATAGTACTCCGAGTTATGTACGCTGCTCCTCGCTCAGCCACTTCCGGCGGAGGTCCCGCTTCCCGCAAGTGCGCAATCCTTCTTTCTGCGTACCTTTGAACGTGCGGTAGAAACGCCGGATGTAGGAACTCTTCGGCCAATCTATTGCATGCTCAATGGCGCTTGTAGCGAGCTTCTAGGCCTCCTCTCTCATGAAGACAAGCAGAATTTTGACAAAGAATTGTGTCGAATCCTGTCGTCAAATTCTACAGGCCAAAATTCTATGCTTCTTTTGTGGTGTTTTGGTATCGTCATTCTGGCTGAGAACTCGCTAGAGATAGCGATTTCTCCCCAAGGCCAAACACTCCCTCACACCACAGGGAGACAGTGGAGGACTGCGGCGGGTCGTAAACTACTTGGAACAACAAGTGGGATCCATAAGACCGTCAGTCTTACGTATCTAAGCGTCATTTGGGCTTCAAAGGGAGACGTTGGTGTTTCAGACCTCGAAGCCATTGACGGCATCAGGATTGCCATTAAGGTTTTGCAATGTGTTGACTTAGAGACCCGCCATCAGTGGCCCAACTCGAGCCAACTCGCAAAGAACACCTTCCCAAAGCTACCCGCCAAAATCATACGAGATGATATCGATCTTGGCGTCCAGCTGGAGGTGTGTGATCTAATCGACTTTAGGAATTGTACGCTGAATCTCATATAGGCTCTCTGTTTTTACGCCCTGATAGCTGGAGGGCAACGGCTTTCAGAAGATCTTGTCGCATGCTACGAGTCCATATTATCGGCAGTCCAGAATTTGGAGGTTGAGGTCGAATATCTTCGATTGAGTCTAGCAGTCTCCTTGCCGCTTTTTGCTGTAGGTCAAACACCTCATCATGAAGGACTACGCGTCTGACGCTCGTAGCCGCACTTGCGCTATGACTCGATCCAGACACTGATGTGCAACACTTTAAATGCTCCTTTGTCTGAGTTGCCTCATAATTTAAATGCTTATGCAATCCTGGTCCACGAATTGGCCGCTTGGGCACCACGCTATGGAACATTATGCTCGCACATATTGCTGAGTGTTTCCTCGGACGAAATGCATTCCAGGCTCGAACAACTTCTAGGAACTAATCTGAAGAAGTACGCACAAAAATCTGAAATATATTGTCCGGCGTCTATCGACACCCTACAGCGTAACCTGGCGTCCGCCACTGTCTCGATGCTTCTAATGATTGCCTTTACAGCGGGGGCTTCGGACTCCTCGCTTTCTCTACCAGTTGCAGTGGCTTTGATTCGCAGACAGGAACATCTTGCAAAGACCCGGAGCCAATGCTCTCATCCCGTTTCTCATGATATGAAATTCGCTGTTTCATTGTTTGAGCAAGGGAGCACCCCATGTGGCAGCGGCCACGGACAAAATTGGAAGGATCGTCTCAACACTGAATTGCAAATGCAAAACTGTTACCAGCGCGACTCTGTGATTAGGTCCGTCGCACAGATCTGTCATGATTTGGAGATGAGGTGTGAGAATGTTGAAAAGCCTCTCCGACACGAGCAACAACGGGTGGAAGAACTTACAGCACAAGTATCTCAACTCCAAAGTACAATCAAGTCACTCGAGACGGATGTGTTTGATTTACGAATGTCCAATGATGGATTCGAGGCAGAGAACGATGAATATAGAATAGAAAGGGACAACCTCTCCGGCAAATTGGCTGATCTAAAACAAGAGCTAGCGGAGTCAAATTTGCGAGCAGATGAGTCTCTGCGTAAGGCATCTGAGGATTCTAAGAGCCAGGAAATGAGATTGCGGTCCACAATCCTCTCTCATGAGGAGCAATTACGCTTGCGCGATGAAGAGGTTGTTCGTCTAAAAGAGAAGGCTGCACAACTGTCAAGCTCAGTCGAGACAACGGAAGAGAAGAACAAATCGTTACAAGCGTTCCGAGGATCCTTGGAAGATCGAATTCAGAACATGGAAGGAGAGCTATTGGAAGGGCGCCGGACATTGTGTCAACGAGAAGAAGAAATTTGCAAACTCGAACAACTCGCGAAAGATCTCGAACATCACCTTGACCAAAATAAACATGACTCGGATACTATCAACAACCAATTAGCAGATCTTCAAGAGCAATATCGAACCCTGGTTTCGTCGTCAGAGGAGATCTTGAAGGGCGTAAAGGAGGAGTACGAAACAAAGTTGGCGGATGTGAATGCTCAGGTAGTTACATTCCATCCCAGCGGCCAACATGTTTATTAATTCTCAATATCAGGCTTCCACCCATCGAGAATTGCAAGATCACGAGCTCCGGTGTGCCCATGAATCGTTACAAAAGATCACCATAACATTGGATGACACCAAACGAGACCTACAATATGCCCAAGAGGTGATCGAAACATTAGAAGCTAAGGTAGCACCGTTCTATACCGTCAATAGATGAAGTTAATTATGAGCAGAACCAAAATCTTACAGATTCCTCTACCGAGAAGGATCATGAGTTGCATGAATTGAGGTCCTTGAAGAGACGGGTTTTGGCATCAATCGGAGCGCCAACCGGTAGCCCTCTACCCATCCGCCCCGGTCCTCATTCGGACAATCAAAACCCTCATGATACCAAGACCCCTCAGCAACATCGCCGTCGCAAGTCGGCCATGATATCTCAGGCTCATTCTTCTCGGCGCGCCTTGGAGACACAGCATATCAGTAACACTGCGATGGAAAGTGTAGCCAACGCGTCCTTCACGTCGAGTGATTCCTCCAGAGGTGGATCGACGCCGAAACGGTCCAAGCCGTCTATCAACGTGAAAGCTACAACCAGTCTTAGGAGCTTTTCAAAGCATTCATCGTCGGTAAAGCGCCCAGTCCTAAGCGCAATATCTCCGAACCGAAGACATACGACAGTGGGATTCGCTATGTCCAACCCTGAAAAACCAGGCGAAGAGGACGATGTTGAGAAAAGGCGAACGAGTTTGCATGGGGCCAACTACGACATAGATAGTCTGCTGCAGAGCACGCCATTCACTCCGGACAATCTGATTTGTGGTACGGGGAGGGAATTGGACGATGTAGAAAACACCACTGAATTGTAGCTGAAGACATGGGCCTCGAGGAGAGCAAAGGATAATTAGAAAGGCACAGCTAGTTCTATTGATGCTGAACCTTCTGGCTTGGATGCGACAAACTGTGACATTGTCAAGCTAAATCGTGAAATTTCCAATTACCAATTTTTATCTCTTTTCAAGCAAGTTAAGCAAAGCTGATCAACCATAGATAATGTTTGAGTTTCTATCCTCTAAGTCAATCGAAGCGAACGATACTTCTACGCCGCCCGGTCCTCTTTGCGATCCAGCTAGGCGGATACGACAAACAGACACAAAGCAACTACCCGCTACATTGTTTCCAATCTTGGCAAACGTTTGAACACACCGCTCCGCCGAGCTACTATTTGCTTCGGAGTTGCTTGTTACACACCTGCATTTGCTCTGAGCCACACGTCAGTTTCACTACTGGTGTCCTTCGGTGATTTCACGCTTTCCTCACCACAGCCACACCGACTTTGCCAGCTATTGTTCCTTTTTCTACTGGAGTCTCAGAGCAGCCACCATTCCGACAAATCGCATACAAACCCTGTCTAACCGGGAGCGATCGGAGCTGTTTGTCCGGCATATGCGACCCGTGGCCGAGCTGCGGTGAGATATCACACCAGGACCGCGACCAATCACTACTGTCAAAAGCAACTTCTTGGCGCCTCCGAAATATACCTTAAATGTGGTTTCGGTGCCACTGACTTGAGTTTCTTGTTTGCCTGAGCGCTCTCTCACTATAGGCCTGGTAAGATAGGTAGTGTGGCGTGGTGAGACACGTGCGCTTTCCCCCCGTGACGCCCACAATAACCTTACCTTCCAAGGTTCCTTGGAGCCTTCCCAGCCCAGAACTTCACTTTACCTTCTCAACCCTACAATCCGCTCTCTTTTCTCCATAACTCCACAGCTCATCATCTGCGTCTACTGGCCATCAAAAAGCCCACAGTATGCATAACCCTCATCACACCCAGGGTTTTGACCCTAGTCGCGGTCGTGGCCGCCACCACAATCGAAGTGGTGCTGGAGCATCACGAGGGTGGTCTCCTCAGAACCAGTCACCTCCTCATAGCTTTGGTGGCTCCATCGGTACTCATGGTGGTCCCGGGACTCGATACAACAATGGCAGGCCTGTGTTCAAGACTCCATCGGTTGCAAATGATCAGTTGCATTATGCAACCCAAATTATCAGTAACGGCCGCCTGGATCAGTCGGATACAGGCTTCGTAGGTCTTCACCGTCAGATGACAAGCCCAAACTTTACGGAAGCCAATATGGAACGGCCATCACCAATGTCGTCTTCACAGCAGGTGAAGCACGGCAATAGCTCCAGCGGCCAAGCCAAACCCATCCTTCGGTTAGGCCAGCAGCAACGGCATTACCCACAAGAGCTCAAGATTAGAATAACTGGACTTCCTAAGGGGTCTTCTCCATTGGATATCCATAAGGCACTAAGAGGTTTCGGGAACATGATCCGAGTTGAGGTTCAGCCGGGAAGTGTGGATTGCACAGGCTACGTTGTATTCCAGTAAGCCAGCCCCCTCTCAACTGAGGATAGCATCTAATTAATCCCAAACTAGACCACGACCCGAAGAGTCCCATCATACCCAGCCACTCTATGGTCTACGTCCGCTTCATGTCTGCGGGAAGTTGGTAAGAGTACAGGATGTGACACAGCAACCTCGAACATTTCCTAGTCCGACAAACCCATTAAGAGAATATCCAGAGTTTATTATACTCCGAGGGAGCGCCATCGACTTCGGCGTCAGCGTATCAAACACAAGCATGGTGTCGATGGAAAACGTTGGCATGGAGAACCAGATACAGATAACTCTCAACATGAGGCGAAAAGAAGTACATATATTTTTCTCTCTTCTAGTCGATGAGAGTCCTGGGAAATATCGAATGACGCTGCCAATATCACAAATCGAGCGTATCTACAAAACAACCGATGGGATCACGGGACAGATGGGCCTAATAATTCCCTTCAGCTCGCCCCCGCAATTCTTCCGCCGTTCCAATGACACAAACATACATGAGTGCTTTTATCCATCAGAGAAAGTTTGGAATGATTGGAACGCATGGTATCGACAGACGGACATAGTCAACGCCGAAACAAAGCGCCGAATGAAACAGAGGCCAGTGATGAGTGTCCGTGAGAAGCCTATCATCGATATTGGGCGCTGGACAACGTATAGGGTACTGCTTCATGCATCAACTCCTACTGACACCCTGTTCAACGAATTCTGCGACGCCCTTGCTGATCATGGAGTTGCCATTCAAAACCAGCCTTCGTTCGCGCTGTTAGCTCAACAGGCACCCAAAATGTGGGATTTACTACAGGATGAAGTTTCGATAACCCATCCACATTTCAGCCCCTCTTCATCGTTTTCGTCGCCGTCTGCATGCGACGACTTGGCTCTTAGTCAGGTGAATCTGAACTTTGCGATCCGGTATCAGCTCGAAGTTTGCACATCAAATGGCTACCTCAAGGAACACAGCATCACAACTGAGTTCTTGCAGCGTCTTCTTTCCATCGACACGACTGAGGCCATTTACATCCTTGAGAAAGTTGCGGACAGGGCAAAGATCCTCTTTGATCCAATGGACGTATTCAAAATCCGCCCGAAAGGTAAGGTTACGAAAAACATTCCCGACTACTGTGTGCTTTCCCGTGCCGTTACCGTCACACCATCAACAATCCACCTCAGTACACCGGTGGTGGAAACTTCGAATCGCATCTTACGCAAATATTCCATCTACGAGGATCGATTCATTCGCGTGAAATTCACAGACGAGAAGACGGAGGGCAAGATTCGCAGTCAAAATGATAACAGGTTTAGAGCAGTCTTCGAGAGGATTCGCCGGACGATGAAACAAGGACTTATTGTCGCCGGTCGATACTATGAATTTCTCGCATTTGGTAATTCACAGTTCAGGGAGAATAGTGCCTACTTTTATGCGCCAACCTCATCTCTCGTCGCGGATCAAATCCGCATGACTATGGGTTCGTTTGATCACATCAAGACAGTGGCTAAATTTGGTGCGCGCCTAGGTCAATGCTTCTCTACGACACGCCCTATCAAAAGCATCACTATTGAGATTGATCGAATCCCCGATATTGAACGTAACGGTTTCACATTCACGGATGGCGTTGGAAAATTATCTTCGCTACTTGCTAAGATGGCAGCACAAGAACTTGGCCTTCAGAATCCATTTGATGATCCACCATCACTTTATCAATTCCGCCTGGCGGGCTGTAAAGGAGTCCTTGCTCTTGATCCAAAGCTACGTAGGAATGCTGTGCAGATCAGGCCAAGCCAGTACAAATTTGAGGCTCGCAATGAAGGTTTGGAGATTATACGAGCATCTGCATTCGCGACCGCTTGCTTCAATCGACAATTGATCATCGTCCTTTCGACCCTTGGAGTTCCGAATCATAGATTCATTCGCAAACAACAGGGCATGGTCAATGATTTGGAGCGAGCTACAAAAGATGAAAGAACTGCCATCATGAAGCTTCAGCGAAATGTCGATTTCAATCAGACGTCCTTGACTATGGCCGCCATGATCTTAGATGGGTTCATGGAGAGTAAAGAACCTTTCATGATGTCTCTTCTCCAATTATGGCGGGCTTATAACATCAAGTATCTAAAGGAAAAGGCTAGGATTGTCATTGAACAAGGAGCCTTTCTGCTCGGATGCGTTGATGAGACTGCTACTCTTTCAGGACATTTCGACGACCCTCAATCGCGACTTGACGCAACTCGAGAGGAAAAGCTAAACACTCTCCCACAAATATTCCTACAGATCTCTGACCCAGAAAAGAAAGGCCATTACAAAGTTATTGAAGGCACCTGCATTCTGGCTCGAAACCCATCACTTCATCCTGGGGACCTCCGTGTCGTTCGCGCAGTGGATGTACCAGCTTTACATCATCTCAAGAATGTTGTTGTCCTTCCACAAACTGGGGATAGGGATCTTGGAAACATGTGTTCTGGAGGTGATCTTGATGGCGACGATTACCTCGTGCTGTGGGATAAAGATTTCATTCCGGAGGTTGTCAACGAAGTGCCAATGGACTTTGCTCCAGAGAAGCCACCTGAGAAGGATGGGCCCATAACTATCGACGACATAACGGATTTTTTCGTGAATTATATGCAGAATGATAGTCTGGCTAGAATCGCACTAGCTCACCTTGCTCAAGCTGACTTTAACGAAGAGGGCGTTAGGGATGCCAAATGTCTAGAGCTTGCGCGACTGCATTCTCAAGCGGTCGATTACCCAAAGAGCGGTATACCAGCTATAATGGATCGCGGCCTGAGACCGAGAAAATGGCCTCATTTTATGGAGAGCAAATACAGGACAAAGGATCAAATTTATCCCTCAAAGGACATCCTAGGAATGCTATACGACCAAGTGAAATTAGTCGACTTCAAGCCCGAATACGAAAATACGTTTGACCGGCGCATCTTAGATGCTTTTGAGCCAGACGAATCAATCATTACCAAAGCTGCCGAGATCAAAGAGTCCTATGATTCTGCATTAAGGCGGTTAATGGCGAAGCATGCTATCCAAACAGAGTTCGAAGCCTGGTCGGTATTTGTCTTATCCCACAACCAGGAAGGTCGCGACTATACATTTGCAGACGACTTCGGGAAAACTATTGGAAATCTTAAGCACCAGTATCGTGAAACTTGTCGTATTGCTGCTGGGGCCATTTCTTACAATCACGAGGTTTTGGCACCGTTCGTAGCAGCCATGTATCATGTCACCGCGCGACAAACGAAAGCGGCACTGGAACAATGCCGTAAAACAACCCTAGTCGGCGGTCGGGAGGTGCAAATGCGAAAGATTGGTGCTGATCAGATGCCGCTGATCTCATTTCCGTGGCTTTTCGTGAACGAGCTGGGTAGAATCGCAACCGGAAGTACGAAGGATCGACAATCCACCGTACGACAATATGCAGGGAACTCTAAGAGACACACAAAGCATACCGACCTAGGCCCAGGAACCGGGGACGTTCAGACGAATGAAGGTATAACTCATTATGGTGAGCTTTTAAAGTTGGATTTTGGTTTCCAAGCGAGCTCCTCCCAGGCTCGTGTCACAAGGAGCCCACCGCCTGAGGAGCAGTTTAGGTTGAACGGTGATGCTCCTCAGGCGGTGGTTCATTCTAGCAGGGAGGAGACAACGAGAAGCACGATCAAGGAAGACGAATATTCGGAAGATGAGCAAACTGCGGTTGCAACTGAGGTCTCAATCGACCATGAGAGCGGCAAGATCTTGGCATTAGACAAATTAAGGCGATTAGGAATTCAGTAGGACGGCAACTTCAACCCCACGTAGCTGGCGATTAATGATTCAACGGTCCGTTCAGAAGTGGAAAGTTCATGTAAGAAGGGCAAGCAGACGGGTGGGCGGAAGGGCGATCCATGAATATGCAAGGGGTTGAACTTTCAGGATAATTCCAATGTCATCTGCATGCCAAGGCAGGGAAAAATTCAGATAGAAAAAGTATCAAAAAAATTTGAAAATTGAAAAAATAGTCAAAGTGTGTTTCAGGCGTATGATGTAAGAGTGGGGTGGCTCGAACTGGAATTATTCTTATCGATAAGGAATAATTTCTACTCGACGGACATCAACTCCACCCCCAAAAAATGTCATCTTCCCGGATACCGTCACTCCTACAGCCTCACCTGAAGCTTCCTAGTAAAGATTCAATACTGCTTCTTACTAGCACTCTCGGTGCAAGCGCAAATTGGCTTATCTTGCGATTCTTGGCCGATGCCTTGAGCACTCAAGAAAATGATGCGGACGCAGAGGTGAATGTGGTACTGGCAAGTTGGATGAGGGATTGGGAATTCTGGAGGCTAGAAGCTAGGAAAGGAGGGGGAATAGACCTGGATAGGGCGAAGAGAGAGCGGAGATTCGCTTTTGTAGATGGGTTGAGCGCATTGTTCTTGCCAGTTGGGCAGCAGGCTGAGGGGAAAACACAGCGTGCGGGGATTGAAAGAGGGGGGATAGAGACGATACCGCGTTCACCTGTACAAAATGTAACGGGTTCTACTGGTCGTATTGTTCCCAATCGAGCTCCGCCAGGTAGAGTACCTATCAAAGCGCCAGCACCAACACCCGGAGCTCCCCCAGCGGATACGCGAACGAGCACCAGAACAGATACCTCAACAGCAGGGCACTACACCCTCACATCGCCCGATTTTAAACACCTGGAAGCCACAATCGACAATGCAATCCAAAGCCTTCAAGCCAGCAACTCCTCCACTCCGAAGAAGACGCTCCTAGTCCTCGACATGCCATCCTTACTTCTCGCCACAAACCCAACAACAACCTCCGTCTCAACCCTCTCCTCAACCCTCATAAAGCTTCATACCAAGACATCTCACATCCTCCTCCACGTTCCCGCAGACGACGCCCTACTCACAGAATCACACCCTCACCCGCAACCCCTCGAGACCTCGGCCCACAATTTCCTAGTCAAAGCCGGACACATGAGCTCCCGGATTCTGAGTTGCAGGGTACTGGATACGGGGGTCGCTAGGGATGTCAGTGGAGTGCTTCGGGTGACGGAGAATCGGGATTTGGCGGGTGGTGGTGTGTTTGCTGATAGGTTGTTGAAGTTGGGGAGTGCGGATGAGGAGGAGAGGACTGGGGCGGAGGAGGAGGGGCTTAGAAGGGAGTTGTTGTATTTGGTTAAGGGGGATGGTGGGGTGAGGGTTTTTGAACGGGGGGCTGGGGATGGGTAGATGGGATTATTGTTTGGGGAAAGGGGAAAGGGGAAGGGGGCCCGGACTGATATCTGGGGAAGAAAGATATGGGATGAGGGTTGGATGCATGAATGGATGGACGCAGGGTAGATTAAGAGATACTCCCAGCCTCCAAAGACTACCAAAAGGGACACCATCAATGCCATACACACATCCCCAGTGCCTACTAAACCTAGCCACTGCGCAGTCATCACATGCACTCCTCCTCCCATCTTCAACCCTCCATCAAATTCACACAAGAACATAAAAACATACACATTCTCCCTCCCCAAACAACACCACAACCTACAAACCAACCCACATAGTGCCCTTACCTAAACAACTTCAAAACCCCAGCCCCACTCACGGCCAGGTCCCACTCCAGCCCTACAAAAATAACGCAATCCAAGACCCATCTTACGTGCTTCGCCAAATCCACCCACAGAGCCACAGTGACCGCACGTTCTATGCACCTCGTTTCACATGGGGGGGCACGAGACGATCCGCACATAGCTAAGTAAAGTAGACTAGACGCCAGGCACTTCCCCCACCCGCCCGCTCCCGGGAGTCGATCAAAATGGCATGTCAACTTGCAAGGGGAAAAAAAGTGTACATATCCCTGTCTGCATCACTTTTGCCCAGCCTAGCTTTAACTGTTGTGGAAATGTAAAAATCTCACTAAAAGTTTAAAACAACGTCATGTCAAGGAAATCACTCGCGTTTATCCATGGGGGCGGGGTATGTATTGAAAGGCATTTTGTTTTTTCTCTATTCCGAGTCTTGCAGTTCGTGGTGGTTGGTTTAGATCATGGTATAAATCCTGTCCCGTCCCTGCCGAATTCTATGACATGATAAAAATTACGCTTTGCTTCTATAAGAATTTTCTAAGAGCATGGCAAGCTAACTTGCTGGCCATACATGTGTGACCTGTCTCATTCCGATGTTCGTATATCCATGCCGGAGATGCAAGGTATGCTTGGCATGTGCGCGTGAATGTCACTGCAATCCATGCAAGATCTTCCTCTGCGGTACCTCCCCTGCTCGTTTCCTTGGCAATCTAAGACCTAGGCCATCTAAAGTTGCTCAAGGAGGCCCTCGGACTCGAGGAGAAGCACGATTTGGTGGACGATAGTTCGGACGTTAGACGTGGAGAGGTCGACTGTCAAATCGGCCTTCTTTGGAGTCTCATACGGCTCATCCACACCAGTGAAGCCCTTGATCTCGCCTTTCCTAGCCCTAGCGTAGACACCACGCTTGTCGGTCTTCTCGCAATACTCGAGTGGTGTTGCAACGTGGACCAGGTAGAAGCTGCCATACTTTTCCACGATCTCACGACCCTGCTGACGTGCGTCCTCGAATGGAGCAATTGGGGCGGCAATGACGGCAGCACCCGATTTCGTAAGTTCAGAGGCGACAAAGGCGATACGAGCAATGTTCTTGTCTCGGTCGGCACGCGAGAAACCTAGTTCGGAGGAGAGCTCGTGTCGGACGGTCTCACCAAGGAGTAGGGAAACAGCACGTCCACCTTGTTGGTTGAGAGTAACATTTAAAGCACGTGCAATTGCGTCCTTTCCAGAATTTTGGTATCCAGTAAGGAAAACGGTGAAACCCTGCTTGCTGCGCGGTGGGTGAGATTCACGGAGCACCCTAACGACCTCAGGGTATGAGAACCATTCAGGAATATCCGCACCGGTTCGGAGGCGCTTGCGGAGTTCTGATATGTTGTTAGCAATGCATTGAGAGATCAAAAGGTTAGGATTCCTTATTCATACCTGTTCCTGAGATGTCGAGCGTTCGAATACCTGTTGCGACCTCATCCTTGGGCTTGTATTCGTCCGAGTCGGGAAGGTAGGTCATCTGTTGGAAAGGAACGACATCAATACCAAGCTCATCCCTGTATTTCTCCACGGCGTGCTGTGCATCATATGGGCCGTAGAAGTCGACGCCTTTGGAGTTCTTGCCTGGGCCAGCGTGGTCACGCCCAACGATGAAGTGGGTAGCTCCGTGGTTCTTGCGGATGATTGCGTGCCAGATAGCTTCGCGAGGGCCGCCCATACGCATAGCAAGAGGCAAAAGACCGAGGACAGCCATGCCGTTAGGGTATCGGGGGAGAAGAGCTTGGTAGACGCGAACACGGGTGAAGTGATCAATGTCGCCTGGCTTGGTGAGACCGACCACAGGGTGGATCAAGACATTAGCCTGGCGGGCACGGGCGGCACGAACGGTCAGCTCCCTATGAGCTCGATGCATGGGGTTCCTACGGATAGAATTAGAGGTGTAGATTCTAGGGTATAGAAAATAAAGTACCTAGTCTGGAAAGCCACAACTCGGGACCAGCCGAGCTTGTCAAAGTGAAGACGCAACTCAGCGGGGGTATCTGAACAACGAATTAGCTCGATATAATCTCAAAGGAGTTGGCCATACATACATCGTAGAGCAACATAGTCGTAGTGCATCAACCTGTCAATAGCTTCAATCTTTCCACCGACGTAGTATTCCTTGGCCTGGTTATAGAGGTACTTGATGGCGGGGTGCTCTGGGTCGCCTCCGAAGACTTCTTTAGCTTCCTTATCCCTGTGGTTGCATCAGTAATGCTCAATTGCAGAACGCCGGTGTACGGACTTGTCTGGTTGGTAGACATCCTCAACTGTGATGATGGCCAAGTTGCGATCATCACGGAAGTCACGAAGGGCAATGCGAGCTCCTGGCTTCACACCAGCCTCCTCGATTGTCTCCTTGGAAATGTCTAGAGTGATTGGGATACTGAAGAGGTTGCCATCGGCGAGTCTGACGTTGTTGACGACGCTGGAGCTTGTTAGAGGGGCAGCTAATTGGGTTGGAAGGGGTTGGAGTAGTACCCTTCATAGTCCTTCTGGTTCAGGAAACCTAGATGCCACCGAGTCAGCTATACAGCTCTAAAAGGATGATATTCCGTGTCCTCTCCAAGCCCAGGCGTTGGATTGAATGTCAGAGGTGATGTAATGCCAGGGGGGTTTGGCAGGCGCAGGTGCAAACGCGGCAAACTGGAGGGGCGAAAATCGGCCCCGCAGAAAAAAGTAACACCGACCTTCTAAAGGAGAGAATCCACCGTTCAAGATGAGCTCTAGATCGCAAAGCTGTCTCTCGGTGAGTACAATAGCTGGGAGACCTTCGGCTTCGTCGTAGAGCTGCTGTCGGCGTGGCGCATCGCGTGCAATGAGGTCTTTGAGGATACCGCCTATTCAATCGGTCAGCAAGCCATTCACATCATCGGATGCGCGCCGTGGCTTTAGGGGAGCCATACCGTGAGGTGGGTTCGCCATGTTGAATATGGTATGTTCGGAGGGTTCAAAGGAAGGGGAGTAGGCTGGGTATTTCAGAGGAAGAAGATATGGGCGCCAATGGCTCTGGCTGATTGCTTGTTGAGCTCGTCGTTTGCGAGTATGTAAGACAGAGGTATTTGATTGAAGGTCTGGTTCAAAGCGTTGTCCGCAACGTCATCCAAACAGGCAACCAGTCGACAGAGAGAAGAAGCAGACGAGAGGAAGCAGAGTGTGAGGGGAGTAGGAAGAAGAAAAGAGAGCACGAGTGAATTTTCTGTCGGGACATGGTTGACCTATATTTCATCACACATCGGAAGCGCTCGCCCACCCACATAGCACGCGGGACAACCCTACGGCCTTTTGGCTGCAAGGCTAGCTATAACCGGCGCAACGTTGGTCGGCAATTTCTTGGAAGCGATTGCGCAATTGCACGAGTTCTCAATTGTCAAACTCTGACGGA
Source organism: Nigrograna mackinnonii (assembly GCA_001007845.1). Classification (NCBI taxonomy): domain Eukaryota; kingdom Fungi; phylum Ascomycota; class Dothideomycetes; order Pleosporales; family Nigrogranaceae; genus Nigrograna; species Nigrograna mackinnonii. The sequence goes on along the minus strand of JGVQ01000007.1, from coordinate 199,037 downwards.
GATGCACCCTCCAACGCGCCTCTCCCGCGACACATCCATATTCGGGTCTAGGCAAGATACCTGCATGGCCGAGACTCACAAACAACTTCCCGCATTGTGATTTATTTTATTTTTGTTCATTTGACTATCTGTGGATCTTGCTATCGATCCCATGATTTTTGGTATCTCATCTTGGTCTTCAGATGCATGTACACTAAGACACCAAGGGGGGTACAGGTAACTTTCCTGTAGCCAATGCAAACCGCTCCATGTGACCATAACGCCAATGCTAAAATGCTCAAAACACCACTCAGAAATGCTCCCGATTACGACATTGCGCCTCATGCATCCACAGAGACCTTCTGCAGCGCTTGGCTCAGAAGTTCCTCCTCTTGTCGCTTGAGCTCTTGTTGGCGCAGGAATTGCGCGTACCTCGACTTTGGGTTGTGGATGCCGCACTCAGTCTTGTTCTTTCCTTTCCATCGGCCTGATCGCTCATCCTCTCCCTGAGCAACTGGTTGGGTGGAGTGCCAGTCACCCACGCTCTTGTAGCCAGCCTTTAGCAGGTCATTGTAGGGAACGTTGTTGGCGTCCACATATGCTTGGACTTCCTTGAAAGACCAATTGGCGAGAGGATTGACCTTGATAATTCCAGCCTCGTCGACCTCGATGATGTCGAGATCACCTCGCTTCCCACCCTGACTGCGTCGACGGCCGGTGAGGACAGCCTTGACTTGAAGGTCAGAGTAGGCGCGTTGTGATGGCTCGACCTTGGCAACGTAGTCATAAAGCTCATCGTTGGTCTCCCAGAGCTTTTCACCGTACTTGGTAGCGAACTCTTTCGCAGTCTCGACGCCAGCAGGCTTGTAAACGTGAAGAGGCGTACCATACCTACGTCTAACACGGTCGACGAGGGCAAGGGTCTCATCAAAGTGGTGCAGGGTGTCCAAGAAGATCAAGTCTACATTGGGCTTCAAGGGTCCTTCAAGCTTGGAGAGCATGTCTACGGTGACCAAACCAGTCAAGCCAAAGGCAGTAGTCTGGTACAGCCCTGGCAATGACGTGATGCACCATCGGAGGATATCTTCGAGACAAGTCAGATCTGTGAACAAAGTCTGGGGTGCATGCGGGGTCAAGTCACGTACCCTGAGGCTCGAGTTTCTGCAGCTGTGCGTTGAGGAACTTGAGATGGGGCTTGCTGAAGACAACCTCTGGAAGGCTGTCCTGGCTCGAGGTACCTGAAGCATAACCAGACTCGGTATCATGAATGGTTGGCGAGACCTCGTAAGGTTCCTCGTAGGCGAGTGACGACATTTTTTGGTGGGAAAAAGTAATTGTAGGTCAAAGGGGGCAAGAGGAGCACGTGAGGATGAAGTGAGAGTAGAGCTAGAGACAAAGTTGCTTTTTTTCTTCCCTTGATTTGAGAAATCCGGGGTTGTCTGGCTTGGAACGCCTCAAGTCTTTGCAAAGCGAGGAATTATTCGTAGGAAAAGAAGTCGAGAAGCAGCATCCGAGCGTCGAGTATATATTGTAGCAGCGAAATCGGCACGTCTTTGAAATCATAGAGCGAAGGTATCATGCTGGACGATGAGCACGCAATCCGCGCTAACCCAAAAACTTTTCCTCCGTCTCGAAGACACCATATTCTACCAATAGGAACGCGCCAATTCGAGATCGAGCATCTTCCTCCAGGCGACGATTAGGTGCGGCTTTCACGGTAGCGGTGCCTGAGCATCTCCCTCTCCATTATTATTCAGCGCCTTGTCCTTCCCCGCGGCCGTACGGTTACGGTGGTGGTTGTGTCGTGCCTGTGAAACTCCGTCCATGATTATGCCATCATCGCCACACAACGCACCCAGCAACACCCAACCATACTTGTATGAGTCGTCTGTCACCAGGGAAAGAGATTGATGACCCATGAAGGAGATGACACGATGAGTAATACGATATAACAGATGACTCTGACAGAATGAAGAAGAAAGGCTGTAGAGCCTTGAGACAAACAGGGGAAAAGCAACATTCAGCTCACAAAGGCATCTCCACCCCGCGACTCGTCCGGGCTGGGCCTAGGGTATCCATTACCCAGAAGGTGGAGAAGAAAGGGCCCATGGATGGCGTGGTCTGCGCATCGGATACAGCACCCCTCGTTGCAGATGCGAGACATGGGATTAACAGCTACTCATAACCATGACTACGCGCAGTCCAGACTGCAGGTCCGCGGGCCACATCGCTCAGCGTAATATGCGCATATTACATCTCTCTGGGCGAACAGCTTGCCGCTCAAGACTCGTACAGGAGGAGGGAGGGTTACGGAGGCGTCGTGGTGTTGCGGGGAAAGGATTGCGGACGGACGTGGCACACCTAAATACCGCCCGCGCCGCTAACCCTAACCCAGGTTGACTGGTCACGAGCTTACAATCCATGTAGGCTAGGGTGCATCTTCGAGTTACACTGGTCATCTACTCCATCTCATTCATCTCATTCTTGATGATATCTCATCAATCATGCCTCGAGAATCCATACCCCTTTGGCGCTCCAAAGTATGCTGCACTCGGTCCCCGTATTGTACAGTGTCCCCGTCAAAGCCAAGGGGCGAATCAGCTAGATATTCCTTCTCGAAGAAAATCACCCGCCGACTAATCCTTCACCTATCCCCAGCTTCTTCATCTGCTCTATATCCTCTGTTGATAGTGTCCCCGCCTTGGCCTTGTCTTTCCAACCTTCCAGTTGGTCGAATTGGCTTGAGTCCATTGATGACTTGAGTAGCTTGAGTAGTTTCGGCGCAAATTTGCCGGTTGCGTAGAGCACACCAGGCTGGTATTTCGCGATAAGAACGATAACAAGCGTGAGGAACAGCAGAGGTCCGTCTTTCTGCTTTTGCTTCTGCATCCTACGGACCATGTCGTTAACGAGGATGCTCTTCCCCTCTGATATCGCTTTGTCATCGAGTTCTTGAATCCCTTGTTTTTTGGCGAATTTTTCAAGCGCTGATACTACGCTTGAAGTGTCCGTTCTCCCGGTCTTCAATGTGCTGTCCAATTTGTGAGTGTTCTTCCGTGTTCTTCTACTCCGAACAAGCCCCTGCGACTGTGCCTTTACTATCGAATCCGGCAGGAGCTCTTTGGTCAGATAGCTGGCCAGAAGCTCAGAAAGCTGGTCGCATAGTTTTGTGTCTTCGATACCTTCGAGGGCTTTGTTATAATTATGGGCTCGGGAAACTACCCGGTCGGTCCAAAACGTTGAGAACTGTTCCTCATTTCGTAATTCCTCGCTGGACACGGTGTTCCAATATGCATCTTCGAGAGCCTTTTGAATACCCTTTTCCCGAGACAAAGCTTGCAACACAGGCTCATCGTCCGGTAGTACTGCAATAACGTCGTTTATTTGGAATTTGATCTCCTTCTCAGGGGTTTCATGTAATTGTTGCCATTGACGCAATGCAAGCGCCTCAGCTGAAGAAAGAAGGGACATCTTCTTGTCTTCATGGTACTTTTCCGTCAGAAGAAAATTGTCAGCCGTGTATAGCGTGGCATTATCTTGCACGTGCTGATATGAAACCCTGATGTTTTCGTCTAGTCTCGCAATTACATCACGTAAGGTCTCCGGAGGAACCTGGCCGTCGAGTGTCATCTGGCACATCATGTTAACCTAAGCTAAATCTAAGAGAAGAAGAACAGCCTATAACACTAGAATTGATCCTGTGCATACATACCATTAAGTTAATAAACCCTCTCTGTGTCAAGCCTGTTGCGCACTCAGTACTGAGTGCGGACAGCCAGCTATCGGAAATTGCTGCGGGACCGCTCAAGTAAATTCCGGACGCAGATTTCAAATGTTGTTGAACGTCTTGCACACTGGTATACAAGGTGCCGAAGTCTTTCGCAAACTTCTGTATATCGATCCAACGGACGGTCCCATCACGCAACATTTCGAGTTCTGTATCCCTCCTTTTTATCACTGATTGTTTTGGGATACAAACAATGAGATTGGCATCGTCGACGATATCAAATGCGGATTTGGTGCCGTTGATGTCGAGAGTGTGGGCCAACATTTGTGAGATATACCAGGCAGGAGGGGTCCCAGGAAGCTCCCTCGGAGATAAGGCAACGGTGCTGTTGATAGTCAGTCATATCATCCTTCTATCCGTTATAGCTCACTCACTCAAGTTTACGAATCGCTTCATCCAGGCGGCTCTTGATGGCTTCTTCGAGGGTTTGTCGATAGCGAGAACTCAACACATAGTCATCGATTTCTAGAAGACTAGACTGTTTCTCTTCTGGACCTTTTCGAATGAGTGCATCGATGCTTTCTATTGAAACGGCGTTTTGTTGTGAAAAGGATGTCTTAGAAAAAATCTCTATCTCGGCAAGGCTGAATATTTTCGATTCTATGTCGTCCCTTTCTCCCCTAGAATAGCGTGAGTGTGTTGTTCCACAGTGTGAAAGCCGTCTTTCAAATTACGCCTAGGGTCTACAAGTGAGATCCTTACTTGGTAATGATGTTAAGACCATCCTCGCTCAATAAAGCTAGCGAGGGTGAGGCTCTAACGAATTGCAGAATAACCCCCGGTTCTACGTTCACCTCCCGGCTTAGCGATGAGGTAGGTAATCTCTGTGTTTCTGCTGCAATGTCAAAGAGGGGCATAATGCCATTTCTCTGTTGGGGTGAMCCTMCCTGCCACAACTAAGCTTTCAAATTTATCTAAGGCTTGCCTTCTCGTGATAAATGTACTATCGGAAGCTGAGATTAGTAGAGAAGACAGGCCATCAGAGTTGCGTCCGGAGTCTTTATTTGGAGGTAGCAAACGAAATATCTCCCGTATGTCATCATTCGAAAACATGATTGGATTTGATATGGTTGGAGGGAAAGGTTGGAAGGAACAGAGTAATCGCCGCCCGATGGGAAGAGTGCAAGCGAGACAGATAAGGCTGAATTAAACGGAGCAGTGTTAGTCGCGACAGCAGTATTAGTCAGTGAAATCTTATCACTATGAGTAAGGCTCCGTATTCACATGAACCGAGCGCAGGTAAGGTACTGGCACATACCGAAAGCCTATTTTGGAAAAGTGTATTATTTGAGACCTACAAAGTTGGTGGATGCAAATGGGAGATTGAGTTTTGGGCGGAGCGGGATTGCCGCTCGCTCCGAAGGATTTCTGCCCGTTGGATACGGAGCGGCTCTTCAGCTCAACTTCAACTCCATTCTTCAAAAGTTCCTCCGAAGAACGTCTCATGACTTCGCGCATCAGCCCACCACCGAGCCACCGCCAACATGTCCCAATTCCGTGCAGCGAGACTTGATCTCGGGTGCTATATCAACATTCGCAATATCCGCGACCATACAAAGCGAAAAGTTTTTGCTGCCAATGAACCGGAACGGTATGACCCTCTACACCGAAGATGCTTCACAGTGCCTGCATGGGTCGCTATGAGTCTTGATGGCCCCATCTATCATATGCCAGACTGATGGAATCAATAGACAAGCCCTTCGTTACATTATCCGAAATACCACACTCCCCCAGCGTGTCCGAGCCCAAGCACAACTTCAGTTGTCACAAATGCACTGCTACACGAGATTCACGCAGGTTAAGAACCGCTGCATAATGGGAGGTAGAGGAAGGGGTGTATTCAGCGACTTCAGGATGGCTAGAGTATGTGATCCCTCTTAAGATCAATCCCGTTTGAGGATCCTACGTCTAAAGTCGTCGAACCCTTGAACGCGCGCTACAATATTCTCAGACTAACTGGATGTGCCTTTTAGTACCAATTCCGACTCAATGCGCTTAGAGGAGATCTACCAGGAGTGAGGAAGGCTAGCTGGTAGACGAATAATGGTTTCTGGGAGCAATCGTCTGTCCAAGGGTGCGATAGAGATGTACAATAAATATGAGACGGGCACCAATGCATTTGACGGCGTTGAAGGTGAAATGTACATATAGCGTGTAAAGATAATCTCTATGATACGGCGCATACCTCAGGCCCTCCTTGCATAGTGATCGGAGAGATTGCGCGTATCGTTCGCAAGCCGCGCTCACTCGGCCATTTGTTGACTTGTTGCCGCAGGAGCGCTATTGCAAAACCTGTGCAGGGCGGTAACTTGACTTTCACCGCCGTTTGTAGTGGCGTTCGGTGGTGCAAACGGTCGACGCGAGCTTTCCATTTTCGTCATTGATAAAAACGACAAGTCTTTTTCCTGAAGTCGCCGCGGACAATCCCAACAACCACCTCAACTTCCACGCGCCAGCTACTATTACTTGGACCACGATATAATCTCTACTGCACCATGTTCCGACGCGTTGTTGAAGGACTTCCGCCAGATGCATCGTATCCCGCGGATCTGGAAAAACTGGGGTAAGATATTTCGACGTTTCGTGCGTTTACCAGACTCTAACATGGAGTCTTCTAGCTATTTCTTAAACAACGATGGCCAAATTCGCATGATGGCATACCCCGACAAGGACTTCCAATTCCATTTCAGTAACCAGGAACGACACAATGAAGTCCACCGGGAGGCTATGCAAGGTGAGTAACGTCTTGAGCGATTTGAGGCTGAAGTAGCTAATGACAACGATGTAGAATGTCAACGCCGACTTGTCCTAGAGCGCCTTTCGGCACTCGGGCTCAACAAACTGTACCTCCCCGAGCTGAGCACTTCTGAGCCTTCAGGTCCACATGTCCCGATCTTGATCCCCTCTGCCGAAATCCTCAAGTCACGCAAACGTGTCATTGTTCTTATCAATGATGACTGCCAGGACCTAGGTGTACTCGCATATCGACGATTGCAACGTGAGCTTGGGGTCAGCGGTGGATCCATCGTCAACTTCATCAAAGAGATTATTCAACGCTCCACCTCGCCCAATGAACCTCCAAGTCTGGTCAAAGATGGTGTTGGTGTCGATGACAAAGCTCGCGAGACTCCAGGTTTCATCATTATGAATTGCGGTCAGCTTTGTTATTCACCAAAGTACAACAAGGCCATGAGTTTGAGGAGCTGGTCGGCGATGCCGAGAAAGTCGATCTGTCACGAGATGACCCGGATCCATCCGGTAGAAAACCGCGTAGAAGGGAACAGCACTCCTCAAGAGCATATTAGGTATGTTTTTGACAATGTTATCAAGAACAAAAACTTTGTAGCAGACAGCGCCGAGATTTACATTGTTGCTATCGAGAGAGGCGCTGAAGACCTGCTGCAAGTTCTTGGGGATGACTGTAAGTCTTATCATGCCTGAATCTGGTTGCCTCATGCTAACGGAACATTAGTCGAAAAATACGCCCCGCGTATCACTGCCATTGCTGCCATGAATTCTCTCGTTGTACGCTCTCAAATCTCCAACCCAAATTTAAGGGCCTTTCTCCAGCAGCGAGCACGCCAATGGGTGGTATCGACCTCCGGTTCCAACGATCCGCGTGAGTGTCTCGATGTACCAGGACATAAGCATGGAGTAGAGATTATCGACAGCTCGAAGATCGCCGACTCTACCACTAGCTCAGATAACCCGAAAGTCGTAGGGTTTGTAGACTGGCTAGAGAAAGTCTCTACTTCCGATACAACCCACTCACTGTCCACCCTTATGGACTCTCTTGCACTATCTACGGGCAACGATGAGCGTAGCGACCCGTCCGACGCGACTGTATCAATCTGGGATCAAATGGACTCATTCTGCCCCACCTTTTCGGATGCGGAGAATCCAACCGGAGCCGGAGAGTGCGTCTTCACTGACACAAAGGTCCAGCACTGTGTCCTCGACTTCTTCGATGAGGTCGCTGAGAGCCCCCACGATTTCCGCAACCCAGATTTCAAGGTCTCTCGAGCTGTCGTCCAGTCAACACAGGACAGCGTCGCCAATGACGTCGAGGAGACAGCAGAGCAAGAAGATGATGGATTTGGACCACTTCTTCCTCCCGAGATGTTGCCCGAGAAAGCCGAGCTTGATGCGATGAGGACTGACCTGGAAGCCATGCAGTCCTCACTACACGCTATACCGGCCGACAAGCCTCAGCTTGAGCTGGGTCGACAAGCACTGGCCAAACGCGTGGAGATATGCGAGCGCCTAGTCGAAGAGAAAACCAAGGAACTTCTGAGCAAAGGCGGACTCGGGGCAGGAGAAGCTGAAGAAATGAGGAGCAAGTGGAAGAAGGTTCCTATGGGCGGGCCCAAGATCAGAATCGCAGGGACCCTGCAAGACCTTGAACTCGTTCGTGCAGCTGGGATATTTGATACACCTGAGGACGAGGAGGCGTTCAAGGATAGAATTGTGGAGGAGTGAAGCTAGATTCAGTGGGGTGAGCTTGGTGTTATGGCAATGCTGCTAGAATGGGCGGCGCAACAAGTGATCAATTCAGATACAAGGTCGGCGAGTTTGCATTTGGGAACGATACAATGATATTCAGACTATCGTTTCTAGCAATGCCTAGAGGGCGCTTTACGGATGATAGTAAATGGTCATGGATAGTCAGTAACCGTAGCTTGTAAATGGAGCTACTAGAAGCTAGTATCATCGATACAATACGCAACCTATTGTAATAGGTAAACGTGAAAATAGCCGGGTAATATAGATGCCCTCTGAACGCCTGTCAATGCAGTCCGCGCACACTTTTTCCAAAAGAATTCCCACGCCAAACCGCGACTTGAAAATGTTCACATCTCTGGACGCTAGACATCCTTCATCAGATCTTCCAGGTCATCGTCATCATCCCAGCCACCACCGCCCCTCCTCGTCACCACAATCTTTTGCTCTTCCTTCTCCTGTTGTTCTGCCACAGCGCCCAACAATTCTTTCAGTTGGTCCTCTGTGACTTTCTGGCGAAGCTGTCCCGTGCGAGCGAGCATAATGAGTCGGTTCTCGATATCGGTTGCGCGGGATTCCTTCACGAGACGGATGCGACCCAGACGGTCGGCAGCTTGCGGGGTCAGGATCTGCGAGAGGAGGGATGTGCGTTGTTCTGCTGTTGGGGCGTTAGTAGTTGAGCAATTTTTGTGCGAGTTCTAGAGTATTATTTTTGGGGTATCTGTGAGTTTCGGAGTTGGTTGGGATGATTGGTGGGCTGAGATTGGATATGGGCTGTGTTGGTTGCGGAGGAATGTGGTTGCACGAGCTAGGGGAGCTTCTGGATGTAGTGGTGCGCGTGGTGCATTGCTGGGGCTGGTTATGAGCAGGAAGGGTGGGCAATTGAGCTCTCGGTGTCTCCATGGTGGCGCAAACAAGGCGCTCGATGGGATTGGAGGGAAGTGTAGGTTGTTGGGCGGACAAAGTAGTTCAGACATGCATGCTCGGCGACCGAAAACGGGGCGTGGACGGAGTTGTAAGAAGAATATTGAGTACCTTCGCGTTGTCTGTACAATGGTCAGTCAAGATCGAGACACTCAGAATCATTGTCTCCGCTGCAGTCACTCTTACCTCTGTGCGTCTTGGTCGGATCCTTCMCCMCCYCCCCCGCCACTGCCACCACCTTGCTGGCGGAGTTGCTCAAGACGGGCGCGTCGAATCTATGGGTGGCATGTGAGTCTTCTGACAGCCAGAAGGGAGTGGTAGGGTAGTCACCTCTTCGAGATCGGCATCAGACATTTTGGGCTGGTGGTGCTATGTGAAGGTCGGGGGAGCAGTGTGTCTACGCGGGGTATCACGATTTGGCGATGCCTAGCCTTCCAAAAGTTGGGTTGGAGTTCGGTGCGATTTTGGGTTAGTGGGCTAGTGGTTGCTGCACGTGCGGGCGGGGGCTTGAGAGGCTTGAGCGCTCGGGAGGGAAGGGAAGGGAAGGGACTGGGGACCAAGCGATTCCAAGGCGACGCATGGCAAGGCAAGGCAAGTCGCGCCGTCGCTCCCAGTAGTGAGCATCCTGCTTTGCTAGGTTCGCCTGCTTTGCTTGCAGGTGCTCGTCCTATCCTATCCCATGACTTCATCCAAGCACGCTGCCGCCGCCAGTCACCTCCGCTGTCCAAAGTCTATCATCTGCCATCTACCATCTGCCATCATCATGATTCAGCAAAATCCTCACTCATACGCGCATACAGTTAAGGTGTGGTGCGGTTCGGTGCGGCGGTTAAGCAGTGAGATGGATGCGTAGCTGGGCTGCATGCAGGGCAGATTGGTTAGATTGAGCAGATCGGGTGCAATTGACAATTGATACTGCTTCCCATATTAAGGCCCGGGGCCCAGTCGCAAGGCAATAATCAGCGGGCGCCGCATAAGGCACAACGGCAATACAGCTAATCATTTGACGGCTCCATTTCCTCCTGGCGGTCACTCGCTACCGGGCCAGTAAGCACCGGCGTTTCGAGGGACGTACCTGTAAAAAGCAAAAGCTGCGCCCAATTGCGGACGGGGGCATTTGGGAATTTTTGCGGGCAGTGGGCAGCATTAAGGACATGATAGATTAATGCGGCGAAGAAACGTGGAATGTCTGTTAGCGATTCCCGAAATAGATAGAGTGCTTCAGGAGTAACCGTGTAATTAGGGTGACAAGTGACAGCGACGGTACTCACTCCTAGCTCGAGAGTAGTACTCCGTAGTGACGAGAGAGGCGATGAGAGGCTCAGTGTTTTCGCTAATGTCGCACAAACGGCTCGCCTGCTGACACTGACACTGGCGAAGGACTCGTTGTTCCACCCATGGTGCGAGACTCGAGTGGGAGTGCGAGCCTTCGCTGTAAGCAGCATTGTATATTCAATGTAGCAGGGCAGCGCATTCCATGTAGCTCTTCCCTAAAGGAAAGGCCGCTTGTAAGCACGACGATGGCTCAGGGCCGAGCTATCCTGTCCTTCCAGGCTCCTCTCTCGATACCCGACCCCGGTACCCACCTGCAGAGAGAGACTGGGCCCGAGGGCGAGGGCGCAGTGCGGGTGTGTGTGGGCGTGAGGTGAGGCTTGGTTGATGTTTCCGCGTCGGGCTCTGGATGCGAACACTGCGCCTGCGCCTGCCGCCAGCAACAGCCAGCAACGCCAGCAACCCAGGCGGGCCCAGCGCCTGCTTTCCCTGCACGACTCGTTGCACCTGCCCCGACTGGCTGATCATCGTCTCTCCACTCCGCTTTCCCTCTAGATAGTCCATCGTGCCTGCCCTCGCCCGTCCCATCTCCTCATCCTCATCCTCATCCTCTATCGACTCCGCTCCTTCATCCCATCTCTGTCTCTCCCTCTTCTCTTCATCCGTCCGCGAACGGCTTCAACTCCATTCACGATTCCATCCCCCGCCAAGCTGCCCCCAATGCACCCCTGTTGATTCTGTTTCTCTTCTTTGCTCTGTCGTCACTCCTTTGTCTCCGCCTCTGCCTTCCCTGTTCCACCATCCGGCCAACCCTCTCCCTGACATGGCTGAGTACGTACCCACACGCCCATCTACCAGATCAAACTGCCATTCCTGCTATAACACAATTGTTCCGCTTTAGAAACATGACTGACATCACATTGTCCTATAGATTTATCGCGCCTTGGGTCCGCGCCCCCGGGGCCACCGGCAACGTCACTCCCTCACAGCTGCAATCACAGCTCCGCACATTGCAGGCCAAACCAGCAACCAAGCACGTCGTCACTAAATCCATATCCACCCCACACCTAGGAAAGATAGCCCAGCAACAACCTCCGCCTCCACCACCAGTTCGCTCAGAGAGTGAGGTCATGAACACAATCCCTGACCCCAGGTCCCCTACACCACAATCCGCCTTGACACGGAATAACTCCACCGACTCCAGCATGCACCCCGATCTAAGCCAGGAAGTAGCAACGCTGAGCACCAAGCTGGTCAACGCCATCAACCACCAAACTACCTTAGATGATACCCTGCAACAAACGAGACATGACCTTGACGCCATACGAGAGAAAATGGTAAAATTCAAGGGCAAGACAGAGGAGTATGAGGAGATGATAGCGACGGGTGCTCTCGTGGAAAAGGAAGTGTATGAGAAGATGGAAAAGCAATTCTTAAGTGAGATAGAGGACGAGCGAAAGCGAAGGTCGGACGCGGAGAAGGCTAAAAGAAAAGTTGATGCTGAGGTTGAAACTTTGACCTCAGCGCTCTTCGAAGAAGCTAATGGGGTGAGTAATTTTGGATCCGAGCGTTATCAGGGCTAACATTTTGTAGATGGTGGCAGCAGCTCGTAAAGAAACCGAAGCTTCCGAAAAACGTAACGAGCAGCTCAAGCAGCAATTGAAGGATGCAGAGGTCGTCCAAACATCACTCCTGGAACAGTTGTCAGATCTCAAAGCCGTCATGGAGAAGATGAGCTCCGATCGTGATGAGAATGAAAGCAGCACTCTTCCAACGACCACTGCCCCTTCAACTCCCGGTATCACTCCAGCAGACAAGATGAGCAAGCTTTTTGAAGCGGCCAACCTGACACCCAATACGCCTGGTTCTGACGAGATCGCTCCCGACCATCCTTTACATTTCTCTCACCTCATTCATCCAGTACTCCGTTCAGATTTGACTTCATTCAGAGAATTCCAGGAGATGCTCAAAATCAGCACACGGTCGGCACCAAGCAGTCGCGTCTCTAGTGGGAATTATGGTAGTCTCAATGTCCTCGGGCTTGGATCTCTTACTAACAACTCCACAACCTCTCTTCCCTCATCTAAGTCTCCTAATTCTATCGGAACTAATTCACCCCGCGACTCTCTCGCGGGTGTCGGTATGCCGAACCTTAAGGACGAGAAATACTACAAGCGCGCCATAACCGAGGATATTGAGCCCACGTTACGCCTGGATATTGCCCCTGGATTATCTTGGATGGCACGTCGCACAGTCCTCAACAGCATTACGGTCGGCTCTCTTGTCGTTGAGCCAAACCCCCCTCCACCAAAATTCCGCGGCCCCATCTTCCCATGTTCTTTGTGCGGCGAGAGTAGAGTCGGCGAGCTGTACGCGAGGAAGTACCGCTTCAAGTCATCTGAAACCGATGAGACAAAACACCCCCTTTGTGACTGGTGTCTCGGCAGGGTCCGGGCGACATGCGATTACATTGGTTTTCTCAGGCTGGTCGCTGCGGGTCACTGGAGAGCCGAAACAGATGACGAAAAGAAGGGTGCCTGGGAGGAGAGTGTTCGTCTTCGTGAACGCATGTTTTGGGCCCGTATAGGTGGAGGCGTAGTTCCTGCATTTATTTCTACTAGAGACAGTCCACGGAGCCCCGTGTTCGCGAACGGAAATGGAAAGGAAGTTGAGACTAGGACGAGCGAGGAAAGCCGAACATCAATGAATCACCCTTTGGACTCCGCGGTGGATATGTCCGAGCCGAGCAAGGACACACTAAAGAGCGAGGAAGATCCGTTCCAGTCGAATGAAGAGGAAAAGGTGAAGAGAGTATCGATTGGAAAGACTGTTATCTCGAATGAATCAACTCCTTCCCAGACTTTGACAAACGAGGAGGAGGAGAAGATCGAGGCGGAAGCAGAAACGCAGCTTCATAATGAAGTACAGAAGTCTGTGGAAGCCAAAGAGACGGAGCTGAAGCATCAGCGATCCGTTTCCACACCCATCAGCCCCGAGCCAGCTCCAAGGAAGAAGGATGAGAGGTTAAGCCTTACCATCCCTGGGTCCTTCGAGTAGATATCTATATTCTGTCTTTCCTCTCACCGTTTCGCATAACTGTCTTGCAAACGGTCTCACATAGCTTAGCCGCGACGGCTCCGACCACCGATTACGCCTTCGTTTACGCATACGCATCATTTATCCATTATCGACACTCGTTTAATCTAATTAACCGGACGACCATTCGTAAATATCGATACCAAAGCAGCATTTTTATTGGTTTCAAGAATTTTTGAGGATTGAGGTTGTCTGTCTTTTCAGCATGCATGGGGTTATTTGCATATACAAAAGGGATTGGGTTTCCGGTTTATTCGTCTGCTTGTAATAGTACGATACCAGGAGTTTCTGGCAGGATTGGACGTGCAATTGGGCGTTTGAAAGAGTTTTATTTGACCGTTTTCATTCCGTGTATGATACTTATTGATACCAAAGGAGTTGCTGGGGCTCGTTACGGCTTTTCATTCGCATTTTCAGGCTGGACTTGTCAAGACGTTGGGAGCAATTCCTTGTTTGAATTTTAGTGGCCCCTACATGGGTGGTCTACATACTTGTGCTAGCACTGATAATGCCATGCATCATGTTCCCAAAAATACAAGACCCTGTAATTATTGTGACCAGGTCGTGTGATGGCGCCTTGTTCGTACAGCCCTCGCAAAGCGCATTCGTGCATAGAGGCGTTTGATTCCTGTGACAACGCTGCCTCATGTCGTGAAGTCATTCTCTCATGATGATCTTATGATACGTGTTAGCATGGGCCTGTTGCTAGTTGGGAAAGTAACTCTACCATGAACAATTTGTCTTCTCCCAGGTTCGAGTGTTGCGGCCTTTACGTGAGTTTGCTTGGGTTCGGAATCTCCAAAGATGACCCTTCAAGCGCCCTTTCCCTTTCTCTTTTTGCTCAATGGTCCTTCGAGCAAGGCCTTGAAGGTTTCGTTATGGCTGCGAGGGGCGCGCTGACTGTCGTCTTTGCTCGGAATGATGACCTCAGGCTCTGCGCCGTCGGCGTTGGAATTGCCAATAGCGGAAGATTGTGCGGCACGGTTGCGCTTCTTTTTCTTCCTCTCGCGCCTTTCGGCCTTACGTTCATTCTTGCTCTCGCGTGTCTCCTTCCAGGTCTTGCGCCTGGAGGACTCTGGGGCAGTCTTGGAAGGTTTGTCGGCGCCAAGATCGTCGCCGTAGAGTTCGGCATTTTCGCTATCGACATTGACTTCCTCCTGACTATTGCTCTCGTTAGGCTCGGTCTCAGCTGTAAGTTCAACCTTCGGCATGCTCTCTAACTTCTTGGTCTCTTCAGCGTCGTCGAATTTGATACTCTGAGATTGCTTTGGGTTCCCTTTCTTGGCATTAGCACCTCCAATCCCACCCTGACGGTCAAGGGGAGCGTTACCGGCAATTCCATGCTTGATGAAACGTGCCGCAGCAGCTTTGTCGATCCTAGGCCTCTTCTTTTCCATCTCTGGCCCCTTCTCCGCAGCATCTATCTTCTTGAAGTACCCCTTCAACCTTCCCAACTCTTTAAAGACAGCATGTCCTTTAGCGTCGGCCCCCGAAGACTGCAAAGCAGAAAAGATGATCGATTGAATGGCGTACGCGGCATGTACGTTTAGTTTCGCTTTGTCCAACAACGGGAGTGAAGACGCGAGTTCCGGAAGCGAAGTCTTGAGGAGCGGCGCTAGAACTTCCTCAAGCTCGTCAATATTAGCTTCATAGTCCTCGATTTTGGCTGGAACTGAGGCGGAAGCGTCCATTATGCCGTGCTAAGCACGACTAGGATGCGTGCGAGGGTTGTTAGTTGTGTATCGTCTTAGGTGAAGTTCGAAACCCTGCCCTTTGAACTTTTGGGCGGGCCGAGGGTTTCTCCGCGCCGATGGAGAACTTCGCGATCGTAGACATCATCAATCAGATATCCCTTTCATAATTTCTGATACCCGTTTCATTGCGATCGTTTCATTGAGCGCTATTGGTAATCTATTTGTAGATTGTGGACGTTCTTCACCCTGTCTTCCTTCCCTTTTTCACATTTCCTCCCCAGGCTTCGGCCTCGGATACCTCACATACAATCGCGATGTCTTGTAGGTAACAATTACCCCGGCCGGGTGGCCTCATTTCATGGTAGCGGATCTTCAAAGAGCTGGTGGGATTCACAGCGGAGAGATCCACCGGATGAGCAGCAGAGCGGGTGCGTACAAAGCATTCTGAGATCAAAATATAACGCCCGACTAACTCAACGTAGTCCGGAGAATAACCAAACCTCCCCAAATTCTTCCGCCAAATCGCGAAACGTTGCCGACTTCTACCGTGCCCAAAATGTCAATAATCGCCGAGTTCATATCCTAGGAGTAGGAAGCTTGGGACAGTTCATTGCTCACTCGCTGCGAGGACTCGTAAATCCACCACCAGTAACATTACTGTTTCAAAGCTGGCACGAAATGAATGAGTGGGAACAGTCAAATAAAACCTTGGGAATAACGACGGACGGCATCGTAGAGAGAAGAAGCGGGTTTGATGCGGAATTGGCTCTACGCCGGCCACGTTTTCACGGGAAAGAGATACGCTCCCAAGGCCAGCATGCATGGCGAGATTCGCGGAAGCCGTTGGCTACCGATGGCATTGACTACGATATCAAGGATGGAGAGTCCACAGAGCCGATCGAAACTCTCATAGTGTGCTCTAGGACTACTTCTCTTTTGCAATCACTTTCTGCTGTAAGACACAGACTACACAAAGACTCTGTGATTCTGTTCCTACAGAATGGGATGGGCTTCTTGGAAAAAGTCAATGAGGAGACATTTCCAGACCCTGAAACAAGGCCACAATATATGCAAGGCGTATCATCCCATCATGTGTATGGGAGTCCCACTAGGCGTTTTGATTCCAATCATCATGGCTTCGGAACAATCTCTATAGGGCTTCTTCCGCACGAGCGAAATCGCAAACCAGGTCCATATTCCCCAACGACCAAGTTCAGAGCGGATGGCCAACGAACAGCGAGTCCGATGCCGCAGGAACCAAAGGATTCTAATAGCTTGGATGCTGGCACACCCAGTCCCACACGAGCAACTTTCAGATGGACGCCTAACAATCGGTACCTCCTGCGGACGCTTCTCCGAGCTCATGTACTCTCCGCCACAGCCTTCTCTCCTCCCGACTTGCTCCAGCTGCAGTTAGAAAGATTAGTCATGAACGCCATCATTTACCCCTTGTCGGTCATGCTTGACGCGCGTAACGGCGCAATCTTGTACAATTACTCTTTGACACGCGTAATACGTCTTCTTCTTTCGGAGATCAGTCTCGTTGTTCGCGGGCTCCCCGAGCTTCAATACATACCCAACGTATCTCAGCGATTCGACCCCGGCCGCCTAGAGACAATGATCATTGGTATGGCGAATCGGACTAAAGATGATATCAGTAGTATGCTTTCTGATGTTCGCAATGGAAAGCAGACGGATATTGAATATTACAATGGATGGATAGTGAGAAAAGGTGAAGAGCAGGGCGTTCGATGTTTCATGAATTATATGCTACTGAACATGGTCAAAGGAAAGGGGAATATGGTACAAAAGGAAATGTCGGAGGATCTACCTTTCGTAGAAGGCCGAAAAGGGGAAGGTAAAGTAGTCGTAAAAGAGGAGTCTAGTACAAGGGACTACATGTCGTGAATAACGGTAAATTCATAGTACACGACTATTGTGTGTCTATGCTGTATGATAGTTTTCGATGATAAAGCATGGTCGTCCAATGTAGATGACATATAACATCAAAGGTCTTGGCCCCGTGAGTACCCGATATTTGGAAATCATCACTGTGCAGAGCTTGGATCTATTTGAGCATTCATCCAATGGAAATCCTCGCTTACATCACACTTCTTTTAGTCGGAACTTCCGACGCCTCGGTCCGTTTAGGCCGGCTGTCGATCCTTCTCGAACCTCAAGCTTCGACTTCTCTTGCCTCTTCATCTTCACAACCCACCAGCAACCGTTTCACGACTCCACAACCCTTCAATTAGATCCGCTCATCTTCAACGAACACCCATAACATCAAAAATGCCTCGTCAACGTGGTGGAGCTGCCCCTCGCCGCCCAACGGCCGCACCCGCACCAAAGCCCGCTGCTCCGGTTCCTGCTCCAGCAAGACATTCTTCGACAGCCGCGCATCCTCCTCAACAGCAACATGCACCACCGCAGCAGCAAGCGCCCGCTCCTCAGGCTAGCCAAGGTCCTGGATTGTTCGCCAACATGGCCAGTACCGCTGCGTAAGTTCTACCAAAACACAATCTTTCTGCCTAGATCGGGAGAGCAAAGAAGCAAAACGGCGAACCATCCGCTCAAAGCAGGATCGCAAGGCTCGACCTACCTACTTGATTTTCTGCATCAAAGTACATCTGCTAATATTATTTCTACAGCGGTGTTGCCGTAGGATCTTCTATCGGCCATGCCATCGGCGGCTTCTTCTCCGGTGGCGGCTCTGCTCCCGCCGAGCAGCAACCAGCGTCAAACGACTTCGCACAGCAACATCAGCAAGTAAACATGCAAAACCAGAGCGGTGCATGCCAGGCCCAGATTGGCGACTTCCGCAAGTGCATGGACGAGAACCAGGGCAGTTTGAACAT
Source organism: Nigrograna mackinnonii (assembly GCA_001007845.1). Lineage (NCBI taxonomy): Eukaryota > Fungi > Ascomycota > Dothideomycetes > Pleosporales > Nigrogranaceae > Nigrograna > Nigrograna mackinnonii. The sequence goes on along the minus strand of JGVQ01000007.1, from coordinate 180,927 downwards.
CTGCGGGTGGTATCTGGATCAGTTGAAGGCATGCCAGGCCGCGGCTAGTCAGTACTAGATGTATTTGTGCGATGGTAGAGAGAGAGGTCGGGTAGAAAGGTGTCGGATTTGCAATTCTTGAGAGAGGTGGATGGGGCTGAGCATGGATTGGACAAGCGGCATCAAAACTCTGCATCTGCATCTGCATTCTGGATGGAATTTTATCAAAGTGGTTATCTGTATAGTATCAGCAATAAAGCCCAATCACCACTTTCAACTAATATCATCATCGACACAGTTCATGTCGTGTCCGAGCACCGCAAAGTACAGTCCAAGTGTGTGCTCTGCTCGCAGTGTGGGGGCTTTTTAATTTATCATCCAAACCTATGAGCTTGAACTTCCAATCCACATTTAAAACACACAAGGGCTGGATATGACCTGTACCCCTCCAGTGTGAAATTATCTCTTCCATTGTCTACTGGGGTCCAAAACAGCCCTTGTATCTTTAACCTCAACTTCCATAGAAAAAAAAGGCCAATTATCAGAACTTTATATGGGCGTTCAGAACCCCCTTCTACTTTGAAATTCTAACATAAATCACCTTGTAGTGTTGATTGGTTTGTAGATGCCCGGAAGCAAGGGAGGAGAGGCGACATGGCTCGAGGGKTTCAAACTCGACCGAGACCTAAATCAACCTATAATATTCTCCTGGTTTTGAGCAAGACTATTGTCTTGCAGAGGTCAGGGTCGTGTGTCTAGATGTTATGGATGCTGGCTTGTGGCCCCGCATTGTGTGTCTTTGCCTCGTTATGCGCGTGGCGGTCGGCCTCTGGAGTCGATCATCGGTTTGAGATGGAAAGATAAGGATGGCGTTCGATGCATTTTATTTATAGTCGTTGCACGGCTTCGAATTCGAATCTAGATCGATGGATTTGAATTAGGCGCCAGAAGACATCAACAACCATTTTAAATTTCTCGATAGTAAATCAAAATTTCTAATATCTGGTTTTGTCTCAACCCTCGATACCGCGGCGACTACATCCACGTATCAACCGTTTTTCCCCCCTGACTTCCCCCTCCCCCAACAGCAAATCTCACAATTCACATTCCAGTCAACAAAAAACGTTGCAACCCGCATCGGAATGCAATGCAACACAAGATAATTTCCCAACCGGCCCTCCCTTAAAAGAGAAAAACTTGTCGGCGCATCCCCCCATTCATCCCCCTTGTGACAAAGATACCTACCTTACCTATCACGCCTTTCCTTCCTTACCCTTGTAATATTCTTCTTCGATTCGATCTGAGTCTGGGTCTCTGACGTGGGACGATACGATACCTTCGCTTTTTTTTTTATATATCGCTCATTCACAAGGGTCAAAATCATACTTCAGTCGTATCGATACGGGATACACCGAGATAATCGGGATCTGAAGGTCACGATGGTGCGGCGCTGGCAGACCCTGCTGACGGCCACGACGGCTCTGTTTTCAGCAGCCGTTGTTGTCGTCGAAGCGAGCCCGATAGATCATTCTAAACGGGCTTGTGCTCTGAAGAGTACGGTTGGTCAAGTGGATCCCATCGTCGACACCGACCCCATACCGCAAGGTGCAGAAACACCCGCTGAGGATTTCGCGCTCGATGGATTTAAATCCCAGGGAGATGGACAGATACAACAGTCTGATCCAGACCAAGAGGCGGATTTTCCGTTGCTGCCATTACCGTTGATACTGGATTTTTTTGGCCCGATAAGTTTAGATGAAGAAGACGTCGATCCATTCACGCTTGAGACACTGGCAACGCAAGATTCTCAGGCTACAGCGCCAGATGCGGAGACGGAGGAACTCGAGGGTGAAGAAGTGGAGGATGAAGGAGCAGGGAATGGCACGGCTATATTTGTGGTAAATCTGCTCCAGGACCCAACGATCGCAGAGCTATCCGACGAGTCCATTGAAACAGACGCGAGTGGCGTCCAGCAGCAACTACCAAATACAATTGATCCATTGACGGATGTCGATCTCACTGCCGGAAATAGTTGGTTTGGAACCGATCAGACTTCCAAGGTGCGTCTTGAAACTTTCTTTTTCACTTGAGCTTTTTTCGTCGAGATCTGCTGCGGAAACTCTGTGCTCTTGGTTTGTAATTTTGCGTACTTTGTTTGCGACTTGGTTCTCGTTCTCGTTCTTGTAGAGAGGGGCTTTGTATGCTGTGATTTCGTGGATGAGTGGTGTTGGATGAGTACCGTGAAGGGGTGGAAAAGGGTTGACAAGGTAAGATGGAACTCCACCCCTGATATATTTGAACAATGGTGGCTAATTCTTGCAACACCGTCTCCAACGGCGCAGCTTTTCCTCCAGGTGGATACCGTGGAGAGCTTTGGAAAGATGGCAAGGACGTGGCGTCGTTAGATCGCTAGGCAAAAGAAAATGGGACAGGTCAACGAGGGAATGGGCGATATGATGGCGGACTTGACGGGAGAATACAGATTTGATACCTGACTTTGTACTGTAATCCTGGTTAAATTCCGAAAGAGTAGATTATGAATTTCTGTATGAGGAGCATAGGCTTGTCGAAAGTAGAGGAGACCTTCGAACGACGAGTGCCTCTACAAGCCATTCGAAAGTTCTGTTCTTCAATTACGTGGGTCAAAGACCTGGACAGTAGCATGTGAAGAGACATGTATTGGCAGTAGGGTATTTACATTCGGCAATCCGTACAATTCATCGACTTCCAGACTTGGGTATCATACATTTGTCTTACATACCGGTCTATAAGGCCTTATTTTCGATTCGATTCCTCTTCATTCGGCTCAAAGTTGAGCTATGGGCCAAGTTAGAATGAATATACATGGTTGTCTGCGGCTTTTACTTACCTGATTGCCGTTGTACAGTTGCTGGCTCCTTGGTTCCCTATCGCGCTGATCTGCTAGTGTTCTGACCCGAATATTGGCAGAATTTGGCGTTTCCGGCCTTGCATCATTCAGCGTCCTTCCTGCTTGGGATTGTTCTTCTTGCTGTGCAGATTCTCCTCCATAGCCAACAACAGAGCCCAGAGCGCTCCCAACGTAGCCCACAGTGTTGTACGCGAGATTGAAAGCACCACCAACGAGGCCGGTTACACCACCGACCACGCCTCCAACTACACCCCCACTGCTGCCAGAATATGCTTCTGTGTACCCTTTGACGGGTATCAGGACGAGAGTCGCTGAGGGGGCCAAATCTATATCTCCAAGCGTTTCAGCCTCGTCCCCAGCTGATAATTCCTTACTAGGTAGCGGTGCGAGTATTTGCTTAAAATAATACGGTGGATGTCTCTCATTCGGGTTCTCGGCCCTTGCAGCAAAGGCCTCGTCGATCCAAGGTCGTACGTCGTCCTGTAAACTCGCACTGCGTGGGAATGTGGAACGTATGGTACGGCCGTCAAATAATCTCACATTCAGGTGGACATCCTTGGCTTGTGATCCTCTATTGCTCGTGGAGCCAAGGTTCTGCTCCGTGACCGGTGATGCCTCCGCAAGTCGCTCTCTTTCCGCTTTTCGGGCTTCCGCTTGTGCCTTTCTCTCAGCCTTGTCTGCTTCTATGCGCGCTTGTATCCTAGCCAACTCGTCCTTCTCTTCTTGCTTCTTCTTTCGAATTGCGTCTCGAGCAGACTGTTGCACTGCTTTGGTTGAGGATGAGCCTTGACTGGTTTGTGCGGATGTGGCCTTTTGCTTTCCTTTTGCTTGTGTTGGAGTGGCCGAAGAAGTCGTAGCAGGAGGGATGGCGGCTGGAGTTTGATCAAAGGACTCGACTACGCTGGTATCTTGTGTATGATCCGAAATGGACGCTTCGCGACTTGATGCACTTATTGCCGAAGTAGTTCCTGGTATTGGATCTGCTCCAAGCACCTTTCGAATTCTATTTATGAACTCGTTTTGATCCACTCCTCCCTCTAGATGTTCCTTAAGCTGGCCATTACTGGAATCGGTCAATTAGTGATGGACGTATAAGGACTGATCAAGGACATATTACGCACTGTATTACTACGAAGTTCGGCGTCTTGGATATTGGGCAGAAGGCAGACAGGAAACCGGCTTCGGTAGACTCGGCTTCTATTCGAAGTAGGATCGCTTTCTGAGAGAGGAGGCTAGATATCTAGAACTGAATCAGCGCAATGCCATCTTTAAAAGAAAATTCATTTACATACCCAACCACTTCGTAGCCATTCATTCTCCCATGTTTCACTCTCTTGGGTGTCGTCTGGACACCGTCGCCGTAAGTATCTAGCCTTGGAGGATATCTGCTGTATATTACTCACCTCGCACGAAACAAGCGACAAGCTTCTGCTCCTGGATAGCGAGGCTTATGCCGCTCTGCAGACTCCCTTGGTGGAACATGTTGCGTGTGTTGACCGCCCACGTCGAGTTGGGGCAGATGTTGTGGGGTCAAAGTGGGCTGGAGCTTCGCGAAGCTTTGGAGATCCCTGTCAATCAGGGCAAAGCCACCGCGGGCGGGCCGCGGCGAACCTCACCTGACGGCTGCACAATCACATGCACACCAGTACTGGACACAGGCACGCCCTTGAATTGGAGAGTCGGAGAATGAGCGGAGATGAAAATCAATCATGAACGGTATCTGAAATGCAAGAATCTATCAGGAATGAGAAAAACCATGATCCACCATATTCCTTCTTTGCTAAAGGAGAGCACAGCGAGATCCGTGGTTGCTCCACTATCTACACGCAAATGTACGAAGATGCTGCTGGACCATGCTAATCCTAAGGAAAAAAAGGGGGCTCTGAATGCAAACACGACAAAAACCGACTCCCGCTAAGCCCGTAGAAGATGCTCCCTTGCACCTGGCCTTGAATGTAGAGTCCCAGGTTGATTCCCAGCATGAGTTGGAACTTGTGAAGCAATGCACCTCCAGTGACTGCTTCCAAGCTCGCCATAAAGCCATCGTAAGGATTACCGAACGCTATTCAAGCCTCTAGGATGGCTTCCTACACCAATTTCTCGCTTCCTCGTCGCGCCTCTAGACTCTTCTTTATAGAATAGTGCACTTGCTCTTTCCTCCTGTTCTCTTTGCTATCTGAGGACGTGGACTGAGGACGGCACTTGTACACGTTAGTATGCTGCCTAATCCGGTGTCAACACAAACTCACCGAATGGCCTCGTCAAAAACGCTCTTGAGGTTCCTCTGTGTGAGTGCTGAGCACTCAAGGTATTTGACCGCCCTGATCTCCTTCGAAACCATCACGGCCTGCTCGTATTGAATCGGAGACATCTTCTTCTGTCGGAGGCTCTCCTTGGTAGCTTCGTCGTCTCGCAAATCTAACTTGGTACCGACGAGGATAATAGGAACACCGGGCGCATGGTGATCGATTTCCGGGTACCACTACAACTAGATTTAGTTTGCTGTATATATATACCGACAAAGAGAGTATCGAACCTTGGCCTTGACGTTGTCAAATGATGGTGGGCTGACAATTGAGAAACAAATCAAGAAAACGTCAGTCTGTGGGTATGAAAGCGGTCGCAAGCGGTCGTAATCTTCTTGTCCTGCGGTATCCCACAGGCCAAGGCTTATAGGTTTTCCATCAACCATAACATTTGCAGAGTAGTTATCGAAGCTTTGGGGGGATAATTAGAGTTGGATTGCACGACCGGTTCTTGAGACTCACACAGTGGGGATGTACTCTCCCGGGAAGGCATTTGTTGTGTAAGAGATGAGAAGGCATGTCTGTAGATACAAAGTCAGAGATAGGTCATTGTGGGCAATGGCAAACATGGTAGCTTCTTACCTTGCCAACGGCACCGTCGCCGGTCACGACACACTACCAAAGCGATCAGTATAATTGCCGAGATGTGAATTCAGGTTGTTGGAGCGCATGTATACCTTCAAGGACTGGGTTGTAGGTGCAGCCATGGCGTGGGTGGCTGGTTTTGAGATGTGGGCGAAGCTGCAGGCGGTGACTTTCTGAGCGACGACCCGAGGCAAAGGCGGTGTCGCTGGTGCGGAGGAGCGAAATGTGGGAGCAGATCAAGAGGGGGAACTCGAGCGGCGATGAGCAAGCAATGGAGAGTCTCGTGTAGAGGGTGTGGCGAGAGAGAGAGAGAAGGCACCGGTGGTTTGGATGGGCGATGGAAGCTATCTGCAGCAGACGAGGGGGCGTTTTATCTTGGCTCGCAGGGCGAGGATGAAGCGGGTTGCGGGTGTGTAGCGAAGAGAGCTCTGCGAGACTGGGGGGGGACGGGGGGGAAGGAGGGCTTTTGTTGTTTGGCGTCTGGCAGGAGGATATCTATCGGACGGCGGGCCTTGGGGAAGGGGAAATATCACAGAGAGGAATTCACGATGCGCACCGAAGAGGAGGGCGTGTGAGAAGCTTAGATTGGTAGAGTGAATGGTGAAGCCTCGAGGAAGGCCGGCGGCATGAAACCAATCTGAAGCAGTATCGCAGGCCAAGCGCACCTGCGGGCCACTCACCGCCCGCCTCACACCAACCCACCCACGCCAACCAGTTTGTGCAGTGCCAGTGTGCCAGTGTGCCAGTGTGCCAGTGTGCCAGTACCAAGTGCAAGTGCAAGTGCGAGTGCAAGCGCAAGTGCCAGTGCCAATGGCCAGTCGGCCCCCAAGTATGTATCTTCTACCTACTTAGTGCCAGCCAGCGAGAGCGAAAGCACACACACACATACGAGAAAGAGAGAGAGAGAGAGACACACACACAGAGAGAGAGAGCCAGGGCGAGGAGGAGGAGGAGAGGGTAACGAAAGTATCTACTGTGTTAGCGTCGTCCATCCTCCTTCTCCTCCTCTCCTCCTCGTAGCTGCACACACTCTGCGCGCTGCACACTGCACTCTGCACTCTGCACACGCCCGCCCCATGGTCGCCCGCTGATAGGCAGTCTCCAGTCCTTTTTTCAACCACTCGCACCGCAAGAATGTCCCCTCAACTCCTCACATTTTATCCAACCTTTTTACCCTGTCCTATCCTGTCCTCTCCCTCCTCTGCTCCCTCCAAGTCCACTCTTGTCGTCCCCGCCCGCGTCGGGATCCCCTTACCGCACCTTGCTGCCGCCTTGCCTTCTCTCCACCTGCACTAAGCTACTACTGCAACCATTCCATCATTCATCACTCCATCCCTCACTGACTCCGAAGCCCGTCCTACCCAAAAACCCCGCCGCCAGGGCCTTTGCTCGCGGATCGACGTCTTCTGCTCGACCACTTCCCTCCCACCCTACCACCCCTCCCACCTCGCCTCTGCGCCACTGCTGCGCGCATCCCATTGTCCTGCATGATCCCCATGTGCCACGGAAACGCTCTCCAGACGGATCGTGGAGGTTACAGTTCTGAATCAATCGTTCAACTTTCCACACCTCCCAAAACATTTCACCTCCCCCTTCCACTTCGGGTCAAGCATAATGTCTACCGTCTCATCCGGCATTCCCATCACCTTCTCACCACACCCGTCCGTCGCCCTGGTAATACGGACATTCTAATCGACCTTTTGGTGCGCCGCGCCACCTCATTCGTCCGATGCCATGCAATCTTCCGGCTTTCCTGTGTAGGTTGTTGTCCTCGTCTTGGCGCCTCCCCTCTACTTTACTGCATTCCTCCCCTCGTAGTTCTACTCCCTCTCATCAAAGATGCAGGACAGCCGGATTGCCGCTTACCCATATATCAGCCACTTCAAACAAGTCATCAATGGTCGTTCTTTCATATTTTCCAATTGTGTCGACGATATTCGTGCAGCCCCGTTTGTCACCGTCATGTGGCTAAAGGTGTGGCTAAGGAAGAGCATCCGAATCTTGTCGTGAAACCTGTCGTCATATCTCAATACTTGGAGATACAGCAGTGAACCACAGTAGCTAAAGGTACTAAAGGGCCACCCGCAGTAAAGCATCCGTCTACACGGCTAAATGCTCTGTATTTCAACCGTGAGGAAGTATTGACGGGGAGGCAGGACTGGAAACTTCCCCAACAGCGAAACCACCCTAGCCTTGTCTGAGAAGACTAAGTGTGAAAAGAATAGGGGTTCCTTATAAGGCCTTCTGAGCGATGAGAATTAAAGACTCGCCACTTAAGTAGAAGAAAGACGAATAGGCTCTTCTGATTAAGAAAAGGCTTTCATAGACATAGATACCGCTTATACTAATAGTTCTTGTAGTGATGAGTTGTGGGGTCATTCGGCTATTTTCTGCGACTACGTGGCTGCCTCTAGCTGAAGCTAGACATGAAGATTCCTGGGAAAGACTACAATAGTTTGAGGAAATTCGGCTTCGGACATCATGTCCAATATTGCGTTGTTCAGTCAAGTCGAGGGCACGCCCGCTCCGGATGCCACAATGCCGCTCCTAGAAGAGTCCGACACGCAGGGTCTTGCAAACAATCTTATCCGGAATATGTTTCGCGGATCAGTAAATGTACACCGAGTCCGTCCAAGTCAGAGATCCCAAGCCAGATGATGTGTGCATTCGCCGATCATCCGGATGTGATAAATGGTCTTCTTGAATTCTAGATGTATCGCACCGAATGACTATGCACTGTGCTTAGAGCACGGCAGGGTTCACGGGAGCCTCGTCAACAACATATACAAGCATCCTAGCGCCGACGTTAAATGACATTGCGATCCATATATTGTTCAAGCACACTCACCGAGCAGAACTATGATCTCATGGTCATTACTCTTTGTATATGCAAGACTCTAAGATGCCCACCTCCCGCTTAGAAAAAGAGCAGGAAACCACTTCCAGCCTGCTCGCCTAATTCTTTAAACTCCTCGCGGAGGAGCAATTTGAGGAGGGCTATATGCAGTTCCTTCATGTCAAGGATACCACGCTTCTTCTGATCGATGTAAGAAACATCAACGGCAATGTGCTTCAGATTTGCTGTAGATAAGGCCTTTTCGTCAAGAAGAGCGGAAAGCCGCTCTGGAGTACCAACACCGTAATCTATCCTAGCCAGTGTTAGCGGTCCATAAATCTCAAAGCCCTAAGAAATACAAACTTATTCTTCTGGAGCAAAGTGACTTGCTCAGCTAGCTTGATATGCTTCGCGAATAACTTCGCCACATTTGGTTTCTTGACGCCCTGTTTCGGTAACCCGGTCTTGAGGGCGCGGAAAGTATCTGCCGCCCTAATTCCAGAGGCTGTGATGACCAGAGTATGTGGTGCTCCCTTGGGATTTGCTGGTGTGGGTCCAAGGCTTCCTGACTGAGCCTTCAGAAAAGCTGCAAGATTGTCGAGAACTCGGGGTTTTGCCCAATTGCTGCAGTCCCGAATATTATAGGCTGTAAGTTAAGTGAGCATACTTTTTGCTCTCAAGTAATGGGGCTTAATGTACCTGAAAGGAAACTTTCTTCAAGCTCAACCGTGCTTAGATCTTTTTGATAATGCCTCGTGCGTGAGTTGATATAATCTGCGAGTAGTTGATTGTCCATCCGCTCAAATGCATGATTTATGCCGAGTTCTTGGTCCAAATCATCCTCGTCAATGGCCTTTGCTCTCTGCTTTCTCTTCTCTTTGCGCTTCGCCTTCTTCGCGGCTTTCTTCTCCTCAGGATTTGATGTCGTCTCGCTCTGCCTCTTCCTTTTTTTGGATGGTAGTGTAGAGTCAAACTCAGGCTCAATGAGGGGAATTCCCCCTTCTTGATCCGAATCGGACATGGTGTTGGTGAAATGTGCTGTTGGTTGCTGCTACGCAGTGAACGGAACTCCAAATATTTTTTTGGAGCTTATCGATAAGTACAATACAAGCTAGTCCTATTTGGTACTCTACCAACGCGACGCGTCCCACCTAACACTCAATCAACAACGAACATCTTAACTCAAGACACCCACGAATTCGCCAAATAGTAGCCAGAAAACACATTATTATGTCTGAATCGGCTCGTAAAAAGCAACGCGTTACCCCGCGGAATTCAACCGTTGCAAATGGCACAGAAACTGGTACACCCCACGCTGATGTGCGCTCAGTCCCATCGTGAGCTGGTTTCATACACTGATATATGAATTAGTTGCGCCAATTGTCGGGTATGATGCCAAAGCCTGTTACACCTTTCCGCCGTGCATCCAGCGCGGGGCCGACACCAGGCAGTAGGCGTACGCCGACCATCTACATACGCACGCCGGGCACCGCAGCTCGAACACCTCGAGGAGGACCAGCAACACGACCCATACCCGCTCGCCGAGTTGCGCCCACCACACCTCATGCAATTCGTGCTCTCAGAGAACGTGCCAATGCCGCAAGAACACCAGGCAATCATCGTCGAAGAAGTGGAAGAGTACAACGAGAAACACCCCGCGATACCCTTCGAGCCTTGAGCAGAAGTATGTGCATTTCTCAGTAAACGTGTCGGTATTTAGCTAATACAACGCTCAATAGCTCTAGCACAAGATTCGAGACCAATTCCTCCATCACCTGAAATTCCGGCGCCCCGCAACCCCGCTTTGAGTCTACCAGAGGTTGAAGATGGTCCCGACCCAGTTGCCCCTCGATTATCAATGCCCCTGGATGACATGTATGAAGACGATAGCTTTCATGAAGCACCACCACGACAGTCGCTATTGCCAGAATTACCCGATGACGCTGATAACGGAACAATTCAATCTCTGGAGTTTGGACGACGTGCTTTTAGTGAAGATCCTCGAGCCATGTTCTCTGCCCGGGTCAGTGAACGCTTTGCAGATCTTGATGGCCTCATTGAGGAGGGAGAGGATTATGAAATTGATGGAACATTTATTAATAGGAGGCCTTCCATGGACCCGGATCAGCTGCTGGAGCAAACCATTGATCAGATTTACGATGATACCGCGACCGAGATAGGGGCGATGTCTGGCCGAAGAAACAGACGGTCGAGCGATGTCGATCTGGGTGTATTCGGGGAGCTAGATGAGCCGGATGAACCGACGTTTCTTTTCACTATACCTCAACGGATCCAGGCGCCCGCTCAAGAAGAACAGGAGGGGGAGGAGGATGAGGAGGAAGAACCCGACGAGCCACGAGGCAATGATGATTATGATGATGTCGACCAAGGTATGGACACGACTGTAATGCCTGAATCACTCGCTGGCGCAGAAGAAATGACCGGCGCGTTCGAAGTCGTTGGATGGGAGTCAGAACCGGAAGAACACGAGGACGTGGATCTCCAAGCATATCGCGAAGAGGTCTCGGCAGTAGACCGAAGTCTTCGAACAAAATCCCCCGAGCGCCCTGATGCAACTAAAACGAAGCTACGCCGACAACAAAGAGAGCTTAAAGTCTCAAGATTTGGTCATGATTACCCTTCTTTTCCTGCAGCCATCACCAAGCGACTTGCAAGCGGTTTCGCCAAATCCTCAGGAAGCAATGCAAAGATCAGTAAAGATACCCTAGCAGCCCTTACGCAAGCGACGGATTGGTTCTTTGAGCAGATTGGAGAAGACTTGGCAGCATACGCGCAGCATGCGGGACGTAAGATGATTGAGGATACTGACGTTGTTGCATTGATGAAAAGGTATGTTGTTAATACATATATTGTACATTCGTGTACACTTCCTACTTTAATGACCACACAAATGCTGATATTCTCCACTAGACAGCGTCAAATCACAAACAATACCACGTCCTTTTCCTTGGCTCAGAGAATGCTTCCGAGAGAATTGTTGCAGGAACTCAGAATGGAACCCTTGCAGAAGCTGAGACGACAGAAGCGAAAGAGGATGGAGACCATTGCCGAGGAGGGCGAAGTCGACTAGCTGTAAAACCGCGACACTATTTCTCAATCAAGACCAGTCAACGCTGTGCCTTACTCGACGCTGGGTTCCGGATAGTGGCTTTTTAACGACCATCCAAAACATTATGGAAGTAGCAAAACTGAGCGCATACCTATGATGACTGTTAGTTTAATTTACCGAGTGGAAGCGAGATACTTTCCAAGTGAATATGTACTGTGTATGATTATTCCTTAGATTCACAGCAGCGGGCCTTCCAATAGGAACTCCTTTAGGTTCGCGCTCGTATGAGACGAGCAGATCCGGCGCTGTTGTCTAATTAGATACCCCAATATACTCTTCCAATGCACTTCTGGCACACGTACTCATGGTTTCTTCAACCCATACTGCTTGGCTGCCTGTGTGATCGGCCATTTGCTGTACATCAGGAAAGAACCATTCCCCCTTCTCCGGGTTGTTTACCGGCGTGAACATATTGCGTTTGGGGGGTTGTCTTAGAAGACCCTCGATCACCACCTCTCCCTCTGGGAGAGCGCCATTCTTCTTCCTAAACCATTGTTTCTGTGCGTTGGCGTTTATCCATCCTCGAGAGCACAGGATCTTGGATTTATTTCCCTTTGAATCCGTCCGTTCGAGTGGGGTAACGACCTGGTATCCGTTCTCCCCCTCCAACATTCGTGGTCCTATTAGCATCTCCTGATCATGTCGAAGAATACCCTTTGCCCACACCTTTCTATAATCGAAGTCCTTGATCGCATCAGGGTCTATTCGAAGGGGAAGCTCGAGGGGGTCGAAAGTCAGTCGGTCCTCGAATCGTGCGATTAATTCAGTTTTCCATCCCAAACGCTGTACCTGCCAGCACCCCAAGCAAAACGCAGTTATTGGAATAATTGCAAGAATGATCAGCCCCGGGCCGTGTTGTTTCCCAACCCTAGCCATCTTTGTAGGTCGGTCCAGAATCGAAACGAAATTCGGATCGAGTCCGGTGTTACTGTCTGGGGCTCCACCCAATTGTCGTCGGAATTGCAGTTGCTGAAGCTTAAGGCGGGCGCGGAATCGTTCGCGGATGCATTGGAATTGAGGGCGCGACCATTGTTGCGGCGCTGTCTGCGAGGGTATCTTGAATCCTTGCTGCGAGTAATACCGTCTAAACAGGTTAAGGAAGGGATTTGGCTTCGACATATCTATCTTGTATAGAGGTGTAGTCCACGTTGAAGTTGAAGTTGGGTTTGGAGCGTTGTCTAAAAGTTCGCGCACGGGCTCAGCGGCCGAGGCACTAGGTAACTAGCACAACACCTCAAGCTGACACAAGAATCACCTCCAGCCGTAGACCTAGACACCACTTCGCATGATGGCAGAAGTTCAGGCTCGCGAACCTTCTCATCGCCATGATGATGTAATAGATGAAAAGAATCAACTGTTGACACGGCTCGATGAGTTGTTAGAAACGTATCTAAATACACTCAACGAGTATCAGAATGTCCAACAGCAGTTGGCAACTCATCTAACTTCTGTACGAGACCCAAAGAATTCTATTGCAAAGGCAGCCATATCACAATTGCTAACTAGTACAATTTTTGCCATAGGGATACCTCTCTTTAGCTCAGGCGAATTTTAGTAATCAGTCTCGCATTCGATACGGCCAGGACTTTTACGACGAGCGCATGCAAGCATCAAGAACAATGTAAGTCAGCAGCTTTTTCGGCATAATCGTTTGCCTTTCCCATTGAGACCTGGGAGTAACAAATATAGATTGATGTCTGAGGTAGAGAATGGCGTAGCATTTACAACTTCATGCTTAGGACCAGCCCCCAATCTGTCCAACTCAGACTCGACGACTGCTACATCAGCTGACTTGGGGAATTCGAATTTGAATCCTGAAGAGCAGACCGCAGAAGCAGCCACCGAGACCGCCGCGCAGGAAGTAAACAACACGTCCTCCAAGGATAACGTAGGATTCCGGGATCCCATACGGTGGTTCGGAATCCTCGTACCAACCGCATTGCGGGCTTCGCAGTCGGCCTTCGTCGCCGCAATCGAAAAGCCGGTACCCAGAATGGCGACATTAGCAAGGGACCTTAGAAGACAAGAGGGCGAAATAGGTCGATTAAGAAAACAGATTCGAAGACTGTAGTATCACAAACTATAAGATCCACTCAGCCGTTGTCTCCAGCCCCAAAAGAGTCTATATCAGCTTGGCCCCGCTCACGAACTCATGTCTCGCGCCACATGTAGCGTCTCTTGCACAATACGAGTGCCGTTCGAAAGCATCTAAAAAAGGGGCCAGAATAATCCACTCCGGATCGGTCGCTCATTTCGCCAAGGCGATTATATGCATGCTGCGCTCGACGCAACCCGAGAGCGCTGTTGCGTCCCGGCCAATGCCCGAGTTGTACCTGCATCCCAACTTATGTCAGCCTCCACATTCAGTATTCGATGCCGTTTCAGGCATATTGTTAAATTATCCCTACTGTTTGCTGACCTCGCTACTCTCCTTTCGAGAGTGCGCTTCGTAGAGCTACCGATGGACACCGACCGGTGTTCGCATCATCCAGAACCGTGCAGCCAAGCGAACGGGTACCGGCAGGGCACGAGCTTATTCTATGTCCTAAGTCCAGTCTGTCAGCACTTTCTTTTTTTATGTCTTGATCGTATTCATAATGCTTCATAATTTGGTACACGTCGATATGACAGCATGTCTACGAAGAGGAAAAGGTCTTCAAAGAAGTTTGATCACACAACGTTTCAAGATGGAAGGCACTCATTGACAAGGGTCACGCATAACATTGAACAAGGCAGCGAATAGTTATTGCCTGCCATTCAGCTCACCCCAACATCAGACATCTTCTATGTAAGGTAGCAAAGCATGGCTGTGCCCCAAGCACAGACTCCTGAATGTCCGTTGCCTGTGCGCGCATTACTTGAACAAATGCGAATCCATAGTCGGATGCGAGGACGTACGAATATATTTAATACCTATGATATCCCCCCCAATTGTAATCCCAACAGCAGCAAGACATTTCACTCCTCCCTCGTTTTCCTTGTTTCCCTAATTGCGCCTGTCATTCGTTCTAGGCTTCTACGTTCGTTTACGCCGTATATTTCTTATCCTTAAGTCATCATGACTAGCAAGACTATCTTCGCGCTCTCTGTCTTTGGCAGTCTGGCTGCCGCCTTTCCAACTAATGGAGGCGGAGGCGGAGGTGGAGGTCATGGCGGAGGTTATGGCGGTGGGCAAGGCCACGGCCAACCAGGTCATGGTCAACCAGGCTTTCCCGGTCACGGCCAGCCAGGTCATGGTCAACCAGGTTCTCCGGGTCATGGTCAGCCAGGCCATGGTCAACCAGGTTATGGCCAGCCGGGCCACGACCAGCCTGGGTATGGCCATTTGCCATACCCACCTGTTCATACGAAGTCTAAGCCTTACCCACCCATTCCCTCCCAAACGGACACTGTTGTCTATCCCCCCGAAACGACTGGGACAGGCTCCCCTCCTGATTACCCCACTGGGGAATCAACCTACGTCTTCCCTACTGGAACAGACTACCCTGTGATTCCTCCACCCAAGGAAACCTGCGATACTACGGCAACCTACACTGAGACCAAGTACACTACTCAGACAAAGGTCAAGACTGAGTTTTCTACTTCTACGTCTGTGGTGTATTCCACCAAATACTCGACCTCTCTTTCGTACAAGACCAAGACCAAGACTTCCGTAGTCTATATCACTCATACCAAGCCTAGCCCGGAGGAGCCAACTTATACAAAACCTATTGATACTACTCCAATTGTCGAGCCCTCATCCAGTGACTACATTCCAACCTACACAAAGTCAATCAAGCCGAGCACCACTGAGACCCCTGAGACCCCTGAGTCAAGCACCATTGAATACCCAGAGTACCCTACATCTAGCTCTACAAGCATCTATACAACGCCCACACCGGAGCCCAGCACCACAGAAATTCCCGAGTACCCCATACCAAGCACCACGGAAACGCCTGAATACCCAACTCCAAGCACCACGAAGACACCCGAGTACTCGACTCCAGGCACCACGAAAACACCTGAATACCCCGTTCCGAGCACCACAGAGACACCTGAGTACCCCATTCCAAGTACCACGGAGACTCCCGAGTACTCAACCCCACTCACCACGAAGACACCTGAATACCCGACACCAAGCACGACAGAGACACCCGAACACCCGACACCAAGTACAACAGAAACACCCGAATATCCTACTCCAAGCACCAGTAAGACTCATGAAAGTCCAGTCTCAAGCAGCACTATAGATTATCCTGAGTACCCCACTCCAACCAGCACTCCAGAATATCCCGAGTATCCCACCCCAACCCCAACCCCAACGGATGAATACCCATCCTACCCAACACCTTCGAAGCCGGGCCATCCAGGTACCCCAAATCATCCTGGATATCCAAATCACCCAGGGACTCCCAACCACCCGGGAACTCCTAACTACCCAGAAACACCTAGCCACCCGGGAACTCCAAATCACCCAGGCACTCCTAACTACCCGGAAACTCCTAAACACCCCGGAAATGGGCATGAGCAGCCCGGAAATGGCGGCCACAAGCCAGGATATGGAGGTGGTCAGCCAAGCTATGGCGGCGGGCACGGAAACCAGGGAGGGCATGGAAACCAGGGTGGTTATGGAAAGGGCTACAAAGCATAGACGCATAGCCACCAGGTGAAATGCAGATGGCATCCGGTATAAGGGCCAGGGGCTAAGGTCTGCACCATTGTCCTTTGCATTGCTACAAATATTTCCTTAATTGTCGCTTTATTTCTCGATCACTTTGGCCTAATGCAGTTAATCGGCCAAAGTGTGTCTGATGACTTTCTAGACTTCTTTCTTTTTAATGCTTCAGATGGACATAAAACATTGTGTAAACTCTCTCAAAAAAAGATAGGAAATCAAGAACATTCAACCCGCATATCGCTACCTCATCGCCCGACCGCTTGCACACGCAGTGTTGGCAACTCACATTTGTTCATCCTATGATAAATATGACACTCAAACACAATACTGACAATGTCTTGCGTGGCTACATACGCTATGGTTTCTGATGAGGTGAATAAATCGTTCACGGATATAAAGAGGCTCAATCTTTGTGCAAAGATTCCGGATTTGTCGAACAGAATACCTGCTTAGTCTAGCCGGGCCGCTACCTCACGCGTCCTGGCACGGACATTACTCTGTTCGTCAATTATGCAAGTCACTTTGGACGGACTTTGGCCCAGTCTTTGCCCTTGAGCGCACGTGCGCGACGAGGCCACGAATTCCGTGCGAGATGGTTTACCTTGTTGGGGGCGGTTTCGCCGGATTTGGTGCATAGAAGGATCTAGGTCGGGATCTGCACAGCGAAGGATTTGTTTCCATGGCGTAGATCCAATCTGAGACAGGTTGCTAGAATTCTTTGCATTAAATTTGTCTTGGACCTGCAGATGGGGTTTGCGGAGATTTTGGGATTATTGATGTACACATGGCTGTGCAAAGGGCAAGGGGCTAAACTGTGCCCAATAAATGTTAGATGTTAGAAACGCATGAAAGACTCTTTTAGAATGGGCAAATGGGTCGTACGCTTCGTTCAGGGGAAAGGCGACAATGTTACACATCTAGTTCATTCCTAAGCACCCAGTTTCTACTCACCTAAATTTGTCCCAGGCAAATCTAATCTACATGAGGAAGAAACACCACTCTAATGGAGGCAATCCCAGACAATATCACCAATTGGACCCATCTCAGTATGGTGTCGCCATTAAAGTCAATTTTGCGTTTGTCAAACTACCCTTGTGGACGAGGCTGATTCAACCTGACCGTTCAGAAGCATCAATCCCGTCTATGTTTGCAGTGCTATGCAGTACCTAGTGACTCTATACAAGCCAAATCTAGCCCAGTCTTCTTGGTTTGTGAATAGCTTGTGAATCAATGTTTGCCTCGAAAAAACTAAGTTACACAAGGTCAAATCCCGTTCTCCTTTCCAGATACTCCTCCTCCTTCGGCTTTACCAACCCAGGATTACTACTGTAGCTTGATTTTACACCGCTTCATATACGCGATGTGTATATAACTGCAGTCACTCTTTTCAACTCATTCTTTTTGAGCACTTCTTATCTAGTCATTAGATGATGTCTATCAATGATGCCACCGCTAATTGACATTGAGAACGTTTTGAACCAGCGAGAATGTGCTCTCCGTTTCTGGATTTCAAAGTCATGTTCTGCTCTTGCGTGCATCCGAAGTGAAAGAGCACACTGTCGTTGGCAACACTACGCACGGGCTCTTTGGTAATGATTGATTGTGTCCAATGTCACATGACAATGGAGATACAATGTGCGACCGACGTCACCGTTAGTGAAAGTTTTTAGAGTTTGCTCGACCTGGCAAATTCTCCTCAAATGTGGCTCTTCACACGCCGAGCGTGGTTATCACCGCCGCCCATGGGTTTATCGGCCTGCCACCGCCACTTCAAAAAGCTCCCAAAGCCCTGGTACTACCACAATATCTTTCCAACAAGCCAGCGTTTCTTGGTCTTTAACCATATCTTAGCTGTTGAGGCTCCGCACGTTGCAACCAAGACGCAGAGCGAGATGGCCTCCCATGAGCACACGGTCGTCGCAAAACCCAATAGCGCAATGAATAACGATGGCCCACTCGCCGATGTCTCTGCAGCCAATGGCTCCAGCTCTGATGAGGAATTTTGTTCAGAATACAAGTTGCCTGACCTGGGTAAGCCTCATACCACCGAAGATGCTGCAGGGATCCCATTGCCACCGGTAGGCTGCTGCGAGCCCGAATCCCCTTTTCTCTTACGCTCCAACACTGACAAAGAGGCCAATCACAGGACGATGTCACCACACTCATCTCGGAGGTCATCCATTGCATGTTCTACGTAGACAAGCAGCTGACCTCTTTTCGTGACTACATCACGCTGCACGATGAGAACAATGAGCCATTGTATCGATGGGCTCGATATAGATCGTATCAAACGCTACGAGGTAGCACCAGGGACTTAGTAGCAGCGACAAACGCCGTCAAGGAGCTGAGCAAGGTAATTCACAATCTGTTATTCCTATAGCACAACGCGCGTCCTCACTGATGCCAGCATCAGGGTATTGCCGATGTTGAAGCAGTCTCGGTGTATTTGAATCGTGCGATCAGACTCTCGATCTCGGCCAGCAACAACGTCGCCTTCGCTTTGGAAGTTGTGAATGATAAACTGTCTACATCTATGGACGAAGTGGAGCAAGCTCCACAGAGTACAAACGCCGAAGCAACCTCTAATGCCGAAGTTGTCGACGAACTCACAAACGTCTTGACGCATTGCACTGAAGCCGCAAACAGCGTCTATGCAGCCTTAGACGTCCTCCACAATACCTTCAAAATGTCCCAGGCACAGGATTGGAACTGGCGCTCTCTGGGTCTCGGTATGGCTATTGCAGGGTTAGCTATCCTAATATACCAAGCATGCGGTGGTAGCGTCATCCGGACTCCAATCGATTCGCAAGTGTCTCATTCCAATCTTGGAGACATGAATCAAGCAATCGCGGAGACCAACAAGATTGACTATGCTAACGTCTGCGCCAACATCCACGGCCTTGATGCCCGTTTGAAGGTAGTGGAGTTACAGTGCGAAGAGAACAGCCTACGACTAGACAATGTCTGGGAGTCTCTCGGTCCTCCAAACGAGTATGGCACTTTCTACAATGCTAAAGGTCAAAACTCGCTAGACGATGGACGATTTTTTGACCGCTTGGACAAGCTTCGCAAAGAGATGCTCGATGAGATTGGCAAAATCAACACTGAGCTCACTTCTCTGCGCAAGCAAATGCACAGGGCTGATATTCGCTTGTCGGCTCAAGTTGGAAAACTACAGCGTCGCAATTAGAATGATGAGTACATGACCATTACATGAAATATGAGTTGGAGTAGATAGGTCATTCAAGTGATATTGAAGGCGTTCTAATATTGCCACTCCTTGCGGAGGATTCGGTCATTACAGATTGCGCTGGTATGAAAAAAGCACGAGTCATCAAGGGCTACTTCTACGATATAGCGTTATGAGGAAAGATGAGAAGAGCCTATAATGGTCCCATACGCAACACAAAATTGAACAGATTTCATCTGCAATCCTCACAAATTGTCCCATCGGGATTCCTCTTTACTTGTGCCTCCTCATTTAAAGTGTCTGCTATCTCTGTCTTTGCTTCGGTTGTCACCTCGTCCTTTTGCTGTTTTTGTGATTCGTCCTTTTTCTTTTTTCCATGCCTATCTGAATGCCCCAAGTCCTTTCCAGGATCTATTCGATCTCTGACTAATTGCTTTAATACCTTTGTCTCTGGATAGTGTTAGTGATAACTACGTGAATTGCACCGCGATCGGAGGGAGAGCGGTGCCGCACCTGGAAAACCACCATCCCTTTTCCGATCCCAGATAAGCACCTTTTGCACCTCGACCTCTCCTTTCTCCTCCTCGCTACCGTCAATCTCTATCAAAGGCGGAGCATATGTCTAAGAATCACATTAAACATAGCACATTCTCTTACGGGGAGTGGCGAGGGCCAAAGTCAATGACCTACCAACTCTACGGTAAAGATTCCCCCGGTAACAGGCACAAGCGCAACCTCACCAATCTGTGTTCCAAAAGTCGAAAGCAATTCTTGTCCGAACTACAAGGTAGGGTTGCATGTTAGTCATCTCTATTCGTCACCAACATAGTATTACGAAATCTTGGAGAAACGGTTCAAGAGAACATACATAGGCGGCTCGAAGCATCCATCTGCATTGGGTGCAGTATTGTATTGTCACCCGGGGGAGTGATATCGGAGATGTAGCTGTTTGGGAGGCCATTGTCAATTCGGCTCGTTGGTGATGGACTTGGAGAGGATGATAGTTAGTGGGTGAAGTGATGGTGTTTATCGATAAGGGTGGGGCTACGTCACGCGCATGTTATAAACTAATTCATCGCGGTAACTATCTTCCCATCATGAAGTTTCTCACGAAGCAGATTCGTGCTGTACGAGTATAGCTTATCTTAGGATTTCTATGTAGTTCGGGGATAGTTGAAAAGTTCCAGAAACTTCTGCGCGGAGCATAGCGGAGATTTCCCTCGGTGAAGTATCGAAGGCCACTACGGGTTTCGGTCATTCATCCGCAAAGAGTATAATTCAAGAAACAATCAAGATGTACATCTTTGCTGAAGTTTATCAAGGACTAAATATAATGTAATTCTGTAACTCAAATTTCGATGGGATAAAGGTAGAGCTCTGTACAAGTCTGAAGGGAGCAATCAACTATCCTAATATGAATAGATAGAAGATAGATCAATCACACGAAAACACTTCCATCTGGATGGAGGACTACATGAATAGCGGACTCTGACGTTCGGAAACTTGCGGGCAAATCAATGCTCGAGTAGGCGCATGACAACGACACCGTGAAAGTGCACAGTAAATTCTCATGTAAATGATGAAAGACGCAGAAATCTTCCTCAAACCGAGCAGCACAGGACAATAGCCGTGATTTAGTGGCATCTCAGTGCCTCCTGGCTAATCATGCCTTAGGTCTCGCCGACTAGACGGAACCTCGCACTTCTCATGAAAGAAGAGATACTCCCCGTCCTCATTGGGACGGCAATGAAATTCCAAAATCCTTGAAAATGCTACATTCATTCTCACTCTTTACATGTAGTAAGCTTTGCACCTTACTATATTGAAAACATCTTTGTGGATTTTGATCAGTTTCTATTGCAACAAGCCTGATTCATTCCAATTACCTTGACTACCACCAGAGGAAGTTGATTCAAATGGCCGAGATCTTCTGGTACACTTACCCCTTGTTGATGCCAGGTACGGCGACAGAGAGAAGATGGTCTATCCACTGTACATCAAATTCTTAAGGAAAAGGAAATTACAATCGTGGGGATCCAGACACACCATCCTCGACCAAGAGATACACCGAATGGCGATAAAAGCAGCACTGGGTCACATGGTCGATCCGATATTATAAAATGTCAATATGTTGGAGACAATAGTAAATGTTTTACGCAATATGGTTCGGCATGCGAGTCTCCTCTGGTACCGGGCGGATTGCTACCGCCTGAGAATGGACCACGCTAGACCTTCCGATCTTAGGGTACACGGTGGGGGAACCGTTGAACAACTCTGGTGGTACTCGGACGGAACCGATATTCCCGCATGGCCCAGTTCGGGGCGTGGTTCCGTGGTGGTCGGGTACCATAGATCTGTGTATACAAATACGTGGATTTTGGAACTAAGAAGCGGGTTCCTCTAGGTCATCTGAGGATACTAGTCGCGGATGTAACTGCACGCCTACTCCTAGATTGGAGAGAGATTACGAATAAACATGCCACACAGACGGAAGAGGGTGGAAGTGCAATGTGGAGTCTGGACGTAGGCTTAGCATAGCCCAGTGGATAGGTGAGGGTCTGTCTTACAATATCAATAGAGGACGCATGTGAGAGCGGGGGCAAGCCAGCGCGGAGACTAAGGCTAGGAAGAGACGCGTTGTTGGAATTCGAGACTTGAGATGTGCGTGCTTTTTCTTCGTTCGGGAGGATAGATGTACTACGACGTGGTGTACCAGAGATGATACCTAGGCTCACAACTTGCTACGAACCCTCATTGGCCGGTGCAGCAGATGCATTAGGCAGTCAACTGCATAATCTAGATATGTGTGAGATGGACTACATACGTGTCTTCTGGCCCCACAGAGAATGGCTGGCTGGGTGCTGCAGGTCAATGAGCCGTACGTGGGCGTGTGATGATAATGTAAGAGGTCAGGCTGGATTTATGTTTTGTTATCAGTTCACGAGGAACAAGGCAGACCAAACAAGAAGCGGGTGGCTTCGGCGACCAGATTACACAGCACATGCCAAGTAAATGCGGTGGAACGCTGTCCTCGATCGTATGGCGTGTGTGAGGTTGTGCGATTTGGAAGAGAACATCTCCAAGGTATGCAATCGAAGCGCTAGAATCGACGACGAGTGCTCTAGTTTAGTCGGAGGCAAAAAAGACTATTATTATTATCATTATTTTATTGCGGATGCCGGGAGCCGTTGCTTGTCGGCGACGTGAAGAGCAGGATCGACGTCAACTTATGGTTTGACAAGGAGTAGGCTCACGGCGGAGTGTATACGCAGGGTAGGAGCCACGGAGTTTGCCAAAGGATGCGACCGATGATGCAAAGGTGGAGGGCAGCGGTTGGAAAGCCGGCGACGAGTGCTCGTGCTTGTGCGTATGTGCAAGGTATAGCTAATAGTTGAATATGCGCGGTCGAACAAGGAGTGAAGATGCAGACAAGGAGAGGAGATGACGATCGTTCGGACCCCCACCAGACAGTCCGATGGTGTGGGAGCGCCCTGATTGGCTCTCGCGGCCTCTCCTCTTGGACACGACCTTGATCCCAGCTCTCTCCTCCGAACATCACCATCACCCAGCCGCACACCTCACCTCACCTCACCAGGCTCACCAATCCATACCATGCCACACACCACAAATCATCCTTGATCGACTCTGCGGGCGCCAGCAGCAGAAAGGCTGAATGGCTGCGACGAGACGAGACGAGACGAAATGAACGCAAGGCAGCCACATGCATAGCACTTCCCTGCATTGCGCGCCCAATTGCTCAACTGCCGCGAGTCGAGGCGGCACTGAACTAGCTTGGACGTCGTCGTCTTCATCAAGAGAGAGATAATTACAGAGACACAGAGAGAATGATGGTCGGCAAACAAATTCCCGATGGTGTAGTTAAGCTTCAGAGACCCCTGCGCAGTGATGGCGATCCTATGGACCTCCGCTCAGATGCCTGTTCTTGTCCCACGATTCGATTCGATCGTTCCCTTGCTATCATGATGATGAGCCTCACTAGCACTGCTTGGCTCGCGGCCTGCGAGATCCTTGGATCGCTCTTCTGGGGCGACGAGCCCGCACTCTAACTATGTACATGCTATCCATCCGCGCCTTGGATCGTGGGCCGTCTGCGCGGAACACGCGCTCATATGCACATTCGTACTGCTACCTATTGTGTACTTCGTAATGTGTGTCTTTTCCGCATGGTTCGTTCATCAGATCTGTATCAGGGCCCCAGCGCTATCAATCAACAACCACGGCGGTCCCTGAGCGCTACGCACAGAGCTGGGACGAATTAGATTATTACGTAGATAGCTCACAAGCGCGCTCAAGTCACCGTCACCATCACAGCCAGCCCCCCAGTCCTGCAACGCATCCCCAAACTCCGCAGAGTGGGTGATCTCCTAGGATGATCTGGCCTGTCATGGCAGCGGCGAAGCCCAGGGCCGTGGCAGGAGACTGCTGAGCCCTCCGTTCTCTTGTACCAGGCGTGGCCTACCACAGTACTGCTGGGCGAGAGCAGGCTGAGCATGGTCAGCACGCCACAAGATTCGTACGGGCTCGGCTCCCATCTGGAATGCCACCCAGAGCTTGACGCATCCCGAAGCGTCCACATTCCTCATAGCTTGGCGACGATCAGCCTCGTGCGTTACTCTATCTGGATCCTCGTTGTTGGCTCCGGCTTAGTCCCGTCGCTTGATGCTGCAAGCCACTCTTGCCCAAAGAATGCGCCAGCGCGGCCCGGCCTGTGGGTAGCTTTCTCGCTGCCGCAAGCAGACACTGAGGTCACGACAGGGACCTGCATACATATACCTGTTGCTCTCGTCCCACGCTCGGGTGGTCTCCAGACTGACGATTGCTTCGACGTACCCTCGGGATCTGGCTGCCCCCATGTTACCTCGATTCAACAACCGCCAGTTCAAATAGGAAGCCTGGTGCTCGAGCTCCCTGTGATATGAACCTGGCCGCCGTCTTGGAACGCAATCCGTCCCGCCAGTCCATGTACGCCCTAGACGAGGCTCGACCTCCTGTTCCCAGCCGCACCTCGTCTCTCAAATACTATCGGCCCGCTCCCTCTCACGAGAGGGGACTTTCCACTATCACACAAAGCTTAGCAGGAGCCATGTCGGGGGGCGAGACTTCAGCCTCGTCATCGAGGAGGGCCTCCACGCGCTCTAGGCCCCAGAGTATTAAGGTCACAGATGTTTCCTCACTTGCCTCCGCTTCAGCCTTACCCAAGAGATACTCTTCGAATAGTTCTTCGAACAGCAGCTTGACTATGGTTCGGAGCTCTACGAGTTCTTCTGCTACCATGCGAAATTCCATGCGAGCTACGAAAGTGAAGAGGTGGGCAGGTCAAACCCGAACAGTCAGCGATTGGGACGGTTTACGAAAGGTTAGTTTGCTTTGTTAAATTCCTGACCACTCTAACAGTCAAGTATAGGATCCAGAGCTATGGTTTGAAGAAGGTGATTGCTTCGTCCATCTCTATGCTCGTGGTCAATCTCGACGAGGGCCGTCTTTCTGCGTACCGCTCAGCGCTATTCGAAGGAGCAAATCTGGCGCCATGTTCAGTCTGTGCTATGCACAATTCACCCCCAAGTCTGGGCCACCGCCTGTTAACAATAGGCGCGTGTCAAGCGGATTTAGCACACCGGTGTCACTGACTACGAATATGGTCGAGCTTTACATCCCTGCTCCAGAATCTGCATCGCGTGATGAAGCTTTTCAATGGCACATTACGACTCGCAATTTCTTTGCATACATCTTCGGAGTCCCTTTAGTTGGTCTTGAGTTAGGACAAGCACTGGTACAGCTTTATGGACGAATGCGCCTCTTCCGATCGGGGCAGATCAATAACAAACAAGATTTCCTTAACTATATCGAGCAGCAGGGGTATAGGGATTTTGTCGACTGTCCTGATTACTCCCTTGCAAATTTGTATTACTCAGAACAATTCAAGTGGAGGGATCTTTGGATTGACGCATTCGCTCATTGCGTCGGGATGAATGAGAATCTTTGTCTAAGCCCAGAGTTTGAGGTAAGTGAGCCGTGCCCAATCTCACTCTGAGCAATTATTAATACTATTCCAGTCGATATCGCGCTTGACCAAAGCTTTGATTACCAGGGCGTCCCTCGAAATGGATATCCACCTTGGCCGAGTTATGAGTGCGCTTAGTAACTTTCTGGAGGAGGATCTTTCGCCCACTTTCCTCGGACTTTCAGAAGGCTCACGAGACCACTTGGACAAATTCAGGTCCTTCCTGCATAGTTTCTATGTGGAAAAATTCGGTTATTGGCCGCCTCCTAAAGGTGTTCCATTTTCAAAGGCCCTGTACAAGTCCATGTACTTTGATCTAAAGAGCCTCTACGACTTTCTTGTGGATCTTGATTCCACTGCTGATCTGTCATTACAGAAGCCAGCTAGTGGTGGAATATGTGTCCTGCAGAACGTTGAGACCTTCAACAAGAGACACAAATTCGCGGCGCTCCCACATCCCCACCCCCTCATACCTCAGCCACAACCTGAACCTTCTACGAAGCGGTCCCAATCACAGAGACAGAAAGCGTTGAGGACCCTTTCGATCGGTTCGAAACAGGCCAAGAAAGATCAATATAATTCTGCTCGCGCTGCACTCGAAGCTGCAACCAACACAACCGATCCCGCGATCACAAACTCTTCTGTTGTCCAGGCTTACGTACGGTTCGAACACCAATGTGCCCTGAATCAGCGTGAGGAAAAAGTATCAATGGCGGAGGCACGCAAGGTCCGTTGGTTATTGATATATGGCACGCTTCAGTATATCGTCTCTGCTCTTCGGGCGCCCAAGGAAGTGAGAGACGCAGACGGCCCGGAGTATCCTTTATGCTGCCTGGTGACACAACAGTCCCCATGGCAAGCCGGGACGAAGGTTCTCAGTTCGCCAAGCATCCCTTCCGTGAACGTGCCGGAAGCAATTGATGGTTACTTGTTGGAGTCTGGTCAACTAACTCCAGGTACACTTAAAAAACTGGCAATCCAGCCGGATTGCCAGACAGATGGATACTTTACCCATACAAATCGGGACATCACTCCACAGCCACAGTCGAAAGCAGTTCCTGCCGAGGTTCCTGCTCCTCCAGCGGTCTCATCGCCTGCACGAAATACGTCCACCCGCTCTTTTAGACGGCTCTCTTTAAGAAGTTCTCGAAGGAATAGTGTCTCCAAAGCCGCTCCTCAGCCCTTTCGTGAGATCATCGTTCGTGGCTATGGAAATGGTTTGAATGAGACGGCTGCCGACCCACCTCGCCCTTCCAAGAGAATGTCGCGCTCTCTTCCCATCACGCGGGTTCCTTCTTTCAATGGAAGACAATCTCTCCCGAACAATTCGCAAGATAGTAAGAAGCCGAATTCGAAGAAACCCACAAACCTCGAAATCAACTGCAACGTTACTTCTGAGCAATCTCGAACCCCGGTCATGGATTCCTTCCAGATGGAGAACCTCATTAGTCCTCTCAATCCTGGAGAAGTATCTGCAATCCCGAGTTCGTCGGACAGCGCTGCATCTGACAATTCCATGTGGAGCGACAAAGCCAGCTCAGCTTCTTCTAAATCCAGCACCGACGAGCCTGCTCAGCGTAAAGGCAGTAGTGTAGAAGATAGTGGTCTTCTCGGTGGTCTCGTGTCCGTTGACCAGACTCCAATTGCTAGCCCGCCAAAATCTCCGGCTCTCAAGCGCGGTGAATTCGGTTTCCCATTCAAAACTCAGAGTGCAAGTGTACCTGAGTTGACACAGTCAACAGAAGCAGCCTCGTCTTCTAAGATTGGGGTGGCCGTATCCAATGAGTATCAACCTCGCAAGCAACGTCTTGGAAAGTCCTTCTCCACAGAGTCTCTCGTTACTTTCTCCCATAAGAAGAAGCAGGAACAGGAACTTAAGCCGAACAAGCCCATGAAATCCCCCTCAAGGAAAGAAAGAAGCGTAGATATCTTCTCCGTTCTGACTCAACCGGCTGAGGAGAATTTCAAGGTAGCTTATCCCAAACCTGCCTATGTCCGCTACAGCGAATCAGTTCAAGATGCGGTACCACCGCCCGTGGCGAAGAAATATTCACATACACCAATTGACATGAAGAAAGTTGTCGAAGAGGCAGAGAAGAGCCGAAAGAAAGAGAAGCGGAAGAGTTTCTGGCGACGATAAACCATCCATCCCACCTTGCATGCTTCATCTCCGGCATTAGCAACCGTATCTCATCTCTCATTGATTTCCTATATCGTTCATCCATCATTAGCGCGGCGCCCTCATCATTGTCATCTTCGTCTTCATCATCAGTTGGAAGCGAGTAAAAACCATCATACACCATCATTCACGACATGCATCTCAACATAATAACAATAACAACACTCATTTAGACCTCTCCTCAGCTGTCATTATCATAGATACGTCCATACTAGCGGGTTGATTTTTAAACCTGTCTTGTTCTATTTTCTTCTTTTTCTAGCTTTGATGGTTTATACCCGTTACTAGGTCCGTTTTTCCGGCTTAGCTGACACACTCATAATGTTATCCTTTTCATAGCTTTTACTTCTCATGTATGATAGGTTAGGATGTTTATGGTTATTGAACGTGGAGGGATGTGGCATTTGAAAAATTTATCACTTTGATGATTTTAATGCTTTTTTTTGGTGGCTATATCGTGAAGACCTGATGCAGTGAAGTCGCGATCCGTAATGGTAAAGTGTTCATGAAGACCCATGTTCCTAAACGGCGATATAGTCGGCGTCGTGAGCACAGCTCTCTACGTAGTCCTACGGCGACGGCGCCCACGTTTCTTTGTACGCCCCGACCCCGAAAACATCTTGAGGTTTTCCACCCCAGCCTTAACGCCTTGCTTGAACGCATCCTTTGCATCTCGCATTCGACGTTTTGAATCCCATACACCCATAGCAGCCCCAAATCTCGTAGCAACTATCTCTATAGCCTCTTCATTAACATCGCCATCTTCGTCAATCATGGGCACCTTGATTTTCCAGCCATCTATAAACATTGCGACCATCTCAGCCACATGTTTCATTGTTGTATTGTGACCTGCCAAGCCAAAGAGTCTCATTACTCTTCCTAAAGCTCGTGCAGTCTGTACATTCAAAGTGATATTCTTTCTTTGAAGCTTCCTTGCAACGGCCGGTGTGCGTGATCTCTTCGGTCTAGGTGAAATGCTTGATGTCCCTCCAGAATCTTCTGGCGCATCAAAGAGGTTAAGGTTCATCAGTCCCGCGCAGTCAGAATCCTTATTAGTTAGATTCGAGAGGCGGGAGAGTGGAAAGTGATTGATGATGGCTTCCATGGGGATGTCGGCCCAGATAAGGTATTCTTGAATGGCTTTATACCGTGCCCAGTCAGCTTGACCATTGTTGTGTAGGTTTCTCAACACATCGCCGCCGTAGAGGGTTTTATTTGGTTCGCTCAGACTTTCGTGGGTGAGGTCAATCACCGCTATCTGCGGATTCTCCATGACAGAGGCGTAGGTGAGCGCTTGTACTAGTGACTAGTCTTATTAGCTTAGGAATGTGGGTAGTTTAGATTGGGTACTTACTGTTGTCACTGAGACGAAGAACCCGAAACCCTTAAAAGATAAATGTGCCAAACACATCATCATGCAGTAAGGATCTCTAAAGGGTAATGGTGGGGGAGCCGGGCCTTGGAACTTCACGCAGTTGTAGAAGGCTGGGATAAACCCGTTTTTAGTGAGTTTGGTATGGCTTTACTCGTTAGCAGAGGCATTTAGTAAAGCCGAAATTAACGTACCTTTCATCATCCCAGACTCGAAAAGCGAGATGCTTTTGCTGTCCAGAGATCCCTAAGTTCATGGAAATAGATTCCAGTACGTCGTCCAGCTCAATTGGCATTTCCTCCTCTTCATTGACCATATCATCCACAATAAACGAGAGACCAGTTAAACGTGAACGAACATCTAGTCGGTTCACGTTTCGTTGTGGTGGCTCTTGCTTGGATGATTTTCGTTTCTGTAGTTTTTTGCAGCGCCTTGCTCCAATGGTAAAGCTCTCTCGCTGTAATCGAGGAATGTCAATTCCTAGATTTGCGGCAGCTTTCTCAATCTGATTCCGTAGGTGCTGATATTGTCCTTGCGGATCATGTAAAGGTGTGGAGAAAACAACTCCGTAAATTGGGGACGCCTGAACACCACAACGAACTTGTGCGTCTACTTTACGTAGGGTGACCTGGGTTGATAGTATGCAATTGAATATCGCCGTGAAGCTCTTTGAGGAATACTCATAGAAGCGGGACAGGACACATAAAAGCTCCCGTTCGTTGTCTGCCCATGAGCGCCGCGGATCATATTCTTTGTGTTTGAGGTTATCAAGTGAGAGAAGATTCTTTGGTTTATGGCGCTTTACACCAGCCGAAACTTGGCGGGTACCCTTGGATAGAATCTTCTTGTGGCTCTGTCTGCGAGGACAGGGTGTGCTCTGTGATGAGGCAGCCTCAGAACTATCATCCTCATAGATAATGTCCGGGTCTAGCCACATCTCTATTGAGGTTGGGTCGAACCTGGAGGACGGTACATCGAAGGCTGCAGTCTGCAGTTGACCCAGAAGCGGATGGATATTCGTTGTGGGAGAATCCGGAATTGTATTGGAAACATCTTCATTCGTAGGAGAAGACCAAGGTATCTCCATTTCTGTGATGTCGACTAAATGTACTTGCTCATCATACTGTTCGAGTTTCACTGCGAAAATTAGTACTTGATCTTTCGTATCTTTGAATAATAATACAAACTTTCTGTAAAAAGCTCTTCCGGAACGCGCCGAGAAGTTAATTGTTGCCCTTTGCGAGTGGAACTGCCGTAAACTGAGACTTGAGTAGTACGGTTCTCTTCAAGAGTTCTCCATCGTCGGCGAGGCATGTTGGCGAGAATTATGGGATTTAAGCAAGATAATATAACAGTCGCGAAGAGTAAATCAAGAGAGTGCTAATTATTCCTTAGAAGAACGAGAGGAGTGTGTGAAAAGAGAGGGTGCGTTGTGGGCGACGAAGAGTATAGCTCGAGTGAAAGTGATAGGACCGTGCACAGTTAACCTTTTGAAAAGGCTGTGTGACCAACGAACCGCGTGTAGTTCGTGTGACGTGTGGTGAAAGTGAACAAATTTCCTGCCAGATTTGAGAGAGCGTTCACAGGTAAAGTGAGAACCTTGGTAGCAACAAAATATGTTGAGTCCATGTGAGCTGCTGGTTTAGATTGTCTCCTGAAGAATCCAATATATACTGAGATCCAAGAGCGGATCACACTGGAGACGGTGCGCTGATCTATAGCACTGGATATGACGCGTAGCGCTAAATGTAACCAAGGTGGTGGGAGTCGGTTTGGTGTAAGAATCTGAACCAAGGAACCGAAGAACCATAGAAGACTAGTCGCTGAACGTACAAGAACGATAGGAGAGAGATGTCCATTCAAAGAAGGCCCAATGCAGAAGAAGAAGTCAATCGGGATTGGAATAGAGACCCAGCAGTGCTAACAACTCATTCTGGCTTCAACGCGTACATTCTCACCGGGAACAACCCTTTCGGGAACCCCTTCTGTAATTCCGTCTCCACAATCTTTAAACCTGCGTCTCTGAATAACTTCCTGAATTTCTCATCCGACCTCGTAACACTAGAGTCCTCGTCATCGTATATATCTCTCTTCTTTGGGTCACTCGACATGTTCTCCTTGACTACTATCCAGGCCTGTGTAGGATTCTGCCCAGATTCTCCTTTTGCTAGACCGTCTTTGCACCGACGCAGATATTCGACTAACTGTACATCAGTGAGATGTCCAAGGCACCACTGGTTCCAAATCAAGTTGTACGCGCCAGGCTCTGGATCCCAGTCTTGTAATCCTAAATTTATGACCTCTCCAACTTGGCCCTTGTCTTCCCCAAAGGACCGTTCTGCCTCCAGACTCGCAACCATCTCATCTGTGAACTTCTTCACTGGCTCCACAATATCGACTTTGCTTGCAACTCCGGCTAAAAGACCCTTTGTGATCCTGCCAATACCTGCTCCACAATCCGCAGCTCGGTCTAGTGTTGGCAGTGGTTGTTTGGGCCCGCTCTGCGGGCTCGCCCGCCTTCGAAGCTTCGTGAGGAAGTTCGAAGAGCCTTGAAGATCTATCCGTGAGGTCTGAGGGAACCCGCCGAGCATGCCATTGACATCTGAGGACACAGAGTTCCAATATTTGATTGAATGGTCATGATTGATCGCAGAGTCGGCGGACGAGGAAGAGGGGCCAAAGGGCGGGTCGGATGTCATGTCCATGGAGGGAATTATAACGCCAATTAACGCGCGGTAGAGGCAGAAGGAGGATAAATTTGAAACTGTCGAATCAGAGAACCTGTCTATCTGTCAATAGTTCGTTAGTCAAGTGAAGTCCTTCGACGGCCGTCGGGCGTCCGTCATGAAGTTTTGATAGTGGGGCACCGCCGTTTAAGCGCAATAGACGCGACGACGCGCATGCACGACCCCTAGCGGGGTGGAGCTATCAAAGCTGTTACAGAATCAAATTCAGAGAAAATTTCTGAACTGGCTGCGGAAATCTGTCACAGATTTGGTCGAGCCGCGCGCGTAGACGGTCATCGCATGCTATCTTGATCTAGCTTGGTCTGGAAATTGTATCCGATACTAGATGCCATCATCCCCCACTCGGGCGTGACGAGCGTCATATCGCGGGGTCGAAAAGGCTGCTTAGGAAAGCAGCAGGCGGGAACACCACGGTCGAAGGCTGCCACCAACCAGCATTGATAACCGGGTCGCTGCCCGTCGTATCCAGCGATATGTCCTACCTTCTTCCCCGCTTCTCTTTACTCTCACGGTGTCCTCTTCCAAAGCATTCCCTCCATCGAATCCGAGTTCCTACCCCCTTTTCGAGTCGAAGAAGCTTCAGCAACCACGATAGAATGTCTGACCTCTTCGTCGAGCTGACAGCTCCAAATGGAACAAAGTATTCCCAACCGCGGGGACTCTTCATCAACAATGAGTTTGTCAAGTCCAAATCCGGACAGACCATCACAAGTATAAACCCCAGGTAAGCTCCTTCCGAGGTTCCATCCATATCATGTGATCTCGCACTTGGCGCCTGCTGTAGAGATAAGCTCACAAAAACATAGTGACGAAAGTGAAATCGCCTCTGTATACGCAGCTGGACCCGAGGATGTAGACATTGCTGTCGCGGCTGCGCGAAAAGCTTTCAAGGACCCGTCTTGGCGCGACTTAGATTCGACTGCTCGCGGTGACATATTATTCAAATTCGCTGAACTTATTGAGAAGAACAAAGAGATATTGGCCACAATTGAAACCTGGGACAATGGAAAGCCTTACTCTGTCTCTTTGAACGAGGATCTGGCGGAAGTGTATGGCACTATCAAGTACTATGCGGGATGGTCCAACAAGATCCATGGCCAGGTCATTGATACATCCCCAGCTAAGCTTGCATATACTATCCGGGAGCCATTAGGCGTATGTGCACAGATCATTCCGTAAGTACCATTCGCCTGGTTACTGGTTTTAATATTGACATGGACAGGTGGAACTTCCCTCTTGCAATGGCTGCATGGAAGCTTGGCCCGGCGCTATGCACAGGCAATACCGTTGTCCTTAAAGCAGCAGAGCAGACACCTCTCTCAATCCTCTACCTAGCAACCTTGGTCAAAGAGGCCGGATTCCCACCTGGCGTAATCAACTTCATCAATGGCGACGGTCGCAAGGCGGGAGCTGCTCTCGCTCAGCATCTTGGAGTCGATAAGGTTGCATTTACTGGCTCGACTGCCACCGGTAAGGAGATCATGAAACTCGCATCTGTGAATATGAAGAACATTACCCTCGAGACGGGAGGCAAGTCACCGCTAGTTGTATTTGATGATGCGGACCTTGATCAAGCTATCAAGTGGGCACACATTGGTATCATGTACAACCAAGGTCAAGTCTGCACAGCTACATCACGCATCCTCGTCCAAGAGGGTGTTTATGACAAGTTTGTAGCCGGCTTCAAGGATTACGTCTCTACAGCCAGTGTTGTCGGAGACCCATTCAAGGATGACACTTTCCAGGGTCCACAGG
Source organism: Nigrograna mackinnonii (assembly GCA_001007845.1). Lineage (NCBI taxonomy): Eukaryota > Fungi > Ascomycota > Dothideomycetes > Pleosporales > Nigrogranaceae > Nigrograna > Nigrograna mackinnonii. Next base: position 147,279 of record JGVQ01000007.1, on the reverse strand, counting down.
TCACCAAGGCGCAGTTCGAGCGTGTGCTCTCTTATATCGAAGCTGGCAAATCAGATGGTGCTACGCTGGTCGCTGGCGGAGAGGCATATAAGAATGTTGGTGGCAAGGGATTCTTCATTGCCCCTACTATCTTTACCAACGTCAAGGATGATATGAGAATCTACCGAGAAGAAGTGTTTGGACCGTTTGTCGTGATCAGCTCTTTCAAGACAGAAGAAGAGGCCATTGAGCGAGCAAACGATACGACATATGGTCTAGGCGCAGCTGTGTTTACTCAAGATATCACCAAGGGACATCGATTGGCGCGCCTGATTGAGGCGGGCATGGTTTGGATCAATTCAAGCAATGATTCCGATATCCGCGTGCCATTTGGAGGAGTCAAACAAAGCGGTATCGGAAGAGAGCTTGGCGAGGCCGGGTTGGAGGCGTACACAAATAAGAAGGTACGACATAATTCCAATTATCATTCGTCTCCCCCAACTGCCGGCTGCTTACTGACGAGAAAAGGCTGTTCACGTAAATCTTGGCAACAGGTTGTAGCACACTGAGGACCAGCTAAGTGGAGGAGGATCGGGAAACTGGCAGAGGATGGAGGTGATGGGCGAGACTCGATGATATGCAGAAGCGATGGACCATCAATCGAGATGTACGGAGTAATACATATGCAATATGGACAGAATGGGCTTCCCCGGTTTGGGATGGTATCCAAGGCCTCGTCGTCGGAATTTGCTCTTGGCGCCATGGCTTGGAGGTCTTGGAATCTCGTGGTTGAGTTTGTGAAACCGTGTACACTTGTCGTAGTGCATAAGGAAAGACAATGGAACAATGTCCTTATCTCTATTTGTCCGCGGGGGCGGGGAGTGGGGTATCTTGGAAAAATAAATGTTTGCTAGTTGTCGAAGCGTGAGCCTGAGGCTGTGGACATAGAAGATGCATGACTGATGGGATCGAGGAGACCAGCCAAGCGCATTGAGGAAGCTATGATTATTATGAAGAGATTGTTTTGGTGCAATCGATTGCTAATGGCGACCCATTCCATGAGACCTTGGGACGGGGCATGCAGGTACGCGAGGTCTGCCAGAATACCGTAATTTATTTGGGATTTGTTGGGTAGGTACTTCTGTACATTTTCCTTGTCGAGTAGTCGAGGCGTCCCCCAACACCGAGAAAAGTCCAAGAATATCACAGAGTTCGAGGCGCAAGGTGAGACATGGCAGTGACAGTGTGAAGCACTAGTCCGGCTCGCGAGCAAAAAAGCATGTCTCTGACATGCAAGCCGACGACCTACCTACTGCAGTGGGATTGGACGTGGAGTTGTTAGTAGGGAAGCGTTGGCAACAGGCTGACCCGTGTAGGCGGGTTTGCAGAGGTGTAGGTTACATGTTGTATGTATTATTATGTGGTCTGGTCTGGTTCTTCGGAGCCGTCGGAAGAATGGTGGACGCGCAATCGGAAATAGGGCGCGTGACGGTGCTGGTGACGGTGAGATGAGAGATTTAAATCATTGCAGCGAGGCGGCGGGTAACGGCAAAGCTGGCGCGACAGGTTGGGCATTTCAGGCATATCAGGCACGCAGAGGGGTCGAATGGGGGCGGAGATGGAGTTGGTGGTGGTGGTGGTGGTTGTGTGGTAGTGGAGGTTGAGGGATGTGACTTTTGGCTTCTCTGGGTTCTGCGGAGCTATCCATTGCCCTACTGTACTCTGTCCTGTCCTGTACGGGCTGTACCTTCCCAGGGCCTGGACTGGCGCGCGATTAGTAGGTGGTAAGACTGGCAATTGGGCTGGCTCTGCACTGAACTGCGCTGCACACTCCACTCCACTCCACCTTCCATCGCTCATCGCCCATCACCCATCGCCCATCGCCCATCTCCACCCAGGCCCCAAATGCCCATGCCCATGCCCATGCCCCGAGTACTTGCTAATGTGCTTCGTATGTATCTAACGACTACCCAGCACTTCACCCAACTACCCTGCCCTCCCCTACCCTCACCCTCACCCTCGTAGGCTTGTGTGCCCATCCCAACGCCAGAGCCCCGTTTAGAACCGCTTGGCGCTGCTCCGTTGTGCGCCCCTCCAGCCAACCACAATCCGCCCCTCCCGCAGTGACGCTCCCCCCCAAAGAACTGCTTGCTTGCTTCTGCTCTCGCTCTCACTCTCTGCTCTATCTCAACCTTTTCTCTGCCACCCCCAAATCGCCCTGCTCTCTCCTCCTCGCAGCTTCTTCGTGCACCTGCCCACCTTCATCGCCCTTCACCATCGCCATTGTGCACTCGCTCGGTGCCTGCAGGCTCGTGCTCACCGTTTACGTGAGCTTCGCCATACAACAACGCCCACGCCCACGCCCACGCCCGCTCCCGTACTTCCTTTGCTGTGGCTGCTATCGCCGGCCCGCCCTGGTCCAATCGACCTCTGCATTCACCGGTCTGCCTCTGCGCAACTCGTCCGCAGAGCCCACTTCCTTCGCTATCGCTCAAGCAAGCTATCAAGTCCCATCCTCCCGTCCAGCTACTATCTGCCTAGGGCGGCGACTTTTCTGTTCCTTTCCGCAACTTACTAAGTTGCGCCGCTTGCCTCGTTCCAGCTCCCTTAGCTCCTCCCCCGCCTCTAGAGCTTCTTGAGGTCACCGTCACTATCAGCCCCATGAGCGCCGCCTCCCACCTCTGATCTTGATCAAGCAACACCACCCACACCATCGCTCTGGCTCGAAATCAGAAACTGGACTCCTCACCCGACGCCCCTTCTCCCTCTCCTCTGGTAAACCTCAACTGGCGCGCTCAGAGCCCCGTCAAGCAGATTGCAACTGCCCCTACTCAGGCTAGCTTTCTGGCCTTTCTGTCGCGACTCTACCGTCCTCCTTAACATAGCCTTGTGGCATCCTGACCTTCTTTCTCCGATAGTGCCTTCAAACACCACAATCGCTGCAGACGACTCCGAGAAGCAGCAGTGAAGAAGGAACGTATTGTTCCGCCCCAAATCGATCCTTCGTCACCTACACCGCCACCCCTCGCTACGATCCTCTGCCCTCGACTCGAAAACTCGCTCGTTCAACACACGAAACATTGAAAAACGCAAACAAGGCCGTGGTTGAGGCCAGCGTTTCTATATAACATGGGCAACCAACCGTCCAGCACCAAGAAGGACAAAGGGGACAAGTCAGGCACTACAGTCGAGGGCTTACCCTTGGAGCGGGAGCAGTATCGCTCGTTTGACCGATCGGATACGAAGGAGTCTTCACGATCTATCCGTAACTCTATCAGATCGAAGATCCCAGGTACCGGCAAGACCGACAGTCCCAGGAACTCCATTGCCAATTTGGGCGATGCCAATGGTACGCTAGACAAATCTGACTCCGCATCCACCAAGTCACGATCTCGACGAGGCTCGACCTCGTCTTCGGCTCAACTTGCGGCGATCGAGACGGCAGCGAGAGATGACGCATTGGGGGACAGTCCGCAACCTCCACCATCACCAGTCCACGGTGCTTCTCTAGGAACAGGTCATGAACATGTAAACCGAGCGCAGCGAACCGGCGAGGTGGATCATGTCTCAGACGTACCACCAACTGGGGTCCCTCCACCCTCGAGCACGCAGCAACCTGGGGAATCCATTCTGCAGAAGAAGGACCAGCCCATACCGAGAATACCGGATGCGCCCTCTGCAAATGATGGGGCAGGCTCGCCTATGGAGATAAGCGCTTTGAAGAGCATTGATCTGGATGATATGATTCAGAGGCTGTTGGACGCGGCTTATACAGGAAAGGTCACCAAAACTGTCTGCCTGAAGAATGCCGAAATCTTTGCCATCTGCTCCAAGGCAAGGGAGGTCTTCCTCAGCCAGCCGGCTCTGTTGGAGCTCGCACCACCCGTGAAGATTGTTGGCGACGTACATGGACAATATACAGATCTTATTCGAATGTTTGAGATGTGCGGATTCCCTCCAAATTCGAACTACTTATTCCTTGGAGACTATGTAGACCGCGGGAAGCAGAGTCTAGAGACGATTCTCCTGCTGCTATGCTACAAGCTTAAGTTCCCTGAGAATTTCTTCCTTTTGAGAGGAAACCACGAGTGCGCCAATGTCACCCGAGTCTACGGTTTCTACGACGAATGCAAGAGGAGGTGTAACATCAAGGTCTGGAAAGCTTTTGTTGATACGTTCAACACCCTGCCAATCGCCTCCATCGTCGCCCAGAAGATATTTTGTGTTCATGGAGGTCTTTCTCCGAGTCTGTCGCACATGGATGACATTCGCCAGATCGCTCGGCCAACAGACGTTCCTGATTATGGATTGTTGAATGACCTGTTGTGGAGCGACCCAGCAGACATGGAGAATGACTGGGAGTCTAATGAGCGCGGAGTCAGTTATTGCTTTGGAAAAAAGGTGATTATGGAGTTTCTACAGCGACATGACTTCGATCTTGTTTGTAGAGCTCATATGGTCGTTGAAGATGGCTACGAATTCTTCAACGACAGAATTCTGGTCACAGTATTTTCTGCACCGAATGTGAGTCTATATCATCCATTTGTAGAACCCCCGCTAATCCTGGACGTTAGTACTGCGGCGAATTCGACAATTGGGGAGCGGTGATGTCAGTCTCTGGCGAGTTGCTCTGTAGCTTTGAGCTTCTGAAGCCGCTTGACTCCAGCCAACTCAAGAGTCACATCAAGAAGAGCAGGACGAAACGGCATAGCATGCTCAACTCACCAGTATGTATCTACTAATGGCTAAATGAGCCATCTCCACGTCTCAGGGCCATTTATCTAAAATATCGAGTCCAAGCTAATGTATACCCGCAGCCTGCAAATCAATATCCTCAAAGTTACTAATTTGCTGTTTCATTGTAGGCGCGCACTGATACCGCTGAGTCGTCTCTTGGACCCAGCTTGGGCGTTCGCACACTCGTCGATGAATACAGCAAACTGGAAGAACCTGATCAGAGTCGAGTCGGTGGAAGGTTGGATGGGCTACAGCGATGGCTACGGAGGAGTTCTGAAACAGATGATATCGAATCAATTGGAGGTGGGCCGTCGGCGAGAATGAAATCGAAAGCGAGAACGAAATCGTGGCCTTACTATACCTCTTCTAGGAACATACGGCCTTCTTCTGCCACTGGTGCGTCTTCTAGTGGGGATTCATCTACCTCAACAGATGATTTGGACGAAGCTATTGAACCTCAGACTCAAGAGAGGCGCCACGAGGTTGATCAGAAGAGAAATCTGTGGGAATCTACTTTACCAGAGGCAACTCAATCGTTGCCAACAGATATCGAACTTGGCTACAATTACCATTGGATCAACCACGGACCAAGTTCGAAGAGGAAACCAGCAGACTTTTGGAATAAGCCAAGATCATGACTCTCTTTCCCTACATTCCGTCCTTTCCGTTTTGAGGTCTTTTTTTTTGCGTTAATCCCTTCGATCAAGCATTTTTGAAGTCGTTTTGCTTCCAACCGGCATGAGAGGTGAGCAGAGACCGGCGTTGCAGGACCCTTTGGCGCACACCAAATCCGGCGCGATGAACGTGGCTTCGTTAGTTTTTTGCCCTTCAGTCATTGTTCGGGGCCTGAATGGGCAAGTTTTATCTCCATTGGTTATGTATAGTATGGCTACGATTATGCCGTAGTATGGTTCCATTTTGGTACTCTGTGCACGGTAATTGACTCCCAACGGCTTTGGAAAGAATCAGGTAGAGCTATAGTAATACACTAGCCAACATTGGTAAATTCTTGAATCAATTGCACTGTGACCAAGTCGCCCATTGTGGGCAAGAAGAAGTTGAACTTGCGCTTGTAGGAAGTCTAACAGTAGCACAACATGCAACGAAGGCTACAAAGCATACCTGATTACTTTCACCTTCTCGGTTAGAAGTAGTCCATAGTATGGATTTACGCAGATCGGTCGGACATCTAGTTAGCTAGTAAATCAATAAAGGGGGTAGTTATATATGTACGAGGACCTCACTCCCTTCTCCTATTATCACACTTAGGTACTAGATTTTAAATATAAACTGTCCGTACGCAGCAGTTTGGTTGATACCAGATATCACATGACTTCTCATGTGACTACGCACGGTGCCGTGTTTTAGCATTGATAGTTACCCCTTTCCTCTATAGATAGGATAGAAAGAAGCAATCAATCAATTACCTATTAAAAGATACCCCTTATACGCAAGTACATAGTGACTAGTTATAAGCTATCAATTATACATATAGATGAGAGGTAGTCTATTCAACACTAATTAGTAAATTAATTAGATAGCGGGATGCTAACCTCTTAATACTTATAAATTAGTAAGAGTAAAGATAGAGCCTAGGCYTATAAGAAGTAAGCTCTCTATATTATACTAAAACTAGTGTATAGATCTTCTAGAATTAGAGATTAAATTCTCTTTTATACGTATATAGATCTTCGTGTAAAGAAAGACGTAATAGTATATAATTATATAGAAAAATAAGCTATATGAATAAGCTAGTAGTAACTCTATAAAACTCTATACCTATTAGATAAACGTAAACATAATAGATAACTAATAATAGCTAAAAGTTTAAGCTAGAGAGAGAGTACTCTATTACTACTACTAAATAAATCTCTAAGCTAACGCTCTACGCCTAAAGAGATATATTTATATAAATAACTTATAAAAGATATAAATATAAGAGAAAGAACACTTTAGAAAGAGATAAAGCTATAATACTAAATAGATAAGATTAACTTAGAGTTAAATCTTATAGCTATCTAGCTAGCTTTATACGCTAGATGTGCCTTAGTAGACTTCTACATAATAAGCTTTATAGAAGACGAATTTACCTATTTATTTATTAAGGATTTTAATAGATAGAAAGTAGATTATTTTAAATCTCTTTCTTATGTAATAACTAGAGAACTACTTAGTGTCCTAGCTAGTAAGAGTATATATCTAGTATCTTCTAAAAGAGCTACATAGTATAAGAAGCTATATAATATATCTTAATAGAGATATACTATTAAGCTTCTAGTACTAATTCTACTCTATATAGAAGATCTCTAGTTATATCTATCTATTAAATAACTATACGTAATAGAGAGAGAAACTCTAACCTCTTCTAGCTACTAGCTATTACGTAAACTAACTCTAAGAGTAATACTAATAGCTTATAAGTAGCTACCTCTTATATAAACACCTTTAAATATTAAGAGCTAGTCTTTAGTATAACTACTATATAAGCCGCATACTCTACCTCCTCTACTTCTTCTATAGTAGATCTTATAAGACTTATATATACTTCTACTTATATAAGAATTTACTAGTAAGAGAGTCTAACTAGAGAAGCTAATTCTATTCTAGAAAGTATAGAAGAGAGAGAATAACTATACTAGTAAGCTATATAATATCCTAGTAGATAAAACATAGATTTTTATTAAGCTATACTATCACCTTAATATCTATAAGTCCTAATATACTAATATTTTTCTAGACATCTTAGAAGGCTATATAAGCTTCTATTATATATATAATATAGGCTCTAGCTATACGTAGAAGTTTCTATATAAGTAACTTAATTAATATTTTAATATAATAGTTAATTATAACTAATACTAGATAGATTAGACTACTATATTATTTACACGCTATAAGTAAGAGAATAGTAAAAAGACTTTATATAAAGCCTTAGAGATTATAATTAATAAACTTACACTCACTTAGAGAGCACTTAGTACGTAGTTTTAAGGTGAGATACTACTCTATATAGTAGTTATATAAGCCTACTAAAGATAGCCTAAGCTTAAGTAAGCTATATTCTTAGTTAAACTAACGTATAAAGAGCTCTTTAGTAACCTACGCTTAGCTCTATAGATATCTATAGACTACTAAATAAACACGTATCTATAAGAGCTATTTAAGAGCTACTATATAGATTAGAGATATAACTTTACTTTACGTATAAGACTCTTAAACTTCTAATAAGGCTACTACCTATTTACTACATAAGCTATACGTAGCTTCTAAGAGAAAGATATATATAAAAAAAAGTGTTTTATATACTATAAAGAAGGTTATTAGTTAATAAACTACTTTTATATAGACTATATAAGAGCTAAATAGTAATATATTAGCTTATATAAAGATTTCTATAATAAATCTCTATTAAGTAACGTAGTTATAGCGTACATTATAGATTTTAAAGGCTAACTAGATTATAAGAACGCTATTATTCTATATAATAAAAATAATAGCTATGACGACGACTTTAAAGAAGGTGAAGAAGCTATTAACTACCTTACTTCTTCTATATTTTTTTACTATATAACTAGTAAAAATATATATAAAATAGAAATAGATAAGTAAGTAGATTAATTTATACTTAATAGCCACTACTATATAATATACTAAGGTAAACTATAGGATACTAGCGCCGCATAAATATTAACTATAGGTAAAGCTTAACTTAAAGCTTACCTATAAGATAATCTTTAAATAGTAATTAATTAGACGCTAGGTAAGGCTAATATTAGCTTTAGTAGCTAAGATCTCTAAGGATCTATAGGCACTATACGCATTAAGAATTCTATTAGTATAGTAACTTACTATATCTTTAATATGCTAATACTATTTCTATTCTCTTTTACTAATACTAATAACTTTAGAGCCTATTTTAATAACGTTATAAATTAAATAGTATGTAAAGATAATATAATAATTTCTATTATATGTAAATAGAGACACTTATTCTTTAACGTTAATAAAGAAGACGCTATATTATTCTTTATAGAATTATAGCTCTATATAATCTATAGGTGATTTAGACACTCTTATATAGAGCGCCTATATAGATTACTATTAAACGCTAGCTATACTATTAACACTAAAGTACTAGAGTAAATTAAGAAGTTCTACTATTTCTATTAACTCTATAGACTTATACTAAGCTAATTTAAGTTTATAATTAAAGATAATATAAACTTTAACTATAAGATTATTATTAACGTTATATAGATAAGTAAGAGAGACGTTCTATACGTAATTAACGTAGATACTTTATTCTAGGTAGCTACTTTCTTTAATTCTCTATCTATATAAGATATATAAGAAGCGCTTTATAAATACTAGATTAATACGTATCTAGGCCTACCTAATAATATTATACACGACCTAGGAACTAACTTTACTTCTAATAAGTTTAAGAATTACGTAAAGATTATTAGTGTAGATTACTATTAAATACCTATAGAAGTATATTAAGTAGTAAGAAAAGTTAAGTATACGCACGCACTTCTAAGAAGAGCCTATAATATCTTTAGAACTAAATTAAATAGTCATATAAGTAACGAATCTATCTTTTAAATAGTAGTAAAGGCCTTAAATAATACTACTAGCCTATATAAGATTATACCTACTCTCTTAGTATTTAGTACTTATCTAAAGATTAAYACTAACTTACTACTTTTAGTARATATTATTTTAAGAGCTAATACTATACGTAAGRCTATAAGAGTAATTAAGGCTAAGAGAGTAAAGGTAGATATTAACTAAGCTATTAACACCTATAATAGCCTATTATATAACGTTCTAAATCTTCTAATTAGCACTAAAGTACTTACTTAGAGAGAAAAGAAARRATAGATAGGCCTATATAAAATTAAAGGCTTTAATAATAGAGACGTTATCTTAGAGCTAGAAAATAGYCTAGTAAGCCTCTATTATAYATAAATTAAGTAGTATAACTAGCCTAAAGAGCTATATAAGCTAAGAATAAGAGAAAAAGATGAAAATTAAGAATAAAAGGACTTAGATAAACTAGATCTTATATAAATTAAGCTTTAGAAGCCTAGAAAATAAAGACACCTATAGAAGAATTTAACTTAGGATTCTAGAGAGCCTCTAGATAAATTAACTTTTATATAGCTTAAGCCTCTATAGTGTAGAAAGCCTAGAAGGCTACGTAAATACCTACTACCTAAGAAAGCCTTTATATGACTAGAGTAATAGATACTAAAGAAGAAGCGTAGTAGGCTATATAAATATCTATTACCTAAGCCTCTACTTTCTATATAAGATGAACTAGCTTAGAGATGATCTACCTATTAAACTTATACGTAGGCCTTCTTTATATAGAAAGAAAAAGATAACTTTACTCTAGCTATTAAGCTCTAGTAAGATAGTGTTATTATAATACTTAGAGTACTATTTAAAGAATCTAATTATATAGAGTTTAAAGCTCTAATAGCTAATAGAACCTTTAAAGTAACTACGTATGATCTTTTCTAGTATAAAGGCCGTATATTTAACCTACGCTTTATATAAGAGGTAAAAGAGAAGAATATAAAGCTATATAAGAAATTAAAGCTTATATTTATAAGCTATTTAGATAAAGAGAAAGAAGAGATTCTTATATAGTCACCTACTATCTAGAAGATAAGCTAACGCTTAATACTAGTAATTAGAGCTACACTAATTAATTTATATAGAATATAATGTAAGCTTAGAGATATTACGTAGGCGTACGTATAATTAGAAGATAAGCTTCTCTATATACTATACGCCTAGCTACTAAAAGAGCTCTAAAAGTAGTTTCTAATAAGAACTATTCTTAGGATTATATAACTACTCTATAGTATAGTAGAATTAGAGCTATACTAGTTTAAAACGTACTATAAACACTATCTTAAGAAGCTTAGGATAAAAGTATTTTTATATAACTTATGCTTATTAATTACGCACGAAAGCTAATAGAACTTTAGTATTACTAGTCTCTAAACTAATAATACGCTTAGTATTATTACTCTCTTATTCTTAGAGAGAGAGAAAAAGTAACTATACTAAGCTAAGTTCTATATAAAACCTAAAACTATCTTTATAGAGAATTAACTAGTTAAGTTTAATAGTACTAAGATTACGTACGTATAGAATAGAATTATAATACTCTAAAAGAGCTAAGAGAAGACTCTTCATACGATTAACTTATAGAGAATTAACGCAGCCTAAGAATACGTTAAATAATAAGCTAGAGGCGCCTATATTACTTTAGTTTATTAACTAGAGGTAGCGTTTAATCTTTTAACTACTACATAGATTATAGAGCTATTACCTAAAGATATTAAAGCTCTTAACGTATAATTATAGTAGTAAATAGATAACTTATAGAGAAGTATTACTTATATGCCTATCTAGCTTAACTATGTGAAGCTATTTATCTTTACTAATAGATTATTTACTAATAATAAAGACTTAAGCTCTTAGCTTAGCTTCTTTATTATAATTATAACTAAAGATTATATAAGAAATAGTGAAAACTTTAAAATCTATAGTAATATTATACACTAGAACTCTATAAAGTATAAGAGAGTTATAAAGAGCGWTTTAGTAAGTAAGCTATATAGTATAGTTATAGGATTTAATAGTRCTATTATACTAGGCATAATAATCTAGTAGATTATATGTAACCTATAGATTCTGCCTCTACTACTTATTATCTATACTAATTTAAAGTCTCTATATTAATACTTTATTAAACTTAGTATAACTAATAAGAAGAGGCTTATAATTAATATTATGTTACTTTAAGAATTATATAAGAAGTGAGAGATTAGTAAAGTTCACTAAATTAATAGTAGTGATAACTCTATAGATATAATAACTAAGAAGAAGCTAAATTAAGCTCTTAAATAGCTTATCTTAATAAACTATATATAGATTAGAGTTAAAGCCTTTATTAAATAGCTAGAGCCTATATAGAGAGATAACTAAACTAAACTATACTTAAAAGACTAAGATATTTTATTTATATTCTTTATACGCATACTTATTTACTTTATTTCTATATCTTTACCTACACATATATATATTTTATATATTTAAGAGCATAAATTAAGAGAAGAGAGTAGAGATTTTATTTTCTATCTATATACATCTAAGAAAATAAAAGAAAAATAAAAAGAAACCTATATAAACACTCTACTAGGCTAAACACTACTTAAGAGTAATACTAGTAGTGTAAACTATAGCTCTACTAGACGTAGAAACTACACACACTATCTTAGTACGTTATAATAGTGTGATATTCTTTAAAAGAATTTACACTAAGTCTACTTCTATAGCGCTAAGCGTAAAGAGTAGGCTCTAAAAGCTTTCTACTTTATATAAGTAGTGCATGAAAGTAACTCTCTTAGTAGAGGATCTTTATAATAAAATACTATAAATTAGTATCTAGATTTACTAAGATAGTAATATTATATGATAGTATTACTACTATAGTAGATTCTTTAGCCTATACTAAGTTAGTAGTCTATATAAGAAAGAAAAGACTCTTAGAATACATACATTAATATAGAGAGCCTATATTAACTACTAGTTTCTTAGCTACCTAGTAGGCAAGATAACTTAAATCTTATTTCTTTTAATAGTAGAAATAAGAGCTCTAAAGAGCGTACTAGTAGGAGTAAAGCTAGGCTAGCTAGTAGGAATAAGAGCTATAGTGCCTATATAAAATAGATTAAATTAGATTAGATTAGATTTAGATTAGATTAGATTTAGATTAGATTTAGATTTAGATTTAAATCTACACTAAAGTTAGCACTATATAGATATAAGAACAGGCTTAAATAGTAGAAATAAAGTAAAAGAAAAGCGTAATTATATACTATAAGAAGAGGACTAATAAGTTAAAAGAAAGAGAGTTAAGAGTAAGTACCTAGCCTAACTTTATACCTAATTAGCTACTACCTAGCGCTTACTATAAACTTTACCTAGTAGTTACTACTTTCTAGCCTTATAATATAACGCCTCTATATAAACTTATTAAGAACTATAAGGCGTAAAGAGATTAAGTAATCTTATATAGATCTAGCTAGTATGAATAGCTAATTAAGCTAACTAAGAGTCACTAGATTATAACTTACTACTACTTACCTTATAATACCTAATAGCACGCCTTCTAGTAGCTCTATAATAGGGTATACTATACTAGAAGAAAGACTACACTATATAATACTAGCTACTTCTACTACCTATAAGTTTCTCTTATTTATAGATTAACTATTTATACTTCTAAGTAGATAAGTAGTATAGTAAAGTAGAGAATAGGTAGGGAGATAAGAATTAACGTACGTAAAATTAACGTACGTAATTAGATCTACACTATAGGATAGAGAGACACTATATATAGGTAGGTATTAACTAAAAAGAAAGAATTACTAGTATCTATACGTAGTAGTTTAGTTAATACTAGATATTACATAACTTCTTATATAACTACGCATAGTGCCATGTTTTAGTATTAATAGTTACTCTTTTCCTCTATAGATAGGATAGAAAGAAGTAATCAATTAATTACCTATCAAAAGATACCCCTCGTACGCAAGTACACAGTGACTAGTCACAAGCTATCGATCGTACATATAGACGAGAGGTAGTCCATTCAACATAAACCTTACTAATTCCATTAAACTATAGATGAATAGTACTCTTAAGCTAGAGTTCCAATCAACCCTTATTAAGACATTCTTTCTAAGAAAGAGTTTTTAAGAAGTACTAACTAATTGTTTTTCCGTAAAACCAAAGGAAAGTATATATATATACACCGCCTACACACATATACATACATCCACATCCTACTACCTACTACCCACCCACTTTCTTCGAGTAATCTCTCTTCGAGGAATCTAGAGATTCACGAGGAAAATTTTCGTTTCGTATTTTCTTATATCTATACTTATTTCATACTTTGCGTATACCTACCTATTACTTAAGAATCGCATGAGGCGAAATTTTTGGTTGTTTTGGAATTGTATTGTGAAGAGAGGTTGTTTTCTTTTCATTGGCTTGATACGCTGGTTATATATATGTGTGTGTGTGTGTGTGTGTGTACTGAATTGCGTTTTTACTCGTAGGAGTCGGGATGTGGGATATGTATGGATAGTGTGTGAAGGATGTATTAAACATGATTGACTGACTGACTGACTGACTGACTGACCGACCGAACGTGTGAACCTTCCTGCCTAGATCGGGGACACACATAACTTCAACGAAGCACAAAGCACGGCGTAAAAACAAAGTCACGAGGCCACATTTAAAAAGCCAAGGAATAAAATGTCATAAACTTTGATTGATTTGATCCAATCCGAAAAAAGGAAAGATAAACTAATAAGCAAAAGACTTCTTCGCCCCATAGCAGTGCATTGCATCACTCTCAACACACAAGACATACACATACATACACGCCATGCACCCGAACCGGACCAGACCGACCCTTATGTAAACAATGAACCTTGAATTTGAAAAACTCCGAGTGCTAAATGCCCCTGTATCTCTATATTCTGCGCTTCGCTTATGGATAATATGTATGGATATGTATGGATGGTGGGACCTCGAGGACATTGAGGTTGGTGGGGGAATATACAAATATTACAGGTTAAGACGTAGACCCTTTCTATGCGAGGTTTGTTGGAGGGAAAGGTAGAAGTAGAGGATCAACAAGAAAAGGTCTGTCATTGTGGCGATTATCGAATATCGAAGAAAGAAGCTGTCGAAGAAGAGAATTGTAGCGTACACCAGTTTTGAAAGGAACATAGACCCCATTTATTATGTTTTCCGCCGATAAAGTCAATAACATACGATGATCAGATATTCCTAGCAAGAGGTATACGCCGAAATTTGGGTGCTCGTCTCTCTTTCGAGGGGTGGGTCGGTATCGATAGCGCCAGGATTAAGATGACATTAATGACAGGCTAGATCTTGTTGAGTGGTATGGGGGCGTTTAGCGCTTCTTGACAACGACGCCGACCATAGTAGTAGGTGTGCCGTGGAGCTCGGTGATGGTGACGGTCTGGCCCTTGGTGACCTTTGCCTCTGGCGTAACAGCAGATGGGGCCTCACCCTCACCCTCGGCCGTGGGGGCAGCGGGCTCAGCAGCATCAGCGGTCGTGGCTTCCGCGGCAGCACTGGTCTCGGCGGCAGCCTCCTCCTCTCCTGCGGGTGCCTCCTCTGCGGGTGCTTCCTCCTCTGCGGGTGCCTCCTCACCTGCACCGAACTTAGACGAGACAAACTGCTCCCCGGTTCCGGCAACGTTGGCAACGTTCACGAGATTCTCCTCGCCGAGCACGTTCTGAGTGTAGCGAGAGTTGAACTTGACAATGCTCTTCATCTCGTTGAAGGTGTTGACATCGATGGCAAGCGGTTCCTTGGTGACGAGGAAGGTCAAGCCCTCAGCACAGGGAGGGGTGGTCAAGGATCCAGTGTACTGGAAAAGCTCAGTAGTCTGGAGGTGCTCGACGACAGAGGCAAAGTCGAGGCTCTCAATCTCGGTCTTGGTGCCTGGCTCGGCGATGGCAGCAAGATGGGGTTGTAGACCTGCGAGCAGAGGGTTTGCGGCCTCGGTCGTCAATTGGAAGAGAACTGACATGACGGCAATGGAGTTGGGATCGGCTATGACGTTCTTGTTAGTTCTTCTTCCATGATGAGATGTTCGGTAGACATTGGTGATAATGGAGGTTAGATTTTAGAGAACTATAGGATCGACAGGAATATGCAGGGATAAGGAATAGGGTTTGTGTATGTAGGAGGATTTGTATACAGCGTGTAGTTCGTGGAGTGCAGTGTAAGACGGGGTACGGATACGGTGCTAAACGTGTCTCGGGTGGGTGTCCGGGCGTATGCGTGCAGGCTAAACGGACACTGCCCATGAATACAGGCAAGCCATTGTGCAACACAACGTGCGCCAAGGATCGGAAACACCAAAACGGGCAGTGAGGAGGATGTAGTGGTTTGCAAGAGAAAAGGTACTTACTGACACCCTCGTGCACAAAGTGCGCTTCTAGAGGGTAGTACTCCTCGCCAATACGGTGCTCGGACGGAGTGTGGAAGTGGAATTGTCGGAGCCTGAAGTCAGAACCAGCGAAAGATGTTGTGCCATTGACAATGACCTCGATGGTGGTGCCCAGGTTCTCGAATTCGACCGCCTGCTCGGGGATGTCGACGACAGGGCTCTCGGCTGCCAATTGGATCGCATCGTCTGGGTTATGCGTTAGCTATTTTGGACTTTTTGTTTGAGCAAGTCGAAGGTTGAGTATGCCGTTTTGAGTGTGTATGGAATTCCTGCCATGCTTCCCATCCCTTAGAGTAGATGGAGGTGACGTACCGATGTTAATGGGTGATTGCTGCTTTCCGGTCTTGCAGGCCTCGTTCTCTGGAGATAGGGCGGGCCAGTTCAGAGGACCCTCGAGTCCAGTGTATCCGAATTTGCCGACCTCGACGGCGCCCTCGCCTTCCTGACGCTTGAACTTTGAGAGACCGCCAAGGCAAGTGGCGGATGCCGTGCCGGCTAGGAGAAGAGTCTCGAAGAGCATGGTCGACTCCTTTGGATTCTTTTTTTTTTTGGTTTATAGAATTTGGACAAGATATTACCAGTCTATAAGGGACAGGAAATGAATGTCTGAATGGAGAAGATGACGAAGAGAAGGGACTGGAATAGGCCTGCTGCTATACCTAAAGAAGAGAAATGAGAGTAATGAATAAGATGTATAGAAACAAAATCAAGTGCCACGATCTACGTGCACCTTCGTATAGCCACGCTGAGGGCTGCTGAGAAGAGAAGTGAATAAGATCGTACGAGATTCAGCTGAGCGGAGGTCCCAGGAGTGAGGTTTCTCTAGATATACATAAGCTGGTTGACGAGTCCCCATGGCTTCGCGTCCAGGGCTCCTGTGCAGTCCTCTTGCAGCAGGCAGCGCCGGCCAAGGACTATTGCCGAGCCAAGTCATACACTCCAGAAACCGGGGGCGGCGCCCGTTCTTCGACATGGGACTCGAGGCTTTGGCGATTTGCTGCATCAGCAAGACACGGGCAAGGGCATGGGCGGGCAAGGGAAAGGCAAAGGGGCCTTGCCTGAGGCGAGACAGGTGCCAAGCAGAAGCAGCACAAGCTAAAGCCTAGACATGTTGGCCGTGTTTGGCACCTCCCATTCAATCACAGTCAAGCATTTGTGACATGTGCTTGGGGTCCCTGGTTTCCCGGCAGCTCCTGTCCTACGGGAAAGTTGCCTGAAGCTGTCTATGCTCGGATTGGGAAAGCGGGCACGCGACTCATGTGCGACACTCTGCGCTGCTGGCGGAGCGGAGAGATGGTGGAGATCTTCAGTTGCGATCCGGACAGGAATTCTACGATGCCATCTCAGATCTGTTTATTCAGTTAGGTAACAACTCTATTTTTCGACCCACCCAGAGAGTAGAACTGGTCCACATGCTCAAACTTGATATATCTTGAAGGACCCAGCTCCCTCTCCACACACAGTGCCCTCTGGACCCTAACGAAACTGCCTAACAAGACACAACGACGATCGAAACGACTCTTTGCTGGGCGGACTGCAACAAGCAAATTGCTGAGCTTGAAACCCTCGTCCGCCTCTTGGAAATGCCTTGGCCAAAGCTGGGCATTCACGAATCCGGGTGGGAAACGAAGCGTTACTCGGAGTTTTCAGACGAGTTGGGAGGTGTGCGCCTGGGAGCTGGAGGATAATACCTCAGTGAGTGAGCTTAGCTGGCACAGAGTCCGCGAGGGCCACGTAAGGACCCTGAGCCGGCGTCAAAACGGGGGCCTGTCCAGTGCCTATTCACACCGCAAGCTGGAGTCAGGGGGAATGTGATGTGTATGGCAGAGAGGCAGAGATGCAGAGAGCAAAGTCCCAGGGTGGCGGCGGCTGACATGGCGCGAAACCGAGAAACTGCAGCCGCTCACGAAAATCAGACCACTTTCGAAACGCAGGAGCCCCAAAGGGGCCAAGCATGAAGCATGCAAAACGAAGCTATGCCGCGCCCTGGCATCCTGTCTATCATTGCGATGGTCAATCATTGCCCATATGGCATTCTGGCAATCTTGCTCATGGGCATCGCGACGGACTCTCCATGTGTGAATGCAGCTTGCAAGCGCCGAGGTGTGTGTGTAGCTGTCGTCGAGCCCGGACAGCGGAGCCGCCCCTTTTCCCAGTCTGACGTGAAGAGCATGCAAAAACGTATAAACCTCTGCAACGGATGGAATAAGCGCTTGTTTGCGTCTGTGTATGTGAGAGCAGACAGACAGACAGACACACACATACGGGCGCAGGAAGCATGTGCAATACGTATGCATGGAAGCTGAGAGTCAGGTGGCGGGCTCATGGAAACTGTATGAGCATCAGACAGCAGCAGCGCCGCGGAAGGATACTTGTTACTTGTTAGGCACTATGTATGCTATGTAGTTAGTATTGTGTAGGTAGGTGGAGGTTGTCTTTAGCGTGCGGGTGGCCATGCGCTTGCGACCGTTGAGCTCCCCACTCCACTCCACGCCCAGTCTAGAACTCCCCTGGCTTGGTTAGTTCGTTGGCACGTCTTGTGCTGGCCCGGCGTGCTTGTAAATGCTAAAGTTTTTGCCTGGTTGTTCTTTCCACTCCTGTTTGTACCGAGTATAGCTGTTGCTGCTCGCGTAGTCCTACGGCTTTGTGTTGTTCTATTTTTGACTTCTCTGGTAATAGCATACCTCACCTATGTATCGCTCGCTGTCTTGAACAGCAAAACACCAAGCCCAGCATCGCAACAGTTTCGCCTTGGCGTCCTGCGCCTCCCGTTTGCCATGCTGAGCTTCTTGTTGCTTCTACTTTGTGGATAAGCTTAGAAAAGTCTTCAGTGGTTCCTTGGAATTCGTACCAACCCAACGTTCGCCATCGCCTTAATTAACATGACCTGCAGTCAAAAGTCTTGTGCCATTCAGTATCTTCTTGATCCATCTTCGCAACACCAAATTTGGACCTGGATACTTCCATACATGGTAACTCTCAGAAATCGTACGATTCCAGAAGCCATCCCATTGGCAAAGTTATGCATCAACCCCGGATGTCCTACCAAACGGCTCGTCTCAATCTACCCAAAACCCAAAAACCCCAGCACATCAACACCAAGCCAAACAGAACACATACAGGTCCCAAGAACCCAAGGGAGGAGCCGCCGAATAAGCCGCCGGCCAAGCAAAATGCCTCTCCGCTCCCCAATGCTCCATTTACCCTGGCCCGCAATGCGTCATTCATTCCGCACCAGATATCGTTTCGTTCTTCAATCCCCCCACGCAAAAGCACTATTTTTGATCTCTAGACCTAGTTTCATTTCAAACTATCGACAACCATAAGTAAAACTCTTATCTGACACTCCAGGCGCGCGGCGACTCTCGCCAAGGCCAAAATGGGCTGATGTGGGATCATTCCTCTGCCAAGCTTCAGAGCGGACATTTGTTCAGCACTGTCCCCGTGCTCAGCAACATAGCAAAAGGCGGGCGGGCATCTCTACGCGTTTCTTGTTCCGCTCTTGCGTACGATTTGAGCCTCAAATCTACGGATTATCTTTCGTGCGGGTCGGCTTCTGGAAAGGGGTGCGTTTAGCCTCGAGTTATACAAAGCATGCAGATCGGCCCTGCTTTCGGTCCGCCTTGGCTCCCAGATTTCCGTCGACTATGAGGCTCCGTGGATGCCGTACTGTGTCGGGTTCTCCGGATCTACTGTCGGCGTGGAACTTTTGAGTCTCTTCATCGTTCGGTAGCCTGCCGCTTCAGGGGTTGGCAGTGTTGAGGTTACGCAGTAAGCTGAGATGAAGCATTTTGTCTGACTTGAGGAACACACAGTGCGCATCCATCGCCCTCAATCGTGTCGCAACCATTTCTACGGAAAAGTGGATGAAGAGCGAAAATGCCAATTTTCCCACTTGCGCTAATTATATCTTACCACATTGCTTTACCAAAGACAAGACTTCCTTATCATTGCATTGCCTAGAGCTCAGTCCTGCTGCGCCCGCGGTCAGAGAATGAGCCGGACAAATTCCCACTGATCAACATCACCATCTTCAGTGACCCATTCATTTTCATTGTAATCATCATGGAAAAAAAATACCTCACCAACCTTCCTTTCACATGAACTGTGGTGTGCTGAGTCAGGGGCAGGTTCTGCTTTCCTAAATGTTCATTGACTTCCCTTCGGTGCCTTAGAATAACTCAGTATCATTCATACACACACACGATATCAGCCGCGTAACCCAGTACTCGCCGTGTACCATCTTTGCATGGGCTCTGGAGTTCATGCCTTTCCGAGCTTCCCGAGAGCTCCTCGACTACCACCTGAGATGCCGCGATTCTTGGAAATGGGTAGTTGCAACGACGAGAAGTGAGACGGTATCAGCGTACGTAGCCGCCTGGACAAAGGCTCCACCATCAGAGCTTTCCCATTGACCACGACCGAGTCTTATTTGCTTCTATTTTTGCTCTACTCAATTGCCCTGTTGACACAAGGCTACTCTTGCGAAGTCTCCTTCTAGTCTTCAACATTCTCTCACTGTGAATTAGCATTCGCTCAGATCAAGACTCGGACATGGAGGATCCAAAGCCGCCAGACTTCGCCACAAGAGTGCCACCACAATTCAACAAGCTTGATCATGATCGAACAGAGCAGCAGCTTGAGATATTATTCATTGCCTACTGACTTGACACTACTTGTGCCACTAATACTAATTTAGTTCTCATTACGGCCTCTTTCATTGAACGTCCATCCAATCCCGTATCCGCGGCTTGCGCCTCCAGACAACAGCAAACCAATAACCATTCAGGGGGAAATGAAAATAGACAGTAGAGACAGGCCATATTCTCACAAAGAATGTTTTGGCATGATGTTGGATTTACGGCGTTCATCAGCTCGTTAACGTTGCACAGCCCAGTCCAGTTCTCCGTTCTTCTGCGCTGGAAAATGGAGAGCCGGGTGATACATTGCCACTGGCCAACAGAATGCATCGCTATCCTCACTCATCTTCATCGTAGTCATCAAAAGGCTGATGCCTTGCGGCCTTCGCTAATAGCCAAGGTTCCATTTCAAACCCAAGGAGTGACTCCTGGTCAATCTCCCTGGCTTGTTCCTTTGCTAATTCGAAGCCGCCATGAGATACCCATCCGTCGGATGCAATACCGAGATGGTGCTTTATGTGCGTCACGTATTGATCAACATCACGATGCGCATTGACTTGAGCATTGATGCGTTCGGCGTATTCGTCAGAAAAGACAAAGGGACAAGAAGGTGTGACGCCGCCGCAGTTGGGTGTGACAATCGCAGACCAATTTTTTGTGAGTTGAAGCAGGTCGTAAAGCAGAGGTGTGCTGAGACCTTTCCACGGACTCACGGTGTGGTTATAGGTACGACGCTCACTGAATTTGGGTATGAAGCCTGAGTGTGAATCCTCAGCCCATTCTCGCTCACGTTCATCCATTCTGTCGAAGTCAGCTGCCAGTGTTGAAATGATCGAGGACCCCGACTCCTCATCGCAATAACTTTGGAACGACCCCGAAATGCCTGCATTAAGAAATCTTGGAAGGATTGTGGCATGTTGCCATTCAGTGAGACCACTAATTTTGAGATCATCGGATACAAAGATGTTGTACGGCCGCAGCTTGGGATGCCGGAGCATGGGCATAGTAGGTTCATCAGAAGCAGGAATAAGATAAGGAGCTACGCGATGGTACTGTGCTAATGCTTCCACGAACTCGTCTGGATTCTGTTTGTTGAAGCCAAATGCCCCCCTGTAGTGTCGTTGAATGGGATAACGAGGCCGGCCGTGAGCACACAACCAGGTCAACTCTTTCTCGGCTGAAGCTTGAAGCACACGGAGCGGGGATTGATCTGTAAATACTTGTAAGTGTTCTGGCTCCTGTTTGTGAACGATCAAACTCACGAGGACCCCGATTGATGTTGAGATGTTGGCGCTCTCCATGCCACCAGTCTGGCGATACATATGGGCCCACGCAAAATCCTTCATCCGAGCCCGGCATCTCTATCTTGTGCATATGAGGTTTCAGATCACCGGCATAGTATATGCTGCCATTGGCAGGAAGCTCAATGTTGGAGAGCTTGGAGTCAATCTGGAGAAGGTCGTGAAGCAGCTGGTGCTTTCGTTCTTTTGATAGGCCATGCCACACATTACAGAGTGGTTTACCCGCGAGCTTTTCCAGCAGAAGAAATTCAGAGCCGACGGAATTCTCCTCTATCGAGTAACTAAGTACTTGGGGTGCCGGAATGCCTTTGGCCCGGACAAACTCTGTGGTCGCAACCTCACTAGCCACTGTCAAACGTAGTGGCGATGTAATTCGATACGGTAATCGAGCAATCACAGAGGATCCGTCCTTCATAGAGATCTCGAAAGTTCGGTTGAGTCTATCTTCGCTTACTTTGCGGATCGAGTCGACGTCTGAGATAGATCGTTGAATGGAATTCGCAGCCGCTCTCTTGAGCTCATCGACGTTGAATTTCAAGTATCGTTCTTTAAGTCGACGGGCTTCATTGAAGCTATAATAATTACAATTAGTTTTCAAAATACCTCACACGATCTGTTGAAACTTACACAAATCTTCCTGAGGTATATCTGAAAAGCTCGCTCTGATCTCCCGGTTGATGAAGTGCCGCTGTTGCCGAAGCGAATGATCTGTTGAAGCGGCATAATGGAGCACTGAGTTGCTTCTTTGTGGAGAAGTTCGACCCACACGCAGTTCCAACACGCAATCTATGGGCATACATGTTAGGAAGGAGCTAACGTGGGTGTAGCGGGCGTAGTGTCGAGAGCTTTCATCAAACGCAAAAGTACTAGGCGTTTGAAAGGACTCTTTAGATTTAGCGGATGAATAGTGACAAGTGTACTGTGATCAACTGCTAGATTGAAGTGTTGGTGAATGATCAGGACAAAGTGTTAGTGGGGGGGAGTGACGAAGTAAAAATAAACCATACATCCAATGTGATACAACAGAGGACTAGCCCTTCGAGGCTAGTGAATATGCATCTTCTCCTGCCGTACTTATCGCGTCCCAACCAGCCGTCCATTCCCACAGTCTAATCACAGATCATGCGGAACGGCACATTAAGACAAGCTTCCTCCCATGGCTTCGGTCTAGGAATTTTTCAAAGATGCCTGATTGAAGGTGGATGTCTACTATCCCATGTGTGTACTATAGTAATGTGTATCAAACATGAAAGATGTTGCTTCCTGTTCCTAATGTTTGATTGATATCGAAGAAAGAAAGGACGAATGTCAGTCCACAAGCCTCTGTTAACCCCGCCTTATCCATTGACGTCCCCACTATGGAAAAAGCAACCATAGCTCAGCCTTGTGAATCATTCGTTGCCCCGCCCGTAGTCTCACAAACTCATGTCGCCGTCTACATTCGTGAATGGGGACTCTCGGATTACAAACTTCTGGTTCGTCGTGAATGAAACTAGGCATCATGTACTACCACTTATGGCATGGGACCAGCACTAAAATGGCGCGTACTAATATCGGCTATCAGGACGTCAGCCAGGGGGGCCTGCACTTTGTATACCTAAATGCTACATTCTTCAGCACTGTACTCCAAATAAGCAGACCACTTTACAACACCTGAGTTGGACAATACTGTCAGGAGAGGGAGGTCGTCACACCTTCACTGCGTGGGGGAAAACGGGTGGCCGAGGGGTGCATCCGAACTTCGGAGATTTACAGTGTATCTGGATTACGATGTTGAAGTGACACAGAATGGAGGGGGTGTTCCATAAAGAGTATTGCTTGCCGAATGTCGGGAAAAAACCAGTTTCGTATAACAGTCGGAGAATAGCAACAAGGGTGACAAGTGGTGTCACGACTACGGTGCATGGAGAGCAGGACACTCGATGCTACGAAGGAGGAAGTCAATGAAGGTCAATGAAGTGGGGGGATTGGAAGACAGTCGGCTCTCGCGAACAATTCGGGGAATGAACATACTGTAGTGTTACTAGCAGATTGGGCTCTGAGCTCGACAGCTAGCCGCCCTAACCTGAGCGGTGATCATCTTTCTATCTTGGTATCGATATCTGGTGATCGAGAACCACGAATCTATGCTCTGTTGTTTATGGCCATTTGTTTCCGACAATTTGCTACCACGAGATTTCGACTTGTATGTTTCTTATGAGATATCTTGCTACCACTACCAAGCCTCTATCTACCTACCTCTGTAATATCGATGGCTTGCGCGCTTCTTGATAGTCATAATGATACTTTTCATATAGTAGATGTTGCAAAAGCTTTACAAAGCCCAACCCTAACATATTTAGGAACCCTTGCAAGATTAAAAAAATAAAAACCTCCTCCTACTTCTAAATCACCATCTTGCAAATTCAGAAGAAGAGCGACGTGTTAGATCCAGTTCCAGACCAAAGTTTCACGTGTCATCGCGAATATCATTCACCTCTTGGAATCGAAAACTCCTTTTGCGCACCAAAAGCACACATTGTTTGATTAATATTCTTTCCGTTTGCTACCCAGAGAAATTCGTCATCAATCATACACTCGCTATGCCATTCGGACATGCCCACAAATCCAAAACGCACGGGATATTTGTTTTCAAAATCACCTTGGAATCGCTCATCATAACTTGACCCCCCACACTCCTCTTCCTCCACTGACACCCACCCATTCTCCCCCCTGCCCCGTTAATGCACTCTGTGGTGCCCAGCTGATATTGCCAACCTCGTAGTCGCATCGCCAGCTTGCGTATGGACCCTTCTGGCTCACAGTTCCGCCATTGTTTTGGGAACCTTGTCCACCGTTCGTGGGATGCGCGCTGGCTGGGGTGGGTGGCGCTGGTGTAGGATGCGTATCGCCGTTGATAACGGCGCCATTTTGTGAGTGGAGTAGATCCCAAACAAGGACAAGTGAATCGTCACCACCAGATGCAAGCATGCCTCGCCGGGATGGGTTCCATTCAATGGAATTGACGGGGGCAGAATGACCGCGTAACTCAAGGAGCGCCTGGCCGGGTTGCCGTACATCAAGAATGCGAATCAGAGATGAATCTGCAGCAAAAGTGGCGAGCAAGTGAGAGTCATGAGGCGATGTTGCAAGGCGAAGAAGAGGTGGTGCGTAGGACATAGTTTGTTGGGCTTTTGTAGGAGAAAGGCGACCGGGCGATCCTGTCAAATATGTTAGCATTTGCAATGCTGATGCAACTCTGGGTCCAACATGCTCACCTTTCTCTCTGTCCCCGGGCGTTTTTTCGGATGGCTCGTATATGATGGTGCTGTGCTCCAAACTCCGAAGATCAAACATTCTTACACTGCCATCGGCACCACAGCTGACAAAAACGTCAACACTACCAGCACAGAATCGAACGTCGAAAACCTCCTTATCATGCGCAATAAGCTGTGTCTTCGCAGTTAGGGTCGGTATATCCCATATTGTGCAGGTAGTGTCGATGCTTGATGTTATTATAAGCTTCGGAGACATGGTGTTCCAATCAAGAGAAGTGAGTGGAGCTGTATGTTCGGGGGTCTTGGAGTTGGAAAGAAGGGCTAGGGGTGTGAGCTTCTGGGTAGGTGGGTCTCGATTGTTTACTGATGAGGAACGAGATATCGTATTGCTGATATTTGAAGCGGGTGTCTGCGGCAAAGACCATAACCGCAGGTGATCACCAGACGTGGCCAGAAGGTCTGTGGATTGTTTTTGAGACGATGGCGGCTCCCACAATATTCTGGTGACCGGATAAGAGCAAGTAGCCTCAGCAATGCGAGTGTACTCTAGTCCAAATGGTGGTGCACCGGGAGTGGAAGCTTCTTGAGGCGATATTTGCGTGTCAAGGATTTGGATCTGAGCGAGAATGTTAGCGACATGCAAGACAAAGCCACCTTAGGTCCGTACAAAGTTGTGGGTATCTTCCAAATAACTACCAATGGCAATTTTACCCGCGTTGTTGCCGCCCTGCACATTCCACTTGCACCAGTCAAATGCGTATACACTCCACGGCGCTAGGTAGTTACTATTCGAAGGTACTCGCTCGTTCTCGTTGAAAGATGTTCCCGCATTGACGTTCTCTTCATGTCCGCCCATGTTGATTCGCGGCCGAATATCATCGAGGCCTAACGGAGAATTGGAAGCAGCGCCCAAGGGGGTAGTAGGATAGTATTTTTGCGCGGGAGTGCCCGCTGCGTATTTAGGGTTTTCGGGGGTATTAGAGAAAGGAATGTACTTTTGCTCGGGGCCGAGGCCGGCGGGGCTCGATCGTGAATAAGTATGTGAGGAGGAATGCTGCTGCTGTTGATTTATGGTGTTGGATCGTGTAGGAAGGGTATATTGTTGGGCATTCGTATTGATCTGGGGCATGGTAGGAACGGTCGAAGGAGCAGTGTAAGCGGTTGATGGAACGGGCCGCGGCTGCTGCTGCTGGGAGTTACTGCCGGGCTGAAGACTGCCAGGTACGCTGTTGGAGGATTGTTGATTGCTGGTGAATTGGGTCCCCTGAGGGGTCGCTTGCTGGAGGTTGATATTGGGCGCCGAGCCCGCAGAGTACTGCTCCGGCGAGCTGTACATCTGCTGCTGCTGCTGCTGCTGCTGCTGCTGCTGATGGGCGGGTGTTGCATGCGAGGAGGGGTGCTGACCCATTGCAGCATTCGAAGTTGATATATGCAGTTCCTCAGGCGTCCTTCCTAGTGTGGGAACACGGCGTGGTGTCTCGAAAGAGTTACCAGTCGTCTGCGACGGGGCGCCGGGGCCAGGTAGACCAGATGCGGCTGGAGGGGCCGTTTGACCTCCAGAAGCATGCGCTGAGGGCGAACGGTGCATTGGAAGAGCGTTTCCACTGCCTGGCATGAGGGCATCAGTGCCAGCAGCTGTGGTGCCTGAGGTTGCTCCACGGAGGTTCCCCGTAGGCGCCCCGATGGAGCCCAAGGCTTGCGCAGCCTGGAAGATGCCGGCAGCTGGGGTGTTCTGCGCATTCTGCTGGTGGTGGGAGGCGTGGAACGGCATGTTGCCGTGTATGGTAGGGGAGACAGCGCTCTATTGGGCGGTGTGGGCTGCAGGAAAGAATGATATGTATCGGAGGAGAGAGAGATAGAGACCCTGGTTTGGTGTTGTGTTTCTGAGCGCTCGGCCAGACTTCGGGGGTCTGACATTTCGCGATTGCGATGCCAATGGAATGCCGTGCCCCTCCTCGAATCATATCTCTCTCACTCGGACCTTTCACCCTCACCTCACTCACTCTACTTGCTCTCTGTTCTCTCTTCATCTCACTTTTCGCCATGGCGGCGGCCTGCATATGCTTTGCCTTGGTCGCATGAGTCGCTCAATAACGACTCGATTGGGTTGTTCCTACTTAAGCAGCATCATCATCATCAGCAGCAAGTCACCCGCCGCCCATTGTCGGCTTCATCTTCCTCCTGCACGACGACATTTCGCCAGCATGCCTTCGTCCCTGTCACAAAAACAGCCCAAGCGCTCTCTTCTGCTGCTTCCTCCCGCGCCTACGCCGCCCTCGTATGCAGCTCTCAAGGCGGCTTATAATTCCTGCCTCTTCACCGTGCTCAGACAGCTTGCCAGACACCCTGCGAGAACGCATGAACCCGCCATTCTGGATGTCGCATTGCCGTGTCCTCACCTCTATGGACTACTAAGCTCGCCGAGGGGACCTCTGTATGCAACCACCCAGGCCCTAGTTGCAAACCTCTACAAGCTCATCTGCGTGATTGCAGCTAAAGATGCAATCGATACCGAGGATGCACAAGGCGTTGACGCCCGCGTCTTGTTGGTCGCCTATCCGCGGGATGGCAAGCTGCAGCATCTGTCTGATGATGCGACCTCCGATCAGGAGGTGCAAGGTCCCGCCATCGATCTAGGTACCCTCGCCTGCGGGCCCAGATCGTGGGACACCGTCTTTTCAGTCGAGAGCGAGGAAGGGGAGAGCTTATTGAAAAACTTCCTCGCCTTGTCGAAGACGAACAGACATGTGTCCAGGGTCCGAGGTGGCATAGTTCAAGTCAATTCCGACGCGGCTTCCGAACAAGCCGAGGCAACAGCCACTTCCGTGAACCACCTCCAAGTCGTTGTGGGCGGCACCTGGGACCATCTCCATATCGGGCACAAGCTTTTACTAACCATGTTTGCGTTTGTATTGGGGAGGAGACCAATGTCGGCGGATGATCAAATTCCGAGTAGTCTCACTATTGGCATCACCGGCGACGAATTGCTGAAGAACAAGAAATACAAGGAAGTTCTGGAGAGCTGGAAGACCCGCCAGGAAGCTGTGCATGACTTCCTTTCGTCCGTGATGTATTTTGGACAACCTGACGACGGAAGAATCCAGCAAGAGGAGAAGCATGAGCCCGGGCCAAATGGTCATGCTGTCCATGTCACTTACCCCTCGAACTTAGTCATCAGATACGTTGAAATATGGGATCCATTTGGTCCAACCATCACGGAGGAATCCATCACTTGTCTAGTCATTTCAAAGGAGACGAGGAGTGGAGGCAAGGCAGTTAACGACAAGCGGGTAGAGAAAGGATGGCACCCGTTGGAGGTATTCGAGGTTGACGTTTTGGATGCAGGTGAGGAGGAAGAGGTGGATGAGACATTTCAAAGCAAGCTGAGCAGCACGGAAATCCGGCGAAGCCTGATTGAGCGAGTCAAGGCCAAAGTGTAGGCCTTGCATGTGTATGTGTAAACGAAATTCTTACGGCAAATAATTGTCGGGAACTGAATGTATCTCACGGCCTTGGGGAATCGTACAAACAAGGGGCCAAATATACTTACACGTATCAAACGACACCTGATCCCGCCAAAAGAGTAGCACTGTGTTTGGTGGGTGGGCTTTCGTCACAAAGACCACTTTGGTGGTGACCTCGACCAGAGCTGTCATAGAGTAGCTTGCTTTCGATTTTCCGGTTCCGCGAGACAGAAGGGTAAGGGAGGGCGCGTGGGCCGCGGCATTGTGCATATAGCGTGGCTTTTCCTTGTCGCCTCTGGACGCGAGGTGAGACAATGCTGAGGATTGCGTTGTCGAGTGTGTTATGAGTTGTCGAGTAGGTTGACGTAGAGGCACAAGAAAATAGCTCAGCCCCGGCTGTATGAGAGATGGTCTTGGGTGTGTTTCTGTGCGACGTCCAAGGGACCTTTTTGAGTATTCCTAAGGCATACGACAAGTTGACGGATCCCTGGAGGCGCATGACGAGGATGGTCAAGTGCAGGGACGGGGGTCACTGGGAATGATGTCTAGCCAAGCAGGGGCGGGCATCTGGCATTGGGGAGGGACAGCGCAACGGGGGGGAAATGTGGGATAGAGGAGAGAGGGATTGCGTCAGGTCACTGCAGTAATATGGCGTGCAAAGAGTAGCGGAGGAGAGGATGACGGCAGCATACATGCATGTATCGATCCTTCAGGGTGTCGCAACAATGCCAACGCGGCCAAGTAGGGTGGGATAGCTGGGATAGACGATGTAGGAGAAGTGCTCTGCTGGAGCGAGCGAGCGATCGAGGAGAAGTTTGACGGTGATGCGATGGGGGTGGGTTATGCAGGCAATCGGAGGCCCAGGCAAGGGACGCAAGCACAAGGTGTGGTGGTGTGGTGGTGGGAGGCCAACAAAGTGGTATAGTGCCAATGGATGGAGCCTCCCTAGTGTCCTGCGGCAGAAGGGAGTAGAAGACGTCTGTCCGGATGGTACACGTTTCAGCCCTCCAAGGCTATTTCATGGTTGCGCAATAATTGATGATTGGTGGCTGTGACGGTCCGTGGGGAACAACAGCAGCATCATCATCAGCATCACCAGCATCACCAGTATCACCGGCATTACCAGCATTACCAGCATCACTAGCATCACGATGGTGATGACGACTAGGGCCAGGGGGGTAGAAGGGGGCTTGAGGAGACGGCAGAGAAGTGTAGGGAGTAGTTGAGTGGTGGTTGTAGCAGTCGAGTACAGTCCACTAATGAGGGGGATGTAGTGGGAGGAAAAAAAGAGGCGTAGGGCAGGACAGGGCAGGACAGGGCAGGGTAGGGTACCTAAGGTAGGGCAGAGCGGAAGCACAGACAGAATCAGAGAGGGAGAGTTGTAGAGAGAGAGACAGAGACATTGACAGTGACAGATACAGAGAGAGAATGAAGAGGCGGCGACGCGGCGGCGTAGAATGGACAGGCTGCTCCCATTCCCAAGCATACGGGACCATGTGCGCATTTAGGGCATGCATGCTTTGCTGGCAACGCAGCTACGGCAGCATCGAGGCAGGCGGCCACGGCGTGTGATTCGAGGGGCCAGGGGTGGGATGTGGAGAAAGGGCGATTACGGGCTCAAATCAGAAGAGAGAGAAGCCGGGATTGGGAGGGATTGGGGCGGATTGGGGTGGAACTGGAGGCGCTGGGAACGAGGCCGACAGCCATGGCGAGCAATTGAATCGGTCGAGGTTTTCTCGGGAGCCATATGGATGTTCCCGCTCCATGAAATCGCATGTAAAATCGGTCATGTGACTCGCCTAACCACATCACTCCTAGTTTTTGACCTTCTATTGGCCACGGTGCGCTTTCTTGCCGCTGCTACTCGGGCCTCTGGCTCTAAGGATGCGCAACACTGCGCTGCATTTTCCAGGGCTTCCAAGGGCCTGGGGAGTCCCCAATCATCAATCCCCAACCCCAACCCCCATCCCCATGGCCATCGCCGCTTTCGCGCACACCTCAACCTCCTACGTCTACGCCTAGTCTATGAGTAGCTGACCGACGTTGCTCCAGCGAGGGAACAAGCACCGAAGGTCATGCTACAACCTGCCCGCTTCTCCCTTTGCTCCCTTTTATTTCTCTCTACTGTGCCCCTCCTGGCTTCCGCCGCTACTCTCTGCTCCACCACCACCATCATCATCATCACCACCGCTTCCTGCAAACCCCGTCCCCCACCGCTACATTTTCTCTTCCCCCTCTTCCTCCTCCTCCTCCCTTCCCGTGCATTCTCGCCGCAGCTCAGCCCGACAATCCCAGGGAGCCAGCACATCTAGGCCTGCCAGCTGTCTTGCCGCTGCGCCCTCGACTGCTTCTATTGCTCTTACTGTGCTTCCCGCTTCCGCTGCTGCTGCTGGTCTTCCTGCAACCCACGCCGCTACGGCCCGATCCTCCTGTTCCCAAGCCCACAGGAGGTTAAAATCCCCTGCCGCAGTAGGTCGCTTCTTCGTCCTCTCCCCTTTTCTTAAAAAAAAAAATTAAAAGAGTCGGAGTATCGTCTGGGCCTTTCGTTTTATCCGAGGGTAAATGTTTACCGTCTTCCGCAATGGGCATCCTCAACTTGTCCAACGAACTCCTTCGCGAGATACTCGATCACATTGATTCAGACCCAGACAAGCTCGTCAGTCTTGATCGCCGAGCCTATCTCTCCCAGGAGAGCTTCAAGCCGCCACCGCTTCCGGACCGTGACCAGGCGCAGACTATCGCCAGCTTTCGTCTCACGTGTAAGAGGTTCTCGGAGCTTGGTGCCCTTCACCAGTTCGCCCGCGTGACGACCAGATTCTCGAGAAAGGGCCTGAAGCGTCTGGAAAACATTGCCAGCCAGGAGCATCTTGCAAAGCATGTCAAGAAGTTCAGCTACATGGTGCCTTTCTTCTACGTCGAGGGTGGTGCTTCCGTTTCCTCTTCTGGAAGTTGCACGCATGACTAACGCCGTCATAGGACGAGAGCGCGTGCGCGAACTACTGCCCACCCTTCCTCAAAGTCTGGGGCCCCTCGATGTCAGGCACTTTGTCCGCAAGGTGACCGAGCAGAAGGAGATTGTGCAGACCCAGGAGGACGTCCGCGTTTTAAACAAGGCAATCTCGGCATTCACTTCGCTGCAGCATGTTCAGATACTCCGGTTGCAAGACCAAGAAGACGGCCTGCTCATCTCCTACATCCGCCAGCACGACCGGCTCAATCAACTCGTCGAGCTCAAATGGCCGCCAGCCTGTTCTCATTCAACCAAGACGATCGGCGCTGCGCTGCTTGCATCGAGGTCCCCGTGCACTCGCTTTTCATCGCCAATGCTCAGCCCTCAGAGCGCCCTAGGCGCCGCAAACGATCCTCCAAACACCTTCACCGTGCTCGCCGAGCGCCTGACGTGCCTTGAGCTGCACTTTGATGACGGTACAGATCTTGACAACAGGATGAGGGAACTCTCGACGCTCTCCAAAGTGGTTTTTAACGCCGCCAAGAACATGCAAGCTGTGCATATTGGATTTCCCTCGCATACTCCGTTGAGTCTAAAATTAGAAGAGATATTTCACAATGTCAAGTGGGAGAAGCTCCTGGCTTTCGGCATACAAGCATGGCGTCTGGACGCCGATGAGATCATTGGGCTGGCCCGGCGACATCGGGAGCGACTACGGGGACTTAGATTAAGAGATGTCCTGTTGAAGGACGGCAGCCGGTGGAAAGATGTACTTGCATTTCTTCGAAACGACATGATGCGATTGGATTGGGTCAGCCTGCGGCGGATTGACTACGAGAAACATTTCGACGAGCAATGGGTTCTGGGCGCTGAGGTCCCCGACCATATCGGAAGCGATAGCGACGATGAGAGTGACGAATGGGATCATACCGAGGACGAGGACAATGTCCACAACAATTACGTCAACTACCACGAGGATAGTGACGCCTCACAGGATGATTCCGATTCGGAAGCGGGTACTGATGAGCCGGAACAAGGTGGTAATATGGACTTCCCCCCACTCTCTCCCGACACACCAGCATCAGTGCCGTGGTGCAACTGCAATGGCCGCAATGGCCACGCGGACGGTGCAGATGCATTAGGGGACGATGGCGTGGCGGTGAGCTATTCGCAGCGCAAGTTCTGGGAGAAATGGGTTATAAGGAACTCGTGTGCCGAGCACAGCCACAAGTGAACAACTGTTACGTCTGGCCTCGCACGAAGCACGAAGCACGAAGCAATTGAATATACATCTACTACACCTTCCGGCCACCAGCCACCACCCAACATCCAACATCCAACATCCACCATTCAACCCCGTCAAACCCCCCTCGTCGTCGACTGTCCCGGACTGCTCCGAATACCATGCAAGAAATTACCCCGCCCGAAATCTTCTTCACCGATTCCCGCGCAACTAGTGGGGAACTACATCTCATCTGCTTCTGAAAAGTCACGCACAGCAAGAGCCATGCGGGCAATATATTTTTTAGCCTATGCTATCCTACTCCCCCACAAAGCACGCACATGCAATGCTGGCGTTCACCACTTGGCGCATCCTCAACCCATGCTGATACGGACCTTGGATTACGGACAACATTTCTCATCATCTATTCGGCACCGGCCCGCTTGCCTAGCATAATTTCGCGATCTGCGTCGTGTTGGTTGGCGCCTTGGTCCGCCAATGACCATCGCTCCGCTCTCGTCTTGCATCTTTGCAGATTTTGCCCCTCTAGTTGTTGTCGATTGACACCCCACTCTGCGATCTCGCGCGCACGTTCTATGGTTGGACTCTAATTCACAGTAAGCTGCATTGGTCGGCGCAAAAACACTACGTCGCTTACACTTTTCTTCTTTCCTCATCCTTGTTCGCATCCTGGATGCAGGCATGTCCTGATCCGGCAGCAATGATTGGTTATTTGACTACCTCATTTTTCGGCGGGCCCTTTTTTGTCGCTTCTTATCTGGTGATCGGGCGGCTAACCTTGGAAATCGACATTCACAGCCATGTCTTTTTGTCTTTTCGTCATCTGCTTTGGTATCCAAGTATGCGGGTGGTCAGCTTGCTTCACACGCGTCTAGACATCCCGCCATTTAACCCAGCATTATTACGTATCATGCCCCTAAAGATGTAACGCAGCGCCTTTGACTTTGACTTCCAACCATTCCATGTCCTTCTTCTACGAGTCCAGTCCGCTGCTCTTTGTTCTTTTCACATTAAGATATCATAACCTATAGGGTAGAGACGAAAAAAATAATCCCATCATCCTCATAACAGACAATGAGGAATCACATTCTGCTGTCACTTACAACAGGTGAGATCTGACCATGTCATGCCACTTACGGACTGTGAGGAACGCCCGGCGCCTCGAGGAGAACTCGGGAGGATCCATTGTGCGGAATGATACGAGCTCCTCGCGTGAGAGCTGAAATATACCAGATTGGGACGGCCCGAAAGATAAACAATGTGCTCGCCGCTCGCCTTATCCCCGAACGAATCCTCCTCGGACATTTTCCTGAATGGTGACCATGGCATCCACCACGCAGGATTCACTACACATAAGTTTGAAGGCATTCGATATCCTATTCCACGTTCTTGCATTCTCTGAGAACTCGCGTCTACTTGTCACTTCCAGTCACCTCCAAAACCCATCTCTTCAATATTCAGCGGTTGAACCTCACTCATAACCCCTTTCCCCTTCACAGCTCCAATGCACTTTGATCCAATCAATTAAATCTACGTCGATCCATACTATTCATACCAGACCACCCGTGATCTTTAGAGCGAAAAAATGGAAATGCAAACCTAAACGGAGCTTTTATCCTCGTTAACGACGTAGATATAGCTCGACATGGTATTCGGATTGAAAGATGAATGACCGAATAACCTGTTTTGTTTGTTTAGATGGCTATGTATGGTGGTGTATTATGGAATAGAATCAGGAGGTGGGTATATATATGAGTTGAAATACTGGGATTACTCTTATTCAATTGTCTGGCAATCGGTGGAGGGAGTAGTAGTATGGATGGGGATGTGATTGTGTTGGGTATGATGTCAATGTGGAATTCTTTGCTTGAGAGTGTAGTGTACCCTTCAGTTGAATGTGTAGTCTCATGACGCAGAGGAGAAAGGTAAGAATACAGTATACCAGCTATATATCTACGGTTGGGTATCCTGGTCTTAGATTTAAAGATACTGAACATATGTATATATACGAACAGGTCACAGCAGTCAATCAATCACAATGATAGGTATGCATCAAGAAGGTAGATAGGTAGATGCGGTAATATTCATGCCAGAATGAACTACCTAATGTAGCCCATTTATGTGCCAATTTTCCCCATTGCTCCACCGTTATCCGCATTCATCCAATATGTTATCTAATGTGTTATGTTATCCACCGCAGTCTGATGCATACAGGCTCTTCCCAGCCTGCCTTTTTGTAAAACGCCAACCAATGCAGGCAGAGAAAAGGAAAAAGTCCAATTCCAACCGTCTGTTGATTGCGCTAGAGTAGACCCATAGTTTCCGCGAGGAGGAAGGTCCAGCAATCACCAGTCATATCTCCACACCCGCATGCTAGAAAAAAAGGAAAAACTGGATGAAGAATCCAGTCTTCGATTGCACTATCACATCCTGTTAGAGTCTTAAGCCAAAATAAGACAGCTCATATATTCACACCATGCCTCCCATTTCAAGTTCAGGTTTCGTCTCTGTCCAATTAGTCGTATCTAGGATCCTCGTCCAGACCACTTGGGGCAGGAGTCTCGGGTGCGCCAGCCCATGGTGTCTCTGCGGTTTCTGGCCAGGCTCCTGGGGTTGGTGCCGCAGCCGGGGTAGCTCCATAACTGCCTCCATAACCACCATAGCCCCTCGGTGTCGGATGGTGTGTCGTGTCACCTGGAGTCGGTGCGCTGAAATTTCCAGGAGTCGGGGCATCCATCGCTGGGCCGCCAGGAGTGGGTGCAGAATACGCTCCATAAGCGCCAGGGGTAGGAGCAGAATAGGCGGCTGGTGTAGGCGCGCTGTAAGCGGCAGGCGTCGGTGCGGCGAGGTTATTCGACGAGGATTTCGTAGTGGCTGTAGAAGAGTTGCCACCCCATGATGGGCCGCCGGGTGTGCGACCGCCTGCATTGAAGCCTCCGTAGGCAGTGCGTGAGCCATCGTTGCCGCCGTAGGCAGTACCGCCGCCGTAGGATGTTCCGCCGCCGTATGCAGTTCGTGAGCCATCACCTCCGTAAGCTGTGCGTGAGCCATCGCCACCATATGCAGTGCGGCTTCCATCACCGCCGTACGCAGTGCGTCCGCCATCACCGCCCCAACCAGGAGTACGTCCGCCACCTCCCCAGCCTGGTGTTCGTCCACCGGATGGAGTTCCCCACGATGGCCCGTTCCGAGAAGAGTTGCCCCAGCCAGGAGTCTTGCCGCCGTAGTTGGGAGTGGATCCAGCATATCCTCCTCGTGAGCGATTGGGGAACTTCCCACCGCCAAAGTCCATGGTATTGCCTGTGATCGGGTCTTTGACAGAAAGTAGTGCTTTCTTGACTGAAATCTGCTTATTCTTAGTATGCAATTCGATACGTGCTTCATCATTCATTGTGTCCTTTACTATGCCAAGTAGCCCCTTATATGGACCCTTTCGAATAGTCACCGTTTTTCCAATCATCCTATCTCGACCCACCGTGCGCGGCGGGGGCATCGCGTTTCCATTAGGACCCTGCCCCTGCTGCAAGGCGGGATTGAGTGAGCCTAGATCAGGGCCAGCCGCTTGGGCACGACCACTCTTTGCGGCCATCGTAATGACATTGGTGCTGCGGA
This sequence comes from Nigrograna mackinnonii, assembly GCA_001007845.1. Lineage (NCBI taxonomy): Eukaryota > Fungi > Ascomycota > Dothideomycetes > Pleosporales > Nigrogranaceae > Nigrograna > Nigrograna mackinnonii. The sequence continues at coordinate 111,013 of JGVQ01000007.1, read as the reverse complement.
CGACGAATATACCTGCACTCTCGAGGATATCGCGATTTTGAACGAAGAGGATGCCTCGGTGGATATGGATGACTTGGCCTTGACGGCCTTCGCCTCCGTGTTCCTTCACCGTGTCGGAAATTCGAATCTCGGAACCGTCTCGATCGGTGGCAACAGGGCTGCGGCTTCTAGGGGTTACGACACTAGAAACCTGTGAATGAATGAGAGTGCGAGGGTTAGCATTCTGGTCGACAACTCGTAGCACCTCCCTATCGACCTTGGTGACAATTCCAATTGTTGCCGCACTCTCGTAGTTAGCATTCATTCAAAACTTGTCGAAACTTACTTACTCAATCTGGACGATGTCGTAGAGCTCAAAGTCGGAATCATTTCCAAGAGTAGCCGCGTCGGCTGCGCGCTTCAGGTCCTTGCTGAAGACAGTGATCTCGGTCTGGGTTGAATCGCACAGAAGGGTGACTTTGTCGCCACGAATCTTTGTGACAAGACCGACTTCATCAATGTATTTGCTTCCACCAATGACCTTGACATGATCGCCATCTCGAAACAGTTTCCGAAGCGTCTTTACCGGTGCATCAATTCGTCGGCCCTTCAGTTCGCCCTCCATAACTTTGATTGTGACAATGTCGGCTCTCACTGAGACTGTGGTACCTCGGATGCCTTTCTGTTCACCATCATAGATTTCGACGTTGTCACCAGGGGCGAAAGAAGCACCGGACTGTGCAGCTTTCTGAGCCGCCTGTACCGCTACGAGATCTAGGGTTTCCGTGCCATCGGCGCTGGTACCGGAGAAGAACTGGAGTTCCTCCATTTTCGGATTGACGTTTTCGGCGCTAACATAGTTGATCTTGACGTCTTTGATGAGAAAGCCATTCTGATAGTCATCTCCTTTATATGTGAAAGACTTTGTCGCCCCAGTACCTTGCATTCCAAGATGCTTGAAATGCCTCTTCTTGGCATCTGTGTCGCTGAATAGTCGCTGTGCAGGGCGGTCGACATACCGGCCAAATGCAGGTCGCTTTCGCTTGTTATCCGCAGCGGCGTTGGTATCTTCATTGAGGCCATAGTCGAGACGGGGAACGAGCTGGACAGTGCAATCTAATCCGTTGGCGTGAACTTCAACAACTTTGGCAAGGTCGCCCTTGTACAAATTTGGCCGAATCATGCGAACGAATTTCCCTTCCTCCAGAGGTGTGCGCTTCCGCTTACGAAGGAGATCAGGTCGCTCTTTGACTTCGATAGCAATCTGTGGCTGTCCCATGAATACATTCGGGATGTTCTCGATGATGGCGATCATGTCCTGCTTGGCATCGGCTTCAACATAGATGTACCCAGTCATTGTACCTCCACGCTCAAATGCCGAATAGAGTCGGACGGGATGGCCGGCCGAAGTCAAGTCATCGATGCGTTTTGTGATAGCCATGACAACCTCCCTCTCTTTTCCGGGCCTGCACTTCACGCCCCAGACGGAGGGATCGTTGACCGTAGGCAAGGCAAGTGGAATAGAGCCTGCGGCAGCTTTCTGAGCACGCTGCATTTCCCGCCTCCTATACTTCTCGTCGAGTTCCTTGGCAAGTTGTTCTGCGTCCTTCTGCGCATCGGCCTGGCGCCTCATATCTAGCTCGCGATGGCGGCGGTCGTCAAGGTCGGCACCCGTGGGCTCGAGCAGATCATCAGGGTGGACTTCTTCGGCCCCATCGTCTTCGCCCTCCTCTTCTTCGTCTTCTTCGTCGTCGACTTCGGCTTCGACATCAAGGAAGACGTTCCTTCGGGCTTTCTTGCGTCGTTTGTGTGGGCGTTGCTAAAGGTAAAAAGTCAGTCAAGGTGAGTAGGCAGCTACACGCGGAATACATACCACGACATCCTCATCGTCCTCCTCGTCTTCGTCCTCTTCATCTTCTTCGTCTTCATCATCATTGTCGCCTCCATCGCCGCCATCCTCATCGTCTTCCTCATCGTCTTCCTCTAGCTTTCGCTTCGTTTGGGGCCCGTCTTGTTCAGCATCTCCCTCATCTTCGTCATCGGGAGATACTTTGCGCGCGCCACTTGTTTTTGGGGCGATCTGGTCCTCATCAACTTCTGGTTGGGGGTTGAAATCATCCTCGGACTCAGAGCCGCTACGATCTCCGTAGCCAGACATGGTGGCGGAGCTGGTGAGTTTGTTGTAGATTCAACGTAGAGAAGGATCGGGGATTATACGGGCGAGAGGTTGGTGTCGGTGGTTGAAGGTCGCAGGTGGGCGCGGAGGCCTACTGTATATGTGGGTGTTTGTGGTCAAACGAAGTGAAAAACGGGGGCTGAGGGTGAGTGAGAGAAGAAAAGGTGTGGGATAGAAGAGGCAGAGAGCCTTTGTTATAAAGCTTGTTGAATCTCAAAGTCGCAGTAACGGTGGATTGGACCACTGGTCCGAGCGCTGTCTTGGCGACCCACTTCCCAGCCCCCAATCCGCCTTTCACTTCAACCCACGGTGAAGTGAAGAGTGAGAACCCAGGTTCACGACGGTCATGTAGTGGACTTTTTGGGTGGAAACACCTGCTTATTGTTCCCAACAACTACCACCATCACACTTCGACCTCACCGACCTCACCGAGGACTCCACTGCGCGAAAATCCCTCCCAACCACCACAAATATACAAACAAACGCATGCTTCTTTGCCCTCCGCTGATTCGCCGGAATGGTCACTTTCAGTTCTATCGTTATCCTGTGGTTGTTCGAGTACTGAAGGATAACACCATCACGCTCATAGCCATGCACTCCAGAATGAGACAAGCCGTGCAATCAAAATATTCACAATCTTGCTCTGCTTGTCCGATCCTCATTTTCATCGATCGTCAGAATAGCCCTGCCCCAGACCTTATGCCGACTCAGATCTTGCAATGCTCGGGCAGTCTCACCCAAGCCGTTGTATTGCTCCTTGTAGATCACAGCTTTGATGTCGCCATTTGTGACTAGCCTCATAAATCCGTCCCACACTTCTTTCGTCCTCTCTGGGTTGCGCCTACCATCTTCACCATATCTCTGCTTTGCATCAGCTGAAGGTCCATTGGAATAATATCGCGCAAGAACAACTTACATATCCATAGACTGCGACTCCCTTCAACAGAATTCTATTCGCGCGTACAGCTTCAATCTTTCCCCCTCTTGCTGCAAATCCCACAATGACTAGTCGGCCTCTATATCTTAGGCATTTCAAACCGCTCTCTATGGCGCCAATCGCATCGTAGACCACATCTMCCCCTYCCCCGCCATGAGCCAGGGCCTTGACCTTCTCTTCCCACTTTGGCTCATGATAGTCTACCACTCCGTCCGCGCCCAAGTCCCTGATCATTTGCGCCTTCTCTTCATCCCCAACCACTGCAATCACTTTAGCTCCGAGAGCTTTGGCTATTTGGACTGCCATCACTCCTAACCCTCCCGACGCCCCGAGAATCAAAGCAGTCTCTCCAGCTTTCAGACCAGCCACAGATACCAGGCTTCCCCAGCTCACTGCGCCAGATGCACCCACGGCACAAGCTTCTGCGTTAGTCCATTGCTCGGGCACTCGAGTCACACTCTCTTCATTGACGCAAATGTATTCGGCGTACGAGCCAAGGCTTCCGCCGAATACTCTCGTCCCAGGTTTGAAAGAGGATGAAGGCGGAGCTGAAGTGACTACTCCGGCAAATTCATTGCCTAATATGAATGGTGGTTTCACGTGGCGCCGATTATTCTGATGCAGTCCTTGGGCGTAGAGCGTGTCGACATGCGTAAGCGCAGCATGTGTTATCTTGACTTGCAATTCATTTGGACTCCTGGGTGCGGGAGTTTGTATCTCTTTTGGTTTCAGATCACTCAGGTCCTGTCATGTTGTAAGTTGATGAGAAATCGGCGATTTGCATGCTGTGGTTACCTTGGCGAACTCTTCAATCAGAATGGCTTTCATGATGTTTTTAACGAATGGCGAGGTCTCTCCCACCCTTGAGACCTGGCGAAGGAGACATGCTCGTATTTTAGATGGGGGTGGCCGTGGGAGCAGCTTCTAGCAAATGTAGCGGGAGATCGACAGCGGGGGAGTTGCCGAGGTTTGGGTCCACCGAAAGGGAAGATGAGAGCCGATGGGGGAAGTTCATGACTCTCCGATCCGATCACATGGACTCGGGATTAAACCCAGCGGCGAACGTTGGATTGCATTGGCTCAACAATCCGATCATTCTCAAAATATCTCAGAACGTACTATCATAGTGTTGATTTGCACTAGGTATGCCTTCTATCCACTTTAGGGCTTCAACAGAGCTCCACTGCGCAATTTGCGCACTTTCAAAGGCATGTTCTCTCTGTCTGGCGAGGACTGAGAACGAGTCTTTACCAGATTATGTTCGCCCGTGAAGGTATCATGACCATTCCCAACGCCCAAGAAATGCAAGAAGCCGTCCTAGGCGCTATAGATAAGACGAAGGTCTTCCAATAGAGAAGGCCTTTCAAACATTTCCCTGTAGAAGAGCATCGACAGCGCCCGTATTTCTGAACTTTAGCATAGCCCCGAGCGGCAGAGCGCCTTGCTCTGCCTCGAGGGCACCAGCATCAGGCGAAGAAACTGGCGTCTCCTCTTCACTCATACCAATCTCTTTTCTAATTGCTTCGACTGCTTCAATTTCATCCGTGGGGTCATCGTCTGTCTCATCTCTTCGCACTGCCTTATTGAACATTGCCATCTGTTGAAAAGCCATACCGAACGTTTCATTCCAAAGCTCTGAGATTTCGTCTTCTGAAAGTTCGGACCTGATCCGCTTGACACCTCCGAACTCATCCTTTTCTTTTTTGCCGTTCAGACCGGCATCGATAGTTTCCTTCTTTGGCTCAATTTGCCATTCTGATGGTACACGACAGAATTCAGAGGCTTTTCGAAGTCTTTCATCAACCCATTTCTCATCTTTTACCTCAGGCTTCTTCCGGATCAGGGTACTGGCCAAACCCTCCTGCGCTATTGCCGGAAATGGCGGGGCCGGAAATGGATGCAGAGCAGAGAGAATATTGGCAGTAGTTTCATTCTTCTCATTTGTCTCTGGCGAGTTGATGAATCTATGGAGTGAACTCAAATGCGAATTTAGGAGTGCTGTAGCTCGATGGAGCGATGGCCTACAAATATCAGCGTAATTCGGTTTGTGAATGGCCGTGTCCAGTGAGTAGAGTACGGTATTACAAGAGCAAGTCGGGTTTCTAGAAGTCTTGACGGACAGTGTTTGTAAATCATAAGAAATAGAAAATAGTGAGCGGAGAGACCTTCATCGGTACTGAGGCTGCTTCGGCGAATCTCATGAAACATATTTGAAGAATTAAAAGTGCACTTCTCAGCCTTTAAAGAACCCATCCCTCTTTCTGACATACCAATTCGGCGGCGCATCCGAGTTTTTAGTCATCTCTAATTGGAGCTGTTCGATGTTGTAGACCAGCGGCATCAGGCGCGCGCGGAGCCCTTCCAGAGTCTTGACATCATCTATAGAAAGACCGAGCCCCGCGTTCTGAGACCTGGCTGTTTGCATGTCGAAATTTGGAGAAGAGGACACTGAAACGGAAATTGAATTATCGATGGAGGCGAGCGGGACTGAGATGAAAGACACCAAAGGTTGAATAGACCTGCTCCGATGAAACCACGGGTCTTGGCTGCCGCTCCAAAGACTTCCCAGTGGGGCGGTTTTGGCGGCGTGTGATTGGGCATTGGAACCACCGCTAGATCTAGTTACGCAAACAAATATCACCTCTGCACACGAAACTCGGTTATTACGAATAATGGTAAACTGATTGTACCAAGATCGCTAGGAATGAGAAATTTTCAATCATTTGTCAAGTCAAGGTCCGGTCCTATCATAACGTCAAAATAATAGGCCAAGCCAACATTCATGGATTCGATTCGGTCGCAGCACTTGGAAGCAATGAAGATATGGCAGGATGGGCACGAAGCTACATGATATTTGCCACCTACATTTTGTTCGTTAATTTGATTCCAAAACTTTGATTTGATTGAGTGACGTTACAGCCCATAGCCGTCTCGGATCTTGATCAGTTGACGTTAATTGTTCCTTCTCCAAACTGCGTGAGAAGATATTGCCGTTTAAGACCATTGCTCTATCCAAAGACACGTGGTGCTACCGGCTGAGAGTGAGTCACTTGGGCCTGGAGAGATTCGACGATACACATTACAGTGTCGGAAGCCAACCTCTTTGCGCAAATTGCAAGTTTATCCCCAGAAGAAGTAAAGGCTGCGCCTAAGCTGTATCGAAAATAATCCAGAGACTTCATGGAATAATAACTTTAAGGTGCTTATCGAGAGTAAGATAAGATCTATGAATTCGCCCCTTCGGTCGTCCGTGCGCATTTAACACACTCAACAGGGTGGGCTCGCTCGCCTTCACTACCCCGAACGTTGTTCTCTCGTAGCCCCAGTGGTCCCCTATTTAATCCAGATCACCTGCGATATTGTTGGCGTTGTACTAGCCACTACATCCACTGTACCCTTCGGTGACCAGATACTTGACCGTGGTACTTTCTCCGGAATAGCCCGACCCAAGCTCTCAACGGTTCAACAGTATAAAAAGGTTCGCTGCAAGTCTACCTCAACATCTTCATTCTGGTACACAAGATACCGTACGTCACTTGAATCCCGACTCACTAGACATAGAAATGGAATCGTGGGTCGTGTGCAACCCTTACAAAGTCCCCACTCGCAGATTCATCCATCCACTCATCCAGAACATCCGCGATGGTGTCGCTACATATCGGTTACAATCCCTCCAGCATTTCGCGCTACACATCGATGTACAAGTGGCATCAGGTGCAATCACCACTAGCACGAACCTTCACAAAGGATTGAGGATGAAGGTCATGTTCCAGAACTATTTCACGGAGGTGACCAGAATATGTCGTCCGTTTGTTCGAAAGGGTTCGGTCACAAAAGACATTCAAGTCAACCTAGGGTCCAAGAGAAAGCCAAAGTGGACAAAACTTCATAATGCTCTGAGTGAAGACTTCCCGCCCGAGTCTACCGATGCCAACATCTATGTCATGAGAGATTGGTGGGATGCAAACGGTCGCACCTTCAACTGGACTGCTCTTGCCAATGAACTTAAAGACGAAATCCTCCAGTCCTGTGTCGATGAGGAACCCCCTACGTTCGACTTCTACGACAAAGTACGCGCGTACAAGAGGAGATATCATCGGAAACCCGACATATTCGATATAGTCAAAAGATTAGGCTGTTGGCAATCACTCCTCTATGTCTCTCGCGAAATTCGGTTGATGACTCTACGACTGTGCCTTGTTCATAACGACAAATGTCCGGAAGGCCTATCCATCATAAGCGATACACCACGAAACCTACACGGCATCATCCGCGGCCTTGGGAAATGCCTTCAGTTAGTGGCGGGGCGAGACAGCATTCCGAAATCTAGGATTGAAAAGAAATATGCAGAGCTCTACCTATACCAGCCGAAATTGTACCCCGAACTCAACCAGTATGCCACCATGATGCATGGGATTAGGCAAATTTTTCTTACTTTCGACTTCATCGGCGCCAATCAGTTCTTCAAAGTTCAAAAACTATGCACTGAGGACGATGGAACGACAAGGTTAATCACCTTTGATATTTTTGAAAGGCTTCCGCATTTGACCTCAGTGTTTCTCAATCTACCACTTCGGCGAATTAGGCATGATCCTCGAAAAGGCCCCAAGTTATTCCACGAATCTGATCCGTGTCCGCGGGCGTTACAACGCTTCATCTACGAGCGCGCTGCTCGAGCGCTTGCTCCATATGACGTAAAACTACTTGGTTTCCTCGATGCCAAAGAGGAGGAAAGATTTCAACTACTTCTGCAAAATGCTCGATTTTCCCTCAAGTTCGCATTGCATGAGGACAGCTTATATACAGAATCAAGTGGAGGAGTGTCATTAGGCAGCCTATATGGACAAAGCACCAATGGTACTTCAATCGAGCCAACGGAGTCAAAAAAGACGACTGAGGCCCCGCTCAGCGCCACCACTGATTCGGGTTATCTTGACACAAAGGTCATCTTCCCGCCTCAGTGTGCTTGTGAGGTACCCTGCAAGGACCTTTTCTGAGTGCGAATCAGTAATGTGCAGCCAGAATAGTCAATCAAATGTCGCGCTACATTCATGGGCTTGACTTACACGACCCTGATTACCTTTGTATACTGTCATGATCAAAAGTAGAATATGTTTTAGCACTGTGTTTCTTGAGGCTATAATTACCATCAGTCTCCATCTCGGATAAAAGGCCGGCGAGATGGATCATTGAGGTACATAATGATTCACAGTAGATGAAGAACCTTTCCATTCATTCACCTGGTCAATACTTGAAATTAGGAATCATGAGATAATTGCTGATCTTGGGTATATGCTTCGTGAATCAATTGGGTAGAAAGCTGTAGAAGTGTCCAACATTAGCCGGGATGTTTTCAAGGGGCAAAATCTGTACAAGTATCACGTCTGAAGAATGCAATAGTTAATTATCAATTGAGAATCTCGGGGCAGCGGATATCAGATCGTTTAAGATTCAGGATTTTGTGGCAATAACCTGTTTGTGACTGATCCTGAGGCCATCTGCATGCCTCCTTGAAGGGGCTCTGATAGCAGCGCATTGTGGAGAATGTAAGGAACACTGTCACGGAATTGTGAAATCTAGTGATCAGAGATGCTGCCGCAAGAACATGATAGATATTGCGAGGAAGCCGGTATCGGATCCATATAGCTAGTTGCGAAACTGACCGCCCAGTTTAATGGAGACACAGTACCATGTTCGTCTCAAGAATTTCCGACTACGGGAGCACAGCGTCATGATACGAGAGTGGGCTAGTCAGTATTAGGTTAGCGCCACGGTCGAAGCTGATCACAGCGTTCAGAGCCGGCCATTTCACAACCAAACACCACAATTTTCGCGTGTTCGAAAGAATGAAAAAGTCACTAAGTCTATTACGAAATGTCTCGCCTCCTCGGCTATCGAAACGTCGAAAGACCTCTCTCCCCAACGACGAAAGCACCAAGGCAATTCCATCAACGACCCACGGGCCTACTTTGGCCGCCGTTGAGGCTGGAAGAGCGAAGATTGAAGACCATTTAGCCTACTTTTCTGCAAACCTAGCATTTTTCGCTAGAATTGAATCCCCAGACGTCCCGCGACTCTCTATAGCAGACTACAGGAATCTATACCAGCAGAATCAGTCCGAGCACGGCCATCATTTTGTAGTGCACCAGCATAATCATCCGAAAGCGGGTGTGCACTGTAAGCCCTCGAACCATTGTGCCTGTTCATCAGTTAACTCATTTGATGTAGATGATCTTCGACTGCAAGTATCAAAAAGCAGCTCCATCTCATTCGCTGTGCCAAAAGGTTTGCCAGGAAACCCAAACTCTAAACACCCTAGCCGAATGGCGATTGAGACTAGAGTACACAATATTTGGGTAAAGACAAAATCTATAATGATCCCCGTAGACTATGCAGGATAGTCGCTAAAATCGTGCAGAATCATCTCATCGAATCCGCGTCACCGAAAACTGGCTCTCTTCTGATCTGGGACACTGGAACCTACTCCATCCTCCCAAGCAAATCCCAGCGCTTTAAAAACCCATCGCCACAAACCACAGACAACGAATCAGATTCCAGCAGCTCCCTTGCCTCACAGTCCAATTCTTCGAAATCAGACCCCAACCAATCCGAGAACGAAAAACTCAAACACGCCTTCCGAAACCGAAAAATTCGACTCCGACTCCATGGCACCAGGCTCTCCAAGAACTACACCATAACACTCATTCTCAACGACCTGAACAAACTCGAACATCCCAAAAATCCACCACACCACGGACGAAGACGAAGATCAAAGCAGCTACCAGCACCGCAATCCACAGACTCAGAACCGGAGGCCGGACAGGGCCAAGCGCTACCTCGACCAACGGAGTCCAAAGCACTGAGTAAACACGACGCAACACTCGACACGGACGGGGAAGAAGTAGATTGCGAAATCCGCCGCACGAATGCATACCCCGGCGCCGTCAATGACGTGGGGTCTATACACCAACGAACCTGGTTCATCACTCTCGATCGAAAATCTAGTGGATTCTTCAGAAGCGAATCCGGACTTTGGAAGAGGACAGGTGAGGGTGAGGGTGAGGGATTTGACCCTTTTTTCGTAATGGGGACGGGGGTGGAGAGGAGTGTTGTTACGGGGAGATTGGCCGCGGAAGTCGAATTTGATGAGGGGGTTGAAAAGTTCAAAGGCAGGGGTGGGTGGGTCCCCATCACGAGGTGATGGAGTTGGGATGCGTTACTGGGAAATCTTGAAATATTTGCTGTGCAAGTCGGCAGGGCCGATGTCGTCGCCCAAAAGGAAAAAAGAAAGCAGCTAACAGTCAGCGACTATATCCAATTTCTTTTCGCCATCTACACTTATAGCATATATACCCATTCATAGTCCCGACACATTATCCACGGCTTCGTTTCCATTCCTTTCCTTGCTACTCCACGTAGCTAGCTATATCCAAAACATCAGGTACTAGAACCTCAAAAAAATCAAAAACACCATTCTTAAAAATAGCCTCTCTACTCCCCCGAAAGCAGACGTACTTATATTAAAACAGCCATACATCAAATCCCACACCTAAGTCTCTAGAATCCTCCAGCTTGGGCAATTCAGATATGTGCAAGTACGAGATAATGCTTTTGATTATTGTGTGTACGCTGTTGGTACGGTTCAATTGTTGCATAGCACGAACCAAGTTAAGAAGACAATGATATCATGTAGTCAATTCAATTCATTACACTAGTTTACATTACAGAAGTGGGATTGATCTAATTACATCATAGCACCAAGCAACTCAAAAGAAGAAGAAGAAGAAGAAGAAGAAGAACAAAAAAGGAAAAGAACCTAATGAGATAATTACAAAATTGGGTTGATAAATGTTCTTGATGTAGGCTATAGCCCAATCCCGAAAGGACCTTACAAAAAAGTCCATGACACCGAACAAGTTTTGGAACGCGCAAAAAGCACCGTAGGAATTCCGACTTCAATGCTAAGCCCACCGGATTTTCGGAAAGAGGAATGAGAGTATACTAGGGGAGATGGAGTGGGATTTGGAGTACGCCGGCTCAATCTAGACTCTCCTTCCCTTGAACTTCAATCCAGACCGAGTGATTCCCCGTTTCACAGTCTCGAAACCCGCAGCAGATAATTTGGAGGTGTGGTCTTCGGTAGATAGCGACTCCTCGTGTGCTTTAGCTGTGGCTTTCGCTTTAGCTTGAGTTGGCTTCGGCTTTGTGGTTGACGGTTCGACGCGTGGATGAGATCCCTCTTCCGGAGCCTCGGAGACTTGAAGGTGCCTTTTCGGCCCTTCGAGCTTTTTCGTTGGCTTCTTGATGGCTTCGGGCTTCTTAGACGTTTCAGGCTTCTTGGAAACTTCGAGCTTCTTGGAAACTTCAGGCTTCTTGGATGCTTCAATCGTCTTGGGCACGTCGGGCTTCTTGGCTGGCTTCTTGACCGCTTTCTTATCGAGTTCGTCAGACTTCTTTTTCTTCTTCACTTGCTTTGCTGCTTGAGATTCCACTGTTTTCACAGGAGGCTCTTTATGAGTTACTGTCGTAGTGCCGATTCCTTGTTCTTGCGTTGGCACGGCTGGCTTCGATTTCTTGACTCGTTCTGCAGATCCTTCGGTCGCATCTGTCTCAGTCCGCTTTCTCTTTTGTTTGGCGGTAGTTTTGGGAGGGGCATCCAATGTATCCTGGTCCGGAGAGTCAAGCTGGCCTGCTCTGGCACGAGATACCTTTTCCGCATGAGTAGAGAGAGATGGCTTCGTTGTATTGAGCTCCGTGTAACCAGTGCCCTTCTTGTCCGAAGACAACTTTCCCTTAGACTTCGCTGCATTTTGCCAAGATTTTTCTAAAGTCAATGCGTCCTGAGTTTTTGTTGGGAGCGCTCGGTCTACCTCAAAACGCTCCTTCAGCTGTTGCCTGACTTTTTCGTCGATACATCCGATCTTGTTCGGCGATAATTTTGGGCCATCTTTGCGGGGGATACCTGGGTCTTTGTTAATTTGATACTCTGGAAAGGGAGTACACGGAAAGGACTTGAAGATAGTGTGCAGATAACTTACCAGAAGATGGACGAATAGGTGTGCTGGGGCTGGCATCACTGGTGAAAGTAAAAGTCGTAGACACAGCTGACTTCGGCGGCTGTGGTGCTGAACGTATATTTGACAAAGGCTTTTGGCGTGCGGGTATGGAAGCTCGATGACGAGGACTAGCACGAACTCTCTCAAGGAAAATCCTTGGGGCGTATTTCTTCCCTGTATGATCTCTTCCACCTCTATTGAAGTCGACGATTGCCCTTTCAAGGCTGAATAAGCTTGGACTGTCATCTAAGAAAGCTTGAATCCTTGCATCCGGCTTAGGGAGCTTGAATCGACTTCCAGAATCAAAGGGATTTCTGTCGGAACCTACAGCTACGTCTGGATAGGCTACGTTGTCTTCTACCAGGTGTGTGCCTCCTATTTTGCTCCTGCGGGCGCTTTCACGAAGGGTGCGGTCGATTTTGAGGCTCTCCCATTCCTGCATATACGGCGTTTCGCCAAAGGGAAGGATAGGCGGCAGCTCCTGATGCCATTCCTCAGGATCGTTGTTTGGCCCACCGTAACGAAATTGTTTCCTCCGTGGTTGGCTCTTGACATCAACCTTCTGCATCTGTTTTAGTCTGGCTGTCATCCCTGTGTTCTCTGCAGCTATGCCCGGATCGACCTTATGCTTCCTGACCAAGGTTTTTAACGACTGATACAAGTCATCGTCGAATGTATAGTCTCTGCTAACAAATTTGCGGAGAATCAGCTCATCGATATTCTGAATACGCTCGCGAAAGTGTTCCTTCGATTCTTTCCGTTTCTCGTCTTTGAGGTATTTGATTGCTTGACGAAGTCGGGCATTATTGCTCTCGCTATCCGGGTTGCTCGAGCCGGTGGAGGGAATATCGTATGCCGCATGGACATCGAAAATATTTTGGGGAAGCTGGGCTCGATCGTTAATCACTGCCATGACACAGGTGTTTGCTCAACACTATGAGAAAGTTAGGTCAAAAGAATTTGCAGTCTTCTGAGGTCTAGGTGGAACGCAGAGTGGATGCGCAAGTCTTGAAGTGGGCACGCTTGGGTATTTTGCAAAATAGAGAATGATTGTTCTTTGTCCAAGTGCAACGGAGCTGGAGTACGTGAACGATGATTGCTTTATTTTGAACAAAGAAGCTAACACAAGCCGACAAACGAGAAGCAGTTTGCTTATACCTATTGTCGATTGGTGGCTTAGCCTATGGCATACATGGCGCTGGTACGATCTGTCCCTGTGATACAAATAATCGTTCCTGCATCCTCGATGGTTGCTAGCGGGTCAAACTGGTAGAGAGGGGTGCATGGCGCTTCAATGGCGTTCTTCATGTCTTTGTCTTTCCACGGCGGGCGGTGTCAAAGGACTCCGGTCATCGTAAGGCACAGTCTCTGAGGTCTCTGTTCCTCGACGCGTCGGTGATTGACTAGGGAAATAACCTTCACCTTCCATTTCGGCGTAGTTTTTGACGGAGTCAGCAGGCATTTCGAATATTTCCAGCTGAGAACTGTCCGCCTCCGCAGGCTTCTGTTGATCTGCCCCTGCGGATAGCTCCACCTTTAGAACAGAATCACCAATCACCTCATGCCTAAGCCCATCTCCCACCTCGTATTTAATGTCATCACCTGGTGCTTCGTGTGGGGTGGAGCCGTGGATATCAGTATTTTCCAGTTCATGAGCATCTTCCTTCTTTTTGGTCGTTCTGCGGCGGTAAAGGATGAAGAAAACTGTTGCAAGGACTGCAGCAACGGCGAATCCACCCACGGCAATTCCTGCAATGGCGCCGGTGCCGAGACTCTTTTTACTGCTTCCAACACTTGGCTCATTGCTATTCGAGGGGGAATCACTCCCTGGTGGGAGTATTGCAATGACATCAGCCTTCATTGAAGAAGGGGGATATCGTGCTTGAGATACGTTGAACGTGTTTCGATCATAGTCTGCTGATAGATATGCGCTCTGCAGGAACGTCCGACCGAGTACGTATTGGGTGTCATTGGCTGCCCTCTTCAATGGAAAATACAGCTTTGACGGGCCTCCTGTATAGGCAGATGTGGCGGTATGGTAGAAATTCCAGTATGGCAAGTCGATGGTAACCGAACCGCCTGTAAGCTCCGGCCCAACCGTAATGCTAACCATGGGGTTCTTCTCCAACAGAGATTGGTGGAGTGTATCGTTCAACAAGTAGAGCTCCAGTTTCTCATCCCATACAAGACCAAACGCGTCTTCAAACAATTGACAGGTGCTCGTAGGAAGCCATAGTTCAGCTACCAATGTGTCAATGTATGAGATGATCCCGGTACTAAGCAAGGGCTTATCTGTGAGATTAGTTGTGATGCCTTGAATAGCTACCTGGAAGTCTAGCGAAATATCTGCGCCGAAGGGAAAGACCACATTATTGGGTTGAAATCTAGTCGAATCATAACCCCCAAGCACAAGACTTCCGAAAACTTTTGGCGCCAGATTGTTCGAACCAGCCGTGTATGACCATGAATTACTAGGTATTGGCTCCTCCCTGCTCCTCAGATTCTGCATTAAACTCGGAATGGGGTCATTGTAGTCGGTGAAATTATTCGGTCGCGGAACCAATGAGAGGCTTCCGATGTAGAAATCTTCGGTGATGATACCCGCCATCATTTGATGCTCTACCGAGGGCAGATTATCTCCAGTCCAACCCAAGGTCATTGTGTCATAGCCATAAAGTCCATCGCCTTCCAGTCCAACTCGTTGTTCCAGATAGGTATTCAATTCAAACGATCCATATTCATCCCATGTTGAGGATTTGTTGCGCATAAACAGGGTGCCTCGATTGTCTCCGCAGTCTTTTCCTTGCTCTTCGGGACATGCCTCCGGTAAAATCAACCATGACGATGTTTGCGAAGAAGCTGGTAGGACGCGTATCTGTTGTGGAGGCGTTCCTATTTCGACTCGGAAAGTAGACCATGGCCCGTCTTTTCCATCCCTAAAAGCTATAAGGTAAAGCTAATTTTGAGGCATTCGGATAGTACATACCAGAACTGACTTGCGGGCACACTGATGGGCTTCCCAAGGCTCGTCAAATTCTCTGCGCCCAACGTGGTCGCAAAGAATGCGGCAGAAAGTATGGCAAACGACCTCACCCGTCCTGCGCTGGCCCTGACCATGTCGCTCAAAGTCACATTGAACTGAGCGTGCCGCACAAGGACTGGGCTGTCGAGAGTCGTCGTCGCAGCATTGGTGAAGAGAAGGACGTCCAGAAGACTGAACAGAGTCGAAGTCGTACTCCGAACGCTCGCGAGAGATGTAACCCCCAGTTCTATTTCCGCCCGTGCATGTTGGGATAGATTGCAAGTATTACAGGGGGCTGTTGGACCTGGGGATTGATTGGCCTCGCAGTACTGGGGAGGGAGCCCTGGGGCCTAGAGGGAGGGATGAACGGCAGGATTTTGGTTCATGCGCGGATCTGTATGGCCATGTTCCGCTGCAGTGAGCAAACCTCCCGGCAGCCCAAGCGCTTGGGTGGTCATTGCAGGTCCATAGACATATTCGTACGGCAATAATTACACAAAGTGTCGAATTGATCTTTCTGCGCAACGCTCAATCTTGGTCACACCTCTCAAAAAGGAAAACTGGCGAATCCATGGGGGAAACAGCAAAAGCATGTGGCGGGTGCATTGCCAAAGCAAGACCGGCCAGTATCGCTGCCACCGGGACAATTCGGCCTGATTGCAGTGCTGCTACAGCGTGGATAGAGTAGCCCCCAAGAAGAGTGACATGAGCTGTGGCTTGGAAGGGAGCAAAAAGGTACATTTGTGTATGAATGCTCCGAGCGCCACGATCTTTGTTTGCAAGGTTCATCCCGTCGCCAATAGTGGTGTTTATCCGCTTGGGGGACATGTCGCCGATCATGTTGTCGCGACCTGGAAAGGATGAGAGAAGGTGAGAAGGGAACATGCAGACATGGCAGTCAATACGAGGATACGAGGCGCGGAGAATTTCTCAACGGCTCTACCTAGGATGGAGTCCTTTACGATGGTTCGCGCCACTTGTTGATAGCAGCCGTTGCTGTGTGGGTGTGCTGGTGGAGAGGGTATCAATCTCCCCTTAGTGACGGGCGCTGGTGGACTTGGCGTGTCTGTGTGGTGAATTTGACCCTTTTGCTTTTGCGAATACGAGAAACGCGCAGCCACTCATCGCCATCTAAACGGAAGATCTCCAAGCTCGCCCGAAGCTTCAATCTCCCATGGACCATGCTTCCCTGGTGCCTGTGTGCTCTTTAGCTCTTGGGACAATATGGATCGGGTCATCATGATAGCCCTCTTTGACCTAATTTGGCCCCATCATCTCTATCTCTCCGACTGTCTCGCCGACTGTCTCTCTGACAACTCTCTCTCCCGATGACTTTCTTAACTTCTCACACTCGCTATTCTCACCCAAATGCTTCGCAATGCTCCCGCTGGAGATAGTTTCGCTCGTTCTACTAGCTTCGGCCGTTGCAGCCGCTCCCAAACCACGTACGTCACAGCCCACTTTACGCGCACTCGACGAAGCCGCCTGCTAATCACCCACCAGAACAAAATGTACCAGTCGTCAACAACACCTCACCTACAAGTCGAACCACATCCCGCGGGGGACGCATCGCGCATGAAGAGTCCACCGTATCCGGTTTCTTGGGGCAATCGACGTACACCCTCTCGCGCACACCTTTTGTCATAGTCACGGCCATCAGTGAGACCGGTTTCGAGCAGAAGAGCACGGCGACGCGAGGCCCTGGGGTGCAGTCTCCCCACAACCCAGTGAACAACCCACCAGTGACAGAAACGAGGATTCTTGTCTCTCTTCACACAGAAATCGCAGTACCCATAACAAGACTAAACCCTGATTATGAGCAAAACCCCGCGCATGACATTACAACAAGAGAGGGAGGTCCTAACAATGGCCCAGGAGGGTGGTCGACTCCAACAAGACCGGCGCCGGCTCATCCACAACCCACCGCTGGAGACGACCTCATGACTGATATAATATCAAGACTTGGGTCTCCCCAGCCTGGATCTCTCCCCACAAACCAAGCAGCGTTTCCCACGGCCACGGGTGCTCAACAACAGATCGCTACCCCAGGTGTTACTGCGGCACCGGGAGCCCAACCCTCTGGTGTAGGGAATGAACTACTCACCGTTGCTGGTGCGACGCTTACGCTCACCCCCGGACTTTCAACTACTGTTGGAACAGGAGCTTCTGCTACATACGTATCAATCGCCACCAACGCATCCGGACAGACAATCGTTGTCGTCAGTTCCAGCGGTACAGCTGTCAGTGCCACCATGTCCAGGACTGAGGTGGTGTTAAGTGCAACTCAGACTGGGTTCGGCGCGAGCGTCACTGAAGCAGCAAGGCCAGGAAATCAAAGTGGCTCGTCCAAGAGTATTTCAGCCGCTTCGTCTGCCAGCACAGGTGGTGCTGCTGATCTTCGGAACTCAGGGGCAGAATGGTGGCTGGGGTTGGCTCTCGGCGCGTACGTGGTTATATAACGGTATCAGTGGCATTATGCATTTGCTGGCGTTTGGGAAAATTCATATATGATATCTTCATGATTGGGAGGAAATTTGGTATTTTTTGGGAATTGGACTCGGATAATGGATCATATGGCTTCTAGGCAGCCTTGGGGTGGTATTTATTTTGTTATTGTTATACCAAGCCAGCAATGGCTCCTTCGTGAGTTTGTACCCATATTCGGGATGGATATTGAGGACACCTTCACGGCATTCCTACCAGCTTCATACTCTACAATCAAATATATATCTGATACGTCTGGTCTCAACACAATTAGCAACGTCAACTTATCAACCATCTGAAAACGACCTTCGAGAGCAACACAGCTACCTTATCAAAACAATAAGCTAACCCAGCAAAGAGCTAATACTTCACATCAAAAACATTACCCCGAAATCTAGCTTCGGGTTGATTGGGTGGTCCTACGTCGTACAACCCCTCTTCCATGGCAACAGTTCATTCGTAGCAGCCCAAGTCATAATTGCAAAGACAACTCGCGTATGCAAGCCTTGTCAACGCCACATTTTTGCTTTGCACTTAAGAGACCGCCCCTACGTGATGAAACACCTGGGAAGCAAAATCGCCACGTCTAGTTCACTGACGAGCCATATCGATCAGTCCATCTATTCCCTGAGAATCAATCACTTCTTCTTCACGTCGTTCTACCTCCAACCAACACCATCACCATGTTCTCCCAAAACCAAGCAGATACCCAAAACCACCCAGATACCCAGAACCAATCAGACACCCAAAACCAATCAGACACCCGAAACGAAAACCAAAACCAACCACCCTCCTTATTTTCCTCCGAAAACTTATCCGTAAGGCCCCCAACCTCTCCCCCATCTCATCCCCATCTAACAAAGACATGATACACACAGCACTTCTCCCCACCCGAGCCCACGGGCCGAGAAGGGCTAACACGCACCGTGATACACTACGAGAACGGGACAACAGCAACAATCTATCTCGGACATGTGGGGGAGAATGTTTCGGTCATCATTGGCAATGTTAAAGGGGTGCCTGACTTCTTTTTTCATCCGACGTCCTAGGTGGGGGGTAGGGAACTTTGTAAGCGGGGAGGAGGGATGGGGGATGGGGTTGGTTGGTTGAGGGGTTTTGAGTGTTCATGGGGGATGGGTTGGGGATATGGGTAGGGTAGTGTAGTGTAGTGAATGAAGTCTTGATAGGAAATTTGAGGGAGAGTAGCTAAGTTTCCAGGTCGAAAATTGCCAGTGTGCTTCCATGGCGTTATAAAACGCGGCGGAAGACGTTTTCTTTTATCTCTCCCCCTTCTCCCTTCCCAACCCATTCTAAATTCTCCAACCCAAAGACCAAACCACGCAAGAATTACTCCTTTTATCTCCCAAAACCCCACAAAAACAACCAAGCTGCCGGTACCAAGAGAATTCCCTTCCTTGGGAACAAAACGAGTCATGCCGCGGAGGGGTTTCGTCACTTCTTTTCCCGCAATTTTTAGATACAGAGCTATGGGTTGTGTGGGTTCGAGTAAAGTGACGGGGAGTGGGAGGGTGGCAAGGAGTAACGATTATCTAGTATCAGCTGGGCTCGAGCTCGAGCCAGTATTACTCTTCAAAACGTCTTTGTTCTAGAATGCACATCTTCTATTTATGACCTACCCTAGACTTTTGACTAAGTGTAGTTGGATCACTTCTGCGGCCTGCAGTGGGAGATGTTGCCTTTATGAACCTCGCACACAATCTCCAACCGTCGGTAGCAGAAATCATCCCAGCTTCATGTACTTCGCAGTCCAGGACAGCATGTCTTGGCCCGATATGCCGTTCTTCTCTAGAATGGACTTTTTCGATTCATATGTTAACCAATGACAGTCTGTCAAGAACATGAACATTGGAGAGATGCCTTCATGGGACATTTCTAGAAAGAGACGAAGATCGCGACCTTCTTTGTTTCCCTTTCTTGTACTTGTTGTACGCCATGATAATCTCGAACACCTTATCAGCGCATATCCTCGTCGCCCAATCTCGTGGTGAAACGCCAGGTTCCGGCCTAGCAACCGGACTATCTCCAGTTCTGAAGATTATATCAATCAAGCTAGCGCCCATACCGCAAGCGATTAGCTCGAAAAAGCTATCTGAGGCGTTATTATCGACGGTTCTATCCTGGTCCTCTTGCACTGATGCTAGTTGATTCGATCTATTCGCTAATTTTCTTGCGTTCTACGCAAAGTCGACAAGAGGTCTGAAGGCTTCGATTACGACAGTGAGCATTGTCATGAGGCCTGGCTCACTAGCTGTAGCGCTGTGCTGCTGTGGCTTGGTAGTGTTCCCTTTGTTGCGTCTCGTATCTTGTCTGACGGGTATTTTTCTCGGGCGTCGGTCTTCTTTCAGTAGCTGGATGCACCGTTGGATGTCTGCTCCAGAAGGTTGTATTCCATGGTTTTCCATTACTTCAACTCCCTCGACCTCGTTTTCCAAACGTAGATGTCCAAAATGCCCTACAAGATGGAGGAGCGCTCGAGACATTGCAGCCATTCCTTTCATACTTCCCTGCTGGTCGCGAACGGTTAACGATATAACCGGCCCGCTCCGCTCCCTTGTATGTTCCTGCTCTATTCCTATCTCTGCATTTGGATTGCCGTTTTGCGGGTCACTTGTCGGGGGTATTTCGGTGCCGGGCTCATTCGTACTCTTCAACCCTGCCCGCGACTTCTCTGCCCGTTCCCTCCTCCTTCTCTCTTGTCTGCTTTCTTTTCTCCTTTCTACACACTTGGGCTCTGCCAGGGAATCATACTCGGTTGGACGATTTGGCTCCTCGCTGCCGTTCGCTGGGGTACTTGGCATATTGAATTGTCGATGAAGTGAAGGTAGGCTCGAATAAACGATTGAATGAGACTTTCTGCTTAGCGATAGTAATTATGGCGAGATGATGGAGGATGGAATGAGTTAACGAGTAGGTTGTAATGAAAAGGACTTGTGTTTTGATACGAATTCGGAAGCTTCTAGTTGAGAACATTGTTTGGCAATGGAAAGACCAGTAAGTAGTGCGGGACTGTAGAGGGTAGGTTCGAGGACGCCCATTACCCGCACAACTTCATCCTGTGCGAACAAGAAAACTTGAATTTCGCTCGCTGGTGCCTTGGGAAGATTAACATTCAAATGCACTTGTAAAAGATATTCAATCATGGAGTATATACACTTTACCTATAGGTATGGCATCACAACATGTTCAAAGTGGGCTAAGTATTGTCTCTATACAAACGAAGAGTAATGATTGCTTCATGTATAAGGCATGTCGAAGTCTATAAGCTATAGCGTTGAATTTTAGTGCCCACAAAAAATGGGTTCTGAGAAGATGTCTAACTAATTCAGTATTGCTTCCCAGCAATATCGCTTATCTGATTGTTTCGCTATGAATTCTGGTATTGCCATAGCCTGGGATACAAATTATGCCTGCATAAGCATGTATTCTTCCTAGATTGAGAGAGTCCGACTGGAATACAGGTTCAAATCTGCCCTGATAAAATCTTTGCTGATTAGCTATCGGCGAAGGAACTTCGCATCCTCAGATTTTTCCCAAACTTGAACAGCAATCCCATTCCGACGAAGCATAGTGCCATCAGACCTCCCAAAAGACTTGCCCCTCCATTTATACCCAATCTATCAAACAGTGGTCTAGATATCAGGACTGCGCCACAAGCAAAGGTGCTTCTGGCGAGAGCGTTGGCTGCGAAGATACTGGCCGCATATCGAGGATAGATCGTTGGAATATATAGGAGGATGCTTTGTACAACAACTTGTACTTCAGTGTCAGCAAATAGATGTTGAATTATTGGGTAACTTTCAGATTATGAATGTGACCTACAGTACATGCCGAAATTGCAGAAAGCAACACCTATTGTTGGCACCATCCAATGTACAGATGGGCGTGAGGTCCACGCTAAATACGTCAGTGACGAGCTATATGTAGTCTCCGATGACTGACCAACTATGAATAGTCCAGCAGAAAGCAATGGGCTTCCAAACAACCCAGGGAGAAGATGGTTCTCAACCTCTCCAAAAGTCCCCGCTCTGAGTGCTGGAAAGGCTCTCTGGCGAAGGTACAGACAATGTATAGCAAAAGCGAGAACGATGCTTGGAATGATAGAGAGAAAAATGAGAGCGGTACTGGTAGGACTGAAGTTGTACTCGACTGGATAGATCAAAGGAAAGCACTGCGGGATGTTACCTTAACGACCGTTGGAAGAAAGGAGGTTGGACGTACCTCAAAAAAGCTGTAGATAATTCCGTATGCACACCCCATGTATAAGGTCGTGAAGAGAAGGGCTGGGTCTTTGGCGTTCATTTCCCAAGGTTTTATCAGAGCATCGAAAAGCAGTCTTCCTACTGTGATCTCTTTTTGCTTCGCTTCGGCATCAGACACTTGCACATGCCCCGAAATTTTGCGTAAACTTTTAGCGCGATAATATAAAATCGTTGGCCTTGAAGTCTCAGGCAGACAAAAAATTAGTATGACATAAATCGGCGCAGAGATAATCAACAATTCCCAACTTGCAAATCTCCACCCATACTTCTCGACTGCAAACGACGATACGGTAGGCCCCAGAGCAGGGCTCATGGTCGCGACACCAGCCCAAAGCGCAATTGCAAATGGAAACTGCGCTGGATCCCAAATATCGCCGAATGAGGCACCGGCCGTGGCCAGGACTGGTGAACACATAAAACCTAGTAGGAAGCGGAGGACGATGAGGCCGGGAAAATTGTTGACGAGTGACGCCGGAATGCAGAGAATGATGAATAGCAGACCTGATATCGCGTAGGGTGGGTTACGGCCGATCGCTGGGATTTCGGAGAGTGGGGAGAAGAGGAGGCAGCCTACACCATAACCCTGGTCATTGGTCAGTCAGATTTAAATTAGTTAGACAACGAAGACCGTGATATGTACCAGGACGTATAGTGCTAGGCCGAGTGTACCGACTGCATGGCTTACGCCGAATTGTTCTATGACAAAGGGTTGACTAGATGTATAAAGAGATGATCCGACATATACTGCGAACGTATAGAGGCTGGAACATTGTCAGTCGAATGTTACTATATTAAGCACTTAAGAGGCATCAGTACCAAAGAAGTGCTGTTATCAAAACTTTCTGAGATAACGGCCAGTTCTGTGGGTCGTCTAGATCATCAGGGCCATCCCAAGTTACTGAATTTGATCGCTTCCCTTCATCTGCTTGGGAACTCGGAGTGTCGTCGCCTAACAAATTCTGTTTGACATTCTCCCGGGAGAAGGCAATATCCCCCGTCCGAATATATCGAAGTACAGTACCGATGGTCGAATGCTTGAACAAGAACGTCATTTTCGAAAAAAAGAAAGCGCGAAGGAGTCAATGCCTCAGCTTGCGGGAAATTGCTCTTCCATAGCGGTGACAGCTTTTCATTTATACCAGTCCATACTCAGGAGCCCGTTCCAGAGTCCTCTTTCCTGTTCAAAATAACTAACATCCAAAAAATCGAAAGCATATCAAACATGCGGAGTTAAGCCTCTATAAAACCGCAGGATGGGAACGATCTACAAGGGTGCTCTATGAGAGCTGGTGGAAACTAAACTACTTCTAGTAGACTTTAGTCTCGATTCGGTTACGGCATACTATAACTCCTGGATTTCTGGTGTCCCTCTGTCAGACTTCCAATCATACATGAGTCGCCAAGGCGAATCCAGTGGGTCGGTGTAAAGAGATTTGATGTCACTCAATCGGAGATAGAAAGACTGAAAAGGGTATAAGAGGTTGCGGGAGTTAGGCCAGAAACGTCCTTCTGTTGTCCACGACTTCAAACCCAGGCACAAATTTGAACCAATTGCCGGCCATCATCCAAGGAAATTTTACCAGGAGTCATTCAGGATGCCCGATAATCGCACAGCATCAATTGCGCTCCGCAAGTCCTGTCGGAATTGCACAAAGGCCAAACGCCGTTGCATAGTCCAATTACCAAGCTGCTCGCGCTGCACCAAGAAGCGTCTGATTTGTAGCTACGAGCTGGAGCCTCTACCAAGCGCAAGGAAGACACAAGATTATGTTCCCACAAGAATTGAAAAAGAAGATGGACCGGGACAATACTGCTATCTAAATCTCGTATTATCACGTCACCAGAGCCAAGAGCAAGAGCAATCAGCGCCGATACTCTACACTTCGATAGATCTAAGTGCGGAATATACGAGCATGCACTACGTTTTGTCAACCTTCCAAAAAATGCCATCTCTCTTTGCAGCTCAGAAAATAACCCCATGCATACATCCCGAGCTGCGATTCCGAGGAACGAGAAATCACCTAGCTCTAGTACCATCCATTCTCTCTACCTCTTCACCCGACTCGCTGGACTCGCCAGACCTCCAGCGCCTATTAGATCTAGATATCGAACAACTCCCGCTCCAAGATGCACTCACCGCACACCAAGCCCTTATCCTTTACCTATCCCACTCCCTCTTCCACACGGCCAGCACCCAATCGATCGCGGAACCACTCCTCCCCATCCTCCGAACCTGGACCGAAAGTCTCTGGCATACTGCCTCCTCGCGTCTCCCCACCCACCTCTCTCCCTGGCAATCCTGGCTGCTTGGCGAATCAACGAGACGTCTAATAATCCTCTCATTCATTCTAATATGTGCCTTCACAGGCTGGAAATATGGCGTATGCCGGCACCGTCTCTGTCTCGAATCGCTACCCTTTGACGGCCGACCAGGGCTCTGGAAGGCCTCAAGCGCTCAGGGCTGGATCGCCGTCGCCGCCAATATCGACCCGGATATACGCTCTGGACCGGGTGTTGGAACCCAGCTTGTCAGTTTCCATGAGTTTGGGTGTCAGGGACGGGAGAAGATGGGGTGGATTAGGGAGATGTATGAGGAAGGGGGTGGGTTGGAGGCTGTTGATGGGTTTTTGGCTATGAGTCTTGTGGCGCATAATGGGGATCGGAGGGCATGTGGGTTGCATGATCGATTGGTTAGGGAGGGCGCGAGTGAGATGCGGGATTTGTATTTCGAGATGAGAATGTAAGGTCCGTTTCGTGTTCTATCGAATCTGGTCAATAGGATTACCTGCCATTGAATGAGTGTCTCGAATCTTTATCCTGGGTCTTGCCTAATTGTTCAGCTTTTCGTGTTAGTAACTAGGTTCTTCGAGATGAATTATTGGGAACAATAGACTATTTACAATATGTACGACGGCATCATGGTCCTCGGTTACATGTTTTTTCTTGGGTTTTGGGTGGGGTTTGAGAGGGGAGCTCACCGGCCAGCACGTCGATAAGGCTAGCCTGGTATATATCATGGGAAAGATCGATCGCTCGACACGGGCTATTCATTAATTCGGAGTTCGATACAAGGACCTAATGCCACGTAACATGTTGTTGTATAAGGACAGAGTGATGGTGATTGATTTTGAGAGGGCAGAGGTGGTGGAGCCGCGAGTGATATTTGACCAATGTTGGCCCAATCTTGCTCAGAATTGAGCTGACCTTACACTCCAATTTTTAAAGGAGTCAAGTACGACCCCGTATATACCAATTTCACCCAAGGAATGCCTTTAAATCCTACATTATCTAGTTCATCCTCAAAATGAAGCTGATAGCCAACGGCGCTCGTCGAGGCGACGAAGCGTGAGCCTCATTGGAGACGCATAGTCTTCTCATCACAATTATTTCAGCATCAGGGAAAAATGAAATACGTGGCATCATGAAACCCATCGGATCTCGAACGACAACTTTTGTTCCCCAAAAGGAATTTCTATGACATCGCCTCTATATAGATAACTACCTAAATAGGTAGGCAGCATTGTGGGGGATGGATTAGGCAAGCGTCAATCCACCACGTTGCCCCCCTCTTCCAAAAAGCAGTCTTCAACGCGCCAAAACTTTTCTCCCGCACCTCCTACACTTGGTTACCTGCCTGGATAGTTGTGATGTCGCAGATCGGCATCAGCGTAATAAGGTCGACCCCTGTGAGCAGGTGTTGTTTGTAGCAGGAATCCAAGTCTCCTCCTGTACGAACAACTCCTGGTACGAGGCAGCCCGTTTCCCGTCTGCGTCAACTGTACAAATGTACCAGTGCCAGTACAAGTTTCCTAGCTCCTGTAAGTGACGGGAACAGTTAATGTGGCCCTACCTTCCTTTTATACCCCTTGGGAAAACTCTCGAGACGTTCCTCCGCACCCACCATAGGGTAATACATCGTCGCCCTTCTAAGCTCTCTAGATTTCCATCATCAGCTTGTCTTCATCCTCTTTTCCATCCGCTTCATGAGGATCTATGTATCTCCCCTCACTACTCTAGCAGGTGGCACTATCATCATCATGAGGTTCCATATATCTCGCCTCAGACTCAAGTGAAGGATAAGCTTCGCTTAAATGGACCTTATCAGCTCATCTTCATCCTCTTTTCCATCCGCTTCATGAGGATCCATGTATCTCCCCTCACTACTCTGGCGGGCGGCACTGTCATCATCATGAGGTTCCATATATCTCGCCTCAGACTCAAGTGGAGGATAAGCTTCGCTCAAATGGTACACCATCGAGGCTATTCGGACGACATCATACTACAATTCTTTTAAAGCGATTCGTGCAAAGTGTATGGCTGCGTGAGAACCGCCACCTTGGCTTGCTCTGTCGATTTCCGTGATCTTCCCATGCGTGTTGTCACTCGTCTGTCACCCCTTCTAGGATGTCTCTGGGTCGCCGTGTTAGCACATCTGGTTTGGTGCCGACTCTCCCTGGCCTGTATGTTATCTTGAACTTGAACTCAGCTAGAAAATGCGCCTACCGTGCTTGTCTTTGGTTTAGTCGTTTATCCTTCATGAAGTATTAAAGCGCTTGGTGATCTATAGCACCGTAATAGGGTCCGCTATCCCAGCTAACTCTGGCCTCTATTCTTCGAAGGCTCTAACTATCGCTAATAGTTCCTTGTCGTGAATCTCATAGTCATACTGCGCTGGCGTAAGTTTCTTTGATAAATATGCAACTAGGCGAATAGTTCCGT
The DNA here is from genome assembly GCA_001007845.1 of Nigrograna mackinnonii. Lineage (NCBI taxonomy): Eukaryota > Fungi > Ascomycota > Dothideomycetes > Pleosporales > Nigrogranaceae > Nigrograna > Nigrograna mackinnonii. The sequence goes on along the minus strand of JGVQ01000007.1, from coordinate 84,360 downwards.
CATAGTACCTTTGTGATAGGACTGCTGCCCACGTAGTCTGAAGCAACTGTCTCGACAAGACTCAGGAGTTCTAGGTCAAAATGTGCTAGGACTAGGGCCGTGATGAAACACTTCTTCAGCTTCTCGAAAGCCTCCATCACCGTTAAATTTAGTTATAACGGAAGTTGAGCTCGTGAACCTTCCTTAATGACGTTGATTAAGGGTCGCATAGTATAAGAAAATCCTGCGACAAAACAGGTCGCGAAGCCTAGAAACGACTGGATATCCTTTACATAGGTTAGGGCTACCTAATCCAGAATCATTCTCTAGATCTATTTCGATGCCATTAGTCGAGATAATAAGTCCTAGGCATTTAACTTTTTGGACCCTAAACTTACACTTGTCGATGTCCAGTTATAGTCCTACCTTTCCTAGACGCTGAAGTACTATGTCGACGTGTGCATCGTGCTCCTCTTCCGTTTCACTATAGATCAAGATATCGTCAAGATACGCCGTGACGAATTAATCTACTAAGTCGCGAAGGACCTCATTGACATAGGCTTGAAGTGTCCCTGGGGCATTACAAAGACCCAACGGCATTACTAGGTACTCATATAGCCCAAACCTCGTAAGAAGTGCTGTCTTGTACTCATCTCCTATCTGATGTGGTTCGTCCACATGTGCTTCCCGCTTCTCCACAGTCGAATTGATGCGGGTAGACCCAGGACATTTGATTTTTCGCCTTGTTTGCCGAATGGACAGCCTTCATCGTACTTGTCACTGCAATGTCGCCCTTTGTCTTCGTGACTTAAGGCATCAACGGCTCCCGTGTCGGCAACTATGGACTGCGTCTGGCTCCCCACCCTTTGGGCAGTTCGTGATGCAGTGCATTGATTTAAACGTCATCGAATGCTTCGCAAACCTAGCCGTGGGGTCATGAAATCGTAGCCAGTCTATACTAAGGATGACATCGAATCCCGGAATGTTTGTTACATAGCATGGTACTATCGCTGTATGTCCTCTGTGCGTGATAGCCAGATCAACCATCTTGTCTATCTTTGCGGCACGCGTACGGTCGGCTAACTATAATTGCATAGGCCTTTCCAGTGGCATAGTGTGAATACCATGAGCCTAGACAAATCTCTTATCGACGAATTCATAAGTTACTCTTGTATCTACTAAGCTTCGCCAATTCACAGTCTTAGCTGAGTTTTTTATGTGGCACTTGAATTTGAATTATTTGTCCTCCTCTAAAGGTTCACCTAAAGTGATGGATGCCTTCGAAGCACGGACAATGGTAGAGGAAGTAGACGAGACCCCCTTTCTCCTAATTATTCGCTCGAGTTCAATGAGGTGAGTCATGATTGGCGTAAATTTGTCAGTCGTTGGGCGCCATTGTCTCTCCTGGATGCGTCTTAGTGTAGGAGCTGGTCGTTTCCTAGGTCTTCATCCTCCGAATCCTCTTCAGGTATCCGTCCTAGTTCTGAGGTCTCTAACTTCGACAAGTATTCCCCTGGAGCCATCGAGTTCACTCGCAGGATCTCGAGCTCTGACGAATCGATCGGTTTCTTGCCTTTCCTCGGGCATTGGTCCGTCCCAGCCATGTGGTTATTCCCTCCACACGACATGCACACCTTCGCTTTCCTCGTGGTGGAATACTCCTTGGCGGAACGGTTATATGTCTTCATCAGCTCCTTCTCTCGTTCCTTACAATTCCTGTCCCTTCCATCTTGATATGAGTACGTCGACGAGCTTGACTTCCTAAAAGAGGCCTGGTCAGGATTGCTATAATTATAGTTGAAAGGCTCCGATTTAGAAGTAGGAGTGCTTGTCTTGCGTGCTAAGTCATCGATCTTTGCCCTCTCCTCATCGCTCTCGATTCGCAAAACTTTGGCATTGAAATCTCGCACTGTGGTGGAGAGTTCCTGTGTGTTTGCTATAATGGCTGCCAGACGTGGATGCATTAGACGGCGAATATGTTTAATAGCGGTCTGATCTGAGAGGTGAAGTAGTGTCGTGTTCGCATTGAATCGTGCGTAGAACACGCTATATTGCTCGTCTAGTTTCTGTTCCAGCTCTCGTCCCAATAACTTGTTGTTTGCGAGAGCAATCTTGTCGTTTCCTCTAAGCGTATCATCCAGCTCAGCTAGCATCTCTTGTACTGAACGATAAGGGTTGACGGTAGTCAGTGGATCGGGGCCCGCTCTATACATGACGATATGCAAGGCGTCGTCCCCTAGATTGTCGCGAACGAAGCTGATCTTCGACTGTTCATTCATCCATGTGCATTCAAAAAGGGCCGACTTATCAGATATTAGCGAATGATCATAGTCTTCGTCTGTTCTACTATGGAACTTCTTTCCCTGGGTGTGAACGTCGTCGTGCTTCTTCTTTCGTCGGTCTTGTGTGTAACCACCTCCCAAGGGTTCGAAGTCGTCCTGCCCTATCCCTCTAGGTATGAACTTCTGAGCGCTCTGGTTCCGATCATATGAGTTGCCATAATAGGTGGCGGGGCCCCTAACGTCGTCAACGTGGGCCACTGGGGTATTGTTCGATACTCCAATCGGTTCCGCTCTAGATTTATGCAGCTCCTCTTCTAATTGTCTATATTTTTCCTTCCATTCATCGCGAGCGGAACGGAGATGATCCACGTTTAGCTCGAGTAAATTGATGCTATCTGCTGCGGCTAGGTTCTTTTGCCGTAGTTCCGTGTTTTTGTGGATATTGAAATCCAGTTGGTTCTGTACCTTGTCGAACTTGACTTTCTCTACTCTTGCTTTCTCTACTTGCTCAGATAACTCGATCTGTAGCCGCTCTTGTGTTTCCGTAAGTTGATTGTAAGTCATCTCTGTCTGAGTTTGCGTAGAGACAACCTTGTTTATCCAGTTGAGCAAAAGGTCGGGGTTGTTGTTGACAGCGTCCTTCAACTGCTGTGGGTTTTGTGCCATAGCCTTCGTGTTCGCGCGGTCATCGGAATGAATGGTGGCGATATGCATATATAGCTGGTCCTCATCGTGTGCCGCGTGAGAATGAACATCAGTATTTCTCTTCTTCCTCTTGGTGGCATTTTGTAGAGAGTCCCTATCCTTGTTGCCGGCATCCATATCAGGCATTACTCCGACTGGTTTTCTCTTTTGGGACTGTTGCTTAGGTGGCTCATATTCCGGGTTGTCTCCTTCCGATCCAGAGCGGTATGTCCCTCTAAAGCTAACTTGCCGTCTAGGCCTCAGAGTTCCACTTTGAGTTGGATCACCTGTTGCCATTGGTGTCAGAGTAACCTCTGGCTCAGAGGCTGCTGGACCTGGTCTAGGCAGTATAGGTCGAAATCCAGGCATGTTCGTCGTCGGTGTCGAAATAGCTTGTGGTTCAGAGGCACTAGTGTTCGCAGACCGAGTCTGCTTAGGGAAACCCTACTCGTGCGGTGCCAAAACGTTCTTGTCGCTTCTTCATCACGTCCGCGGTTATATTGATGAAGCTGCCTCGTGGCATACCATGTCGGCCCAAAGGCGTGACATATTCGTCCTCGTCCTCGTTCTGTGAGATTGGTCGTTTGCCACGTCGGATTTGCTTCGGTCGCACCTTCTTAGGTTTGCTTTCTTGGGTGCTGTCGAGCAGTTGACCATTACTCTCTCCATTAGGGGTGTCTTGGGTGGATTCTCCATCAGATGCGCGACCCTTTCGTTTGTTCGTCCTATAACTGGTATCCTCCACAGTGTCTGGTCGCTCCTGTTGTGAAGCTCCCTGGACGGTCTGGGACTGAGTCTCAGCTTCGGCTTCTTGCGTGTGAGTCTGATCGTCGGGACTCTCGTTCTCTGGTATGGTCTCGTCCATGGCGGATTGGTAGTTGCTTATGTCGCCTGCAAATGATGGCTCTCCTATGTCCATTTACAGAAGACGGTTGGTGTGGGTGGGATTCGTGTATAGTGGGAGAGAGAAATTTTCTGTGTCTCTGAAAACCTTTCTATTAAGCGAGGCTTTTCGCCTGTCGTCATCACGGCCTGTCGCCTTGACCACATCATCGCCGTCTTTCACTGTTCTCGGTGTCGTTGATGATCCGTTCTGGTGATCACATTCTGTCTATTGCCACTCAAAAATTCCGGGCTGGCGAGAGCGTTTGCCTTCTAATTGAGCCAAGAATGTGCTTCTAAGTCCTTGAGGTCTTATAGTTAATCTTTTTATGGTCAATAATCTGCTGCATGGTTGTTGATCGTCGCATGCCAGATTTCTGGTTGCTGCAACCGTCAAACTGTTTCGACCAATAGCTTCACGAGCCATGTTGACCCCTTAGCTTATAGACATTGGCTCCTTGAACTTCAATGCACTGTTCCTAGGTGTATCCAGTTCTTGGCATGAATATCCTTCAATCTTAACCCAACTTCTCGCAAAATGAATTTTCTTGCCTCGATCGAAAGGTTTGGGTTGTTCTTCGCCAAGGAAAGTAAATTGCCCTTCAAGTACTCGTGAACAAAAGTATGTTTCTCTTGGTTGTGGTAGCGATGAGTTCGAATGCGATAGTTGGTTCCAAACTCGTACTTGAGTTCCTGAGAGAGCTCGAATACTAGATCGTTAAAACCCCAGTTATACACATTTAGCCTCTACTTCATGCTAACGTGAATAACGTAAGTATATCCTAAATTATAACGTTACTATCTCTATATAGATGGTAGATCTATCCTCTTAGGTCTTTAAGTATATTACTAGCTGTTACTCTATGTAGGTATAGGACTAATAGTAAAGAAGTAGGTATTAGATCTAGCTTAGTAAGTACTACTTAAGATTAGTGGTGAGAAGTATGGGGTAAATAGATGATCTCATTTGCGATGGCACGAATCGTTCGTTGCACTTTAGAATACAGAGGAAGATATACACAAGTTTGATGCCGAATTCGATACTCAAGAGTGATCCTCAGCGAGTCTGGAACTGACTTTCCTTCTCCAACCACGTTGCAAAGTCCTTCATCTCTGGATTGGCCTTTCTCAAATTCACGACATCAGCGCCATAACCCACATCGCGGAACCATGTAAACATGTGGCCTAGATCTTTAACCATCCAATTAATGATAGCCGCAACGAAGGGAAACGTAGTGGGCATTTTCTGGCCGGTTTTTTTCAAGAAAATATCGCTGAACTGGCTGTACGTCAATTCATCGCCCGCTATTGAGATCTTTTTATTCTTGTATTCCTCCGGGTTCATGAAGGCCTTGGCAGCGAAAAGACCTATATCGCTGGTCGCAACCAACTGTAGCTTCTGCTCCTCTCTCAGCTTTATCTTCCAGATTGTCGAGAATACCTTTCCCAAGAAGCCTGGAACGAGGTTTTCGAAGAAAGCTACAGGCCGCAGGACCGTCCATTCCATTCCGCTATTTTCGGTCTTCTTGAAGAGGTGTTGCTCTATGTTGAACTTGCTCATGAAGTGCGGGACGTTTGTAGGATCGTTATCAGATTTTGGGCCTCCGCGATCCACCGAAGAGTATACGAAGTGTCTGACTTCATGTTTGATAGACGCATCAATCAACGCTTTGCCCTGCCTTTCTTCACTTTCAGAGCTTGCGCCGTTGCCAATAGCTACCTTGGAGGCGAGTCAGCGGCTATTTTCAGACAATTGTATCGCAGAAAACCTACCTGTACACTATAGACGCCCCATATCGGGGACTTCGATACTTCTTTAGCCTTTCGGAATATGTCGTCGACAGCGTCTAGGTTTCCCGCGACCAGCTTGATCTTTGGCGATTTTTTTGCGAGATTCTGCGCTGATGGCGATTGCGCGTTGCGTGTGAGAGCAAGGATGTCGAAATCGGCATTCGCTTTGAGTAACGCGTTCACGACTGACCCACCTTGCTTACCGGTGGCCCCAGTAATAAGAATTGATTTCGCCATAGAATCGAATTAAGGCAATAAAAGATATATGGAGGAGTAGTAGCGACGTCATCGGCAAGTTAAAGGATGTTTTAGCTATTTCATTGTACAATTGATCGAAGTTCAACCTGTTTTAGTAAGCTCGCTCTTTCACAGACACAAACAACACCGACGACGGTGTTCGGACAACAGTGTTCGGACGACGGTGTTCGGACGACAGTGTTCGAATGGCGGGCGAGAACCCTTGGCGTGCACATATATCATATGCCAAAATACTCCGGTTTCTTGGCAAAATTCTGAACACTTTCCCACGCGAACAACCAAATTAACACTACCTATGGCTTGACAGCCACGTAAGATAGTATAAAAACTAAGCTGTAAATAACTTTATCTAGCTAAAAGAGGTTATATACTAAGTTTCATGGGTTAATTCTAAGTATTAGTTATATTCTGTTGAATGGACTATCTCTCGTGCGTACGATCGATAACTTGTGACTAGTCACTTGTACTGTGCACGTAGGGGTTGTAAATAGTTATTGATTGCTTGTTCGAATCCTATCTACAGAGGAAAGGGGTAACTATCAATGGTGAAAACACGGCACCGTGCGTAGCCACATGAGAAGTCATCTGATATCAGGTATCAACCAAACTACTGCGTACGGACACTTACTCTATATAAATATAGGACTAATAGTAGTATGGTAGGTATTAGATCTAGCTCAGTAAGTACTACTTGAGATTAGTAGTAAGAAATATGGCGTAAATAGATGATCTCGTTTGTGATGTTCGTTGATCGCTATGCAGAAAGATCTATGTGCGTAAATTGAATGCAACGAGATCCGAACCACGCAGTCGTACGATGCAGTACGTCACGTGAATGGATAGATTCACAGTGCGCTTGGTGGCGCTGTGCAAGTCGGTATGTTACATAGCTTGGTATGCAATGCTATCCTTTGGTATGCACTTGTTCCTGCGCCTCCACCGTCTCCTCTACTGCTTTTGCCAGCTGAGAACCTGTATTAGACATCTTGTTAGGCATTGGGAAATACGGAGTGGGAGTGGAGCAGAGGCGTCGAGTATGAGAGTTACTCCATGCAGTATTCAATACTATAGTAGGGGGAAGATATATTTAGGTGGAAGAAAGGGCCTCGACGGGCATTGTGGCACCATTGAGATCAGATCAGCCCAACGCCGCATTTTTGTTGGTACTGTAATAATGTAGCGTGAGTACGAAACGCAGGGGTCCGAGTGGCGTGGCGGAGACTAGAGGCAATGGTCGATGCATTTGGGGTGCAAAGGGGTGGAGTGGAGTGGAATGGAATGTTTTTGATGCATCTACGGAGAAAAGCGAGGATCGAGGACGATAATTAGGTGGGTTTATTTTTGGCGGGGATAGTGTTTGATTACTACACGCGCTTGCTGTGCGGGTTTGGCTGCTTGGGGATGCGGTAGGCGAGATGTCGGGCGCAAAAAGGGGCGGCATGTTGCCTATGAGACCCGACTGCTTCCAGACCTCCATAGGGCTACAGACTAGTACCATTTGTATTCGCATGAGAGATCTAATACGGCAAGGCAAGGGGTTCAGCAACGCGCGCCGAAGATGCTCAAATGGTTTGGGTGGAACACAGCCACGGATGAGAGATGTCGGGTTGGAGGATCGATTTTGTGTGAAAAAGACTACGGTAGCTTGATAGTCAAAATCCGATAGGCCACGGTTTGAAATACCTGATCCAAGGCCAAATTACAGAACTTGATCAAAAGGATCAAACGATGGGGCGATACCCGTTGCCCAGGCTGCTCGGGCTTTGGGGGCAATTGATGAAGGAATACTCGTAGGAGCGTTAACCGCCCGCCTAATCATCAACGAACATCCAATAGATAAAAATGCATCAATGACTCAGGGGCGAAGGGTTTACGCCTGACTTACCAAGAATGGAACAAATGTTAACAGTCTAAAACATACGTGTCCACGAGCACTCGCGAAACCATCCAGTACACAAACCTTGCGCCGAGGACACATGCTGGGTGAGCATATATCGCGCCGATGGTATTCTCGCGGGCCTGGTGGTTTTCTGAATAGAACTGGATATAGAAGCACATGCAGAGTAATTCTTAAGGGGAACCTGATCACGACGATAGCAACGCAGGCTTCAATGCCAGAAAACTCTCCAATCTCTAGTCTTGCGGAAGACGTGGATGGCTGATGGAGATGGTGACCAGTTGGGCTCTTCGTGACTGACCTCTCATATCTCGCACACGTAGCTGATCCAAAGCCGGGCGTAATAAATACGCAGATAGTTCATCTTCAATATCAAGTCCGGCCCCTTAATGGCCAGCTAGTTTGAGGGTTGAGAAGAGAGTATGGCGGTGCTACGATCGATTCGTCGATAGCTAGGTGCGCTCAGGCGGGGTAGAATATTACTTGGTTGGAGGTAATTGGTGGACGCACAGGCGATAAGTGGGCCAACCGCTTTTTGACCCCGCTGGCAGTAGCGAAATCGCACACATTCAACCACCAATATATATCAAATTATTCACAAAACTTTCATCAATCAAGCGGCATCAAGAGATGCCATTACTCCGCTTGGTGTAGTTGGTTTATCACGTTCGGCTGTAATATCCATTGTTACCGAAAGGGTTAGTTGCTCTGCCTTCACTATGCAGTCAATCGTCATACTAATAACTTGAAGTCCCTAGTTCGATTCTGGTATGTTCCACTTACGACTTTTCAACATCAACAACAAAATTCTAATTCCTACCTCAGGGAGCGGAGAATAACTTGAAACCTCTTTTTTTGTCAATTTTTTTACCTTTTCATTTTTTTTTTCCGAAGCTTAAAGTTCCTGTGTCTTGCTAGACACGACTGGACTTGAAGCCTCCCAATTGCTTGCTCGATCATGTTTGTGACTCGTCTCGAGCGCAAAGGTCAAGACCGCACTTGGGTCTCAATTACCAAATTTGGTTGTCAAGAAACATGCGTCGTCACTCTTCGTCTCTCCACACCAACTACGTGCCTTTCCAATCATGACTACCGATGGTGACATGCGCCCAACTACACACGCGGCCAAAGCCTCAGTCTGCCTTGCGCGCCAGACACCATGCCAGAGCTGATGTAACAAGTCCCCTCGGCGAGAGAAACAGAGAGAGAAAGAGAGAGGAAATAGCGTCAAAATAGTAGATCCTACCTAAAGGTCCGTGTTGACGCGGCCCGACAAACTTGATTGCTTTTACCGACAAAAAGATAGGAGGGGACCGAGTAGCGGCAAGACTAGACTAGAACTCCATAGTAGCAAACGCTCGTGCACATGTTATTGTCCCGAGGTCTTTCGATTTCTAAAAATGACAATTTGGACATTCTTGCTGCTGCTGCTGCTGCGGAGGAGGAGGATGAGGAACGCGGCGGCGGCGGCGGCGGCGGCTTTTCTGGGGCAGGGCGAGACGGCGGGGGGATGTTTGGAGTTGTGTCTATGAGGTCCGCAGGATTTCTGCTTTGAACACCTGCACCCATGAAAAGTCCTTGGCATTTGAAACACGTTTCATCGTCACCCATCGTCATATTCATGGGGAAAGGGAGCCGGAGATTTAATAATAATATTTTTTTGCGAATACTTCCGAACTCGGCTTTTGAAGTGGACTACGGTTTAGGCGATGGGAAGGGGGGAAATTTTGATCAATGGTGTTTCGGCCTCCGGGTTGTCACATAACACGAATTGGCCATGGTCACGTTCCGAGGTACGGGGTGTTGAGGGAGGTTTAAGCGAGTGGATAGATGGTTCGGGAGGTGGACTACAGGGCGATCTCACTTTCTACACAGTTCAGTGCAAGTGAGCCGGAGATATATGATTGGTGAGGCAAGGTGTCACGGCGTATGGGGGCAAACAGGGCGTGTCTTCCCATTCTAGAGAGAGAGAGAGATTGAGCGGTAGAGATGAGTGGTCATCTCTGAGAGGGGAGGGGATACGTAGTTGGTTGAGGCTGTGTAACGCGCGTACATGGCGGTTGAACGACGCTGGCACGCATCTGGCAGGTTTTGGCCATGATGAGCGATTAATCATTAAACCCACCAACGCAACACAGCATGGTGCTAGAGCCCGCCAGTGCAGCAGGAGCGGAGCCAGAGGGTTCGTGGCGGCTTGGGAGGAGAAGAGCCGTTGAGTCGTCGGGGGCATGGCAGGGCAGGGTAGGGGTGTACGATACGTGCACGAGGGGTGGTGTGTTTCGAAGTGCGGCCCTGGTGGACCTGACTTGCTGCGGCACACTGCAGTGACTTTAGGCTTGTATGAACAGTGACCAAGCTTTTGATCGATGCGGGAGGGTGGGGAGGGTTCGAGAATCATGCTTTGCTTGGTGGGTTACTCCTCGCCCTACAGCATCCACTCACAGAGGGATGTGTAAGACGACTCACAATGCCATGCCACGCCATGCCATGCCGCCGAACTGTTGCTTGGTAGAGACGTGTATCTAAGTTGAATGCACGCGTAATTGCTGGCATTTGCGGAAGCAAGGAAAGATGGGCAGAGGTGGTGAAGAGTGGAGAGACAGAGACGGAGATAGAAACATGGAGACAGACTATGGCTGGCCAGGTGTTGACAGAGTCGCATGGGCGTGGTGACATGGAATGGCAGCCCTCCACTAGCAGCACAAGACACAACAAAAACGGGCTGCGGAACGTGCCTTCTCTGATCACCTTAGTACCTAGTTGCAGCCGCAAAAATCAATGAATTGAATTGACTGGTGAGATGTGTAACCACCACTGGCCATTGGAAAGGGACTGGAGACTGGACTAGAACAAGACGACGAGGAGTTACGGCCGATTGGTGTTTCCATGACCCATGGCAGGTCCTTTGGGCCAATGGGCCAATGTGCCTGTCCAGTCCGAGTCCGCCCTCGACCTGTCCACGGCGGGGCCATTCAGCCCTTTTGGATGACGCCTCCGGAGAGCTTGAAGCTTGGAGCTTTTGCGTCTTGCGTCTTTGCGGGTAGCTTTGCTAGAGCAGCTTTGAAGCTTGGGTAGCTTTTGACCTACCTAGAGCTGGAGCTGGAGCTGGAGCTGGGAGCTGTGCTGGAGCTGCGTCAACTAGCTTGCGACTTTGCGTCTGTCCACATTCATTATTCACCACCGCACAGGCCTGACGCTTCCCCTGCCCTGGTCTGGTCCGGCCTGTCTCTCTACTCTGCTCTACTCCTGGTCTGCCATGTCCCATCCCCATGGCATGGCATCCTGGGACATGGCATCGTATCGTATCGTCACTCTGCCCTCTCTCAACTCACACACTCCGCCGCCCGCGCCTCGCCCGCGCAACGCTCAGGGCAACCACACCCGATCCCGCTCCGTTCACTCTCACTCTCACTCTCACTCTCACGCACATAAACACTGGCATGCATCGTCCCGCTCTCTCTGTTGTGCCCTCCAAAATCCCACTCCCTCTCTCCCAGTCACAGTCACAGTCCAAGTCCCAGGATTCCCACTCCAATTAAAACCCTCGCCGCTTCCCTCTGTTTTCCCTGTCGGCCGATCCCATCTTTTCTCCTCATTTCACAGCATTTACGTGTCTTCCAACTCAGCCCTAGCCTCCAACAAGCAACTTAGCAGATCCTATCCACTCGTCTGCCTTGGCTTTTATATACCGACTCGGGGTTCCCTTCATTTCGCTGCGCGCTGCCGTCGTCACCCAGTCGCAAACCTAACCGCCAGAAAGAGCAGACGACCAGCATCACCTCTGCTGGTTTGCTAGGTCTGGTGTCTTGTGTCTTTGTATCCTCTCCCTCCCCGCGTGTCCGCCTTACCAACCAGCTGGACGGCCCAATTACCATTCGTCAATCGCACATTGCCATCTCCGCTTGGGCACAAGTTTGACTATTCCACGTAACCATCCGTGCAGTGCAGTGCAGTGCGGTTTAGTGCAAGTGCAAGTGCAAGTGCAGCGCAATACAGCAAAAACACAGCAACAGCACACACACACACAGCACACACAGTACAGTCAGTCTCTCGCAAAAGAGAGACAAGCATTCATCCCGGTAAGCAAACGCAATGCCCGCTCCACATCACTCGACTTCCTCCTCTCAGCTTGCAAGATTCCACTCAACTCCCCTCCATTTCCCCTCCCGTCATATTCATGTCCCCATCGGATGCCCAGCCCAGCCCCAGCCCCCAACCACCCCCCCGTTGGTCCTCCCGCCGGGGATCCCGCGTCACTCATTCTACGAATGCCGTCATATACTTACTCCTCTCCGATCCCAGGTCTGCTTGCACACGCGCACTAAAAACCCAAAGAAAATCTTATTTCCGCTCTCGGGCTTCGCAATTGAAACGTTATAAAGCATCGCCCCGGCCATCTGGTTCATTCTTCTACGTTAGACGTAACAAAGGATAATCATGTTCGCCAAATCAACATTAACCCTCCCACTCCTCTTCGCCCTTTCCTCTTCCATCTTCTCCCTCCCAGCCTCAAGCGCCCCGACGCGAACTCGCTGCCTGTGCACTGTGACCTCCACCGAAAACCAATTCTTGCGATCATCGCCCCTCTCCTCCGCTTCTTCCCCTTCATCCTCGGATTCAGACCTGCAGCTCTTCACGGCAAGGAATCCAGATCCCTGCGCCAATCTAGGATCCGAGCTAGAGTACATCCGTGGCGCGGAGCCAGACCTCTACAGAGCCTATCTGCACTTGGAGGAAAACCCAAACGCCTCTCCTTCGTCCACCTCGGACGATGAACTAGTCCCTCTATCCACCAACGTGTTAATGGAAATCTCCTCGCGCAGCGGTCTGAAACGAGTAGACATCATGGTCCCCAAAACTCCCTCCTACGGCTCGGCAGAGCAGATCATCTGCACCTCTCAATCCCAGTATGAACTCGAGCAACAGCTGCAACCATTCTCTGCCAGCAACTCGCAGACCAGCATGTACGCCCTGCAGGTAATTGTATCGCTCGCAGTCTTGGCTTGCATTGCTGAGTGCGCTTCTTTACTGATGGACTGGTACGAAGACTCGCCGCACGCAACTAGACGAAACTAACATGATACCAGGTATTCCGCCCGCCGTGAACGCCAGGCTCCCGTCGTCCACCTCGCCGGCTCGGAAAAGCGCCTTCGAGCCTACGCAGCTCCAGACCGCCTTTCTTGGATCCCCATCGACCAAAAGTCTGGCGGCTACGCTTCGTTCATCGTCAAGATCAGTGATGACTACGTAGAAGATGAAGACGATGAAATGAATCGTCCCGTCATGTGAGACATGGCGGTGTTTGCAGCTCTCACGATTATTTCCTTTTGTCGCCTCGGCTTCGAGCTCTGTGTTTGCTTGCTTCATTTACATGCTCTGCATTTTAGCGATTTGGCGTCTCGACTTTTAGCCTTGTTTGGTACAATATGATTCCCGTTTGTCGTGTTTGCAGAGGCTAGATTTACTAGCTCTTAACGATGAGTAAATGGCGTTATATCAGTGGTGGATGTCGGAATGCTCCCGAGAGCGGAGCTGGACTGGGCTGGATCTATCGAGTGGCTGGTTGGCTGGTAAAGCGAGAACTGAAGCAATCGTGTTACTGTCTCTTGCGCGGGAAAGCGTAGGCTACTTTGCGTTCGCGGAATGAGAATCAAGGATTCCCATTTCGTATTAGAAGTGGGTTGGAGCCAGACCTACTGGAGTCCAGACACAGCATCTCGACACGTCAGCCACGCAGAGAAGAACAGAAGCTCACCAGCCACGGGAAGTGGCGGAAGTATGAATGATGATAGAACCAGGTGAATGGATCATGAGGAAATAGAAAGTCGGTAGCGAAATCGTACTAGTACTCTTCATTGATGTTGGAAACCCCAATCCTTTAAAGTTCCCAAACCAGATTTTGGATGCGCATGCCTCGTCAGCAAACAGCACCCCGTGTACCGAACTTTCACAGTTCCCAGTTCCATGGGTGGATACCTAGTGAGGGTGTAGGGATACATACGTACATACATGCATGGAGACGAGGACCAGAACCAGACCCATACATCTATCCTAGAATCACTACATGGTACGGTACAATAAGGAACATACATTCCCCATGCCCAGTCCCTATGTCCAGGAACCAGTCCCCACTCCCAGGTATCCCAAGTTCTGAAACGGATGCGTAGAGCGGATACCGTACCGTATATACTCATCCCCCCCCTTGTGTATGTGTACCTGCGTACTTGCGTATATGTATGTATATACATACGTACCTGCGTTTATCTCACCACCATCCCCCCTGGCTCCTTTGTTAGGTTGAGGAAATGTAGGGATAACAAAAGCAGATTTACCTAATTGCAATCCTAGGATCTGTATAACTTTTTTTTTTTGATACCCGAAACACTTTTCCTTTCCTATCTCAATCAATCAATAAATCAACGAGGAATGTCCGAGCCCATACCTCCCCTACTACATACAACCAACCGCAGAGCCCCCGCCCATCCACCAACACTCCATACACCACATATCTCCTTACTTACCTCCGCCCCTCCCTCCAAAACCCGCCCAAAAGCCCATACCAAGCAGCGATATTCTAAATCTCAAATCTTGTCCATACGCAGTAGGTTTATTGATAAGATCCTAGAAATTCGCTCATGTGACCACTTACAGCGCAGTTGTATCACCATTACTCACCCATTCCATTCCAGCCACCGTCCATCCACAAACAAATACAAATTGACCAGTTACACACCTACCTACCTACCTACCCACCCACCCACCCATGCATCCATCATACGTCCACACAAAAGATCCCGCCATCCATCCATACCAACAACAACCGAAAAAAAAAACAAAATTCTCAAAACTGAAAAAACCCGTCTGTCGGGAATGAGAAACATGTTAGACAGGAAAAACGCCTCAAAAAAACCCTCAAAGAGCATTCCCATGTAGCTATGCCCAAAAAAATTTCGGCTGATTTCAACGGGATTCTTGGGGAGAAGTTGGCGGAGTTGGTGGGATTTCGGTGTGTGTCTGGAAGAGGGGGGTGATGCAAACTCTTATGTGGTTTTATGATTCTTTGATGTTTGTTTGGGGGTTTTGTGGGGTGGGATTGGGATTGGGGTTGGGGGATAAGGTGTGTTCGTGTTGGGTTTAGTTGAGTTGGGTTGGATTGGGTTTGGTTAACATGGGGAAATGGAGTGTTTGATGGCTTTAAGCGGCTTGGATGGGTTGTTCTTTTTGGGGATGTGAAGGAGGGGAGGAGAGGGGGATTGGGGTTTGTGCATGGATGGATGGATGGATCTAGTAGGTAAGTATGTGTATGCATGGGAGGGAAAGGGGAGTTGTGTGCGTAGAGCGAAATGCTGGGTTATAGATTGGGTTGATCGTGTTGCAGTCAATCATGTACCAGGATTTTTGGGTCTTGGAACTTCGGGGGGCTCTTAATGTTCGGCTCTTTTGTATACAGGTAGTTGCTGAGAAGGGTAGTTCCTGTTTGTGTTGATACTAATGGGGGGGTTTCGTGACGGGCGATGGGGACTCCTTCGTGCTATGATAAGAGGAGAACATGCACATCGTGGTCAACAATCAAAAGTCCTCTGACAACAAACACTCTTTGCTCATATATATATAGATATTCGTCCATCCATAGGCCATGGATAATGATATTACACATACGTATCAGACAACGTAGAAAACCGAAAAGCGCTTGAAACGACAGACTCCTGTTTGCTCTATCCTACTCCAGAAGGAGAAGATGTCCAACAAGACCCAAGATGTGCCCAATGGGTGGATATCAACGAAGAGACCGAAATAAAAAACCGAAAAGGCCAGCGCCTCACAAATGTTCGACGCCAAAGTATATTCGAGCTGGAAGCCAGCTGAACACAGCGACGGCGCGACATGTCCGGACTCAATACACACCCTGGGTATCTTATCCCATCACGGTATGCCATCCCTTCTCCACCATGACATCCAACCAAAACGTATTATCTCCATTATCCATTCGCCTCCAAACCTCCTTCACCAGATCAATAACCTTGTTGATTGGTTTTGCGGGTAATCTGAGTGCGTATTGAGAGAGTCTCCGTAATGAGAATTCGCGGTATTGGAGGACCTTGGGATCATTGGCGTACACATCAAAGAAATCAACCGACGACACGAACTTGAGCTCGGATGAAGCAGCGGCGAATAGAATGGGCTGGAGACAGCATGTACCCGATGAAGTAGGCAGATTCTCGAGAGTTTTGAGGATGTGAAGGGCTAGAGAATTGATCCATAACCTGGTATCCGTTTCCTCATGTGCGGTTTGGAAGCGAGGAATTGGAAACTCGACTTTAACGCTGCCGAACCAAGTAAAATTCTCTGAGCTTAGACGCTTGCGCAGGACAGTTGGAAAGACACGATATATTTCGAGGAGACCTGTGCACCGGTATGCTTCTGCGATGATGGTGAAGTCACGCTTTGCAGTTCTCGCGTCCCCAATGTCAGCCAGTTCATCGGCCAAGGGGAACTCGGCGGCTAGCAAGTCTTCTTCAAGAGCCGCGGCGTTCAATAGGTTGATGCGTGGCTGCATATTGTTGACATCTCCGCTCATGACCAACATGCGCTCACAGCGAACCAGCCTCCCCACTTCAGCGAATAGTACTTGTACTGTAGGAGCGATACCGGTCCAAGGATGCGGAACAATTTTGCCCTCTGCATTTCTAGCTGCAAATGAAGATCGCTTCTTGCCCATTCTGCTACGCAACCCTGGGCCTGACGTGTAGGATAGGGTGTCCTGCGTAACAAAACCCATAAGCATCTCCCAATATATCAACGACTCTTCAAAGAACTGTGTCTCGCGTTGCGTTTCTTCTTTTCCGGAGCTGCAAAGGAGCTTTGGTAAGATGAGACTCCTTGCGGTTGTAAGAAGTTCCTCTCCAAGAGCACTGCTTTCATGCCAGCATGTAGACAGTCCAAGCAAGATAATGCTTAGAAACGTTGCAGTGCTAGACGCGTGCCCACCCTGGACAAGTGGAAGCTCGGATTGGAGAAAATCGCAAGCCTTTCGTTGCATCTCTATGCCTATTGAAGTCATATTTGGGAAAGTGTTTGCAAGGTGCGCAGCAGCCATGGATTGAATCGCGTAGTAGACTGAAGGAGATTCCTGAAAAATACGTCCTATCGTGGTTCTGAACGGATTCAAGGGGGAATCAAAGGAAGAAAACAATACGCAAACGTCTTTGAAGTAATGCTGAATTAAAAGTGATTCGATGTCGTCCGGAGGTGAAAGGGATGGCTTCGGTAGGCGGTAGTAGTCGAGGAGTAAGGACTGGGATAACCGCGTGAAAGTAAGTTCGGAATCTTTTGGATCTATTCCCAAGCACCGAGACTCCTCCTCCATGCTTCTATCGCATTCTTCCAGTGCGGCGAGATAGTCGAATTCTTGTATGGAGGCAACAGCGGTATGTTCTGAGTCCTCGCTTGACCCCACTGAGCCTTCAAGTATCATATCAGAGAGGTCAACACATAGGGGGTCGGCATCTGGAGTGCATTCGCTCTGTGTTGAAGGTGTTTTCCGAGAAGCTGGTTCTGCCTCGTTTGCAGTACCATTCTGTGGCGAGGGTTCCCCCTCAAAGTCTTGTCTGTCGCTGTCGCGCTCTTTCTTATTTGTAGGTAGGACAGCGGCTAGCGCTTCAAACCCACTCACAACATCTGGAGATAGGTTGCTCGTATTGCTGGCCGGAGCCTTTCTATCGAGGTCGGAGCCCAGATATGGCGGTGAGGAACTGAAGCGGGCCGGCTGAAATACTTCATATTTCGTGGACCACTTCAACGTCTTTTCATAGCCAGGACAGATAATACTCCTCTTCTTGCATTGCAGACATGCGGGTGCTGTCTCATCGCATTTCAACTTTACCACGGTTAGCGGGCAGGAAGCGCGCCTACAAAGGTGGGACAAAGAGGATTACCCGTTTCAGTTTGCAGCGGCCGCAACCGTTGCGACTTTTTGACTTCCTCTGAGCGGGGGCCTTTGTTGCAGCCTTACCCTCGGCCAATGAAGACATGCCTGTTAGTGTACATTCAAAAGGGTTGATCGGATGGTTATGGTGTGATAACCTGGAGCCCGGGGGGGAGATGGAGACATTTTAGGAGGAAGCAAGGACCGTGGACACCTTGAACCTGTAGTGAACAGGCTGGCCGCGCGTGACACCGAGAAGCGGAACCGCTCAGGGCTTACTAGGGTCAGGGCCACTATCAGCAGTTGATAGCGATCTGGGGCGGCCGGCCGTGGAGGCGAAAGCCCTTCAGATCCGTCGTCCCCCTAGAGCCGTCTCGAAGCCTGTCAGCCGTGCAACTGTGGCTTTCTGCGTTGATTTCCGAACAAGAAAAACAAGACCAAAACCCCCCACGACTATACCGAGACTCTGTATTTTTGTGGAGGACGAGCATCTCCGGCCACACTCTGGACAAGTTGACATGTACGTAGACGTAGATAGGCCTTTTGGGACGAGGGACGAAACGAAATGCATTCATGGGCGGTCCAGGGCAGGGGCGTGGGGTTGAGTCTGGGGAAGAAGGCGCTAAACCGCTTTCTGCAAAATTTCCCCGCCCTGGCAAAGACTAATTCGATGATAAGGCATCGGAGTGCCAGTCGGACCGCCAACCAACCACCTGAAAGCCTTGTACTCCCCTCTGCCTGAACAATTAATGACGCAGCGCAAATCCATGGCTGTGGATTGGGCGCCCATCTTCCCGTCTATCCATCGGCCCATCCGCCCATTATTCTGCCCTTGTGTCCAATCCAGCCAATCCCCTGATGGCCCACTAACCCGGTAACTACCACTACGGTTTCCTGACCGACCTGCCGCCGTCTCCCTGCAAATAGAAGGGCCCGCATGCTCCACCACGATAAGGATGCTCCCGTATCGACTAGTGTTTACATATCTCCGCCGATTTGTCCCTATCTTCCTCAATGGGACGTCTCCATCAGGTTTCGTCTAACCGTCCACATCCTTGCGCGTTTGCCGTATATGTACATCGGAATGGAGAATAGCATGCATCCTATCTGGATACCCCCGATCGCCAAGAACACCTTCTTTGGCCCACTGGATTCGAGCCAATGCGGAAAGAAAAGGCTGAAGATAAATCCATGCAAGACATCTGCCGACGATTAGCGATACTCGTAGCTAACAAAATCGCGTCATGAAACCTACTCTTGCAGAAGTTCAAAGTCACCAGCGCCTCTCCGGCATACTGCCTGTAAGAGTCAACCACAAATGTCACTGATGTGGTAGAGGCCAGGCAGCATCCGAAACTAATGACACCGAAGAAAATGGTAGGAACAATCCAGCTGTCTCGTTCCTGCGCGCTCCACCCAAAGCCCATCAATCCTATCGTGGTGCTGATGGCGATAGGTAACGCCATGACGAGCCGAAACTCCGGTTCGTATACTCCGTCATTTTTCCCAGCCATGAACTGGACTATTTTGTCGGAAATTTTCCCGGCAACCGCTGTCCCCAGCACACCGCCTATGAATGGCGACAAGTAGACAAGGCCAACTTGCAGAGAAGTGAAGTTGTAAGATTCTCGATCTTGGTATATATGAGCCACAGATTCCGAGAGCACGATCAGCCAGCCCACAGCCAAGGCGTACACCATGCTTGACCAGAGAACGGCTGGGTATGCAAAAAGGATGAATGGACGGAACATGATCCGCAGCCATTTATCCTGGGTGAATCGGCCATGCCAAGGTTTCAACGATTGGACATATGATTTTGGGGGTGCCGATCTATAAAAATCGGTGTAGCCCACAGCCAACTGCCCATTGCCAGCTGATTGCTGAGGGAGGTGCTCCTGAGATTCAATGTTCGAAGGGCGTTGATCATTCAAGCTGGAGGTACGCCCAGTATCGGGATTTGCTTTTGCTATGGCTTCTTCAGCCGGACCGGCGGGGCCATTGGAATCTACGTTATTATTAGGTGGGCTTGAAGAATGAACTTCCTTATGCCCTTGCTCTGCTTTCTTTATTGCGAAATAATCGCTTGGTGCTGCCATTTCCGGCTTTTCTTGATGTGAAGCAGCCACATTTTGACGCTCAGGTGATTGCTCCGTCGTTAAATCATCGGCAAACCCGACCATAGGGCTTCGTGGGGTTCTCACAGCGGCTGGCTCGCCTTGTGGTGAATTGGCTTGTTCTAATTGATCAACTTGCTGTTGCTGCGTTTGCTGATTTGCTCGTTGAAAGGAAGGAAGCCGGAAATGACGGAGTTGGCTTCGTGGACTCCTACTTCTAGATCGAGGCCTCCTGCCCCTGGCCCTAGGCGTGCGATCCCAGAATGTCTCAGGAACAAAAAAGAAGATGAGGAAGAAACAAAAGCCCACAACAATGGCGACCATCCTGTTTATCTTTAGACTTGTCTCAAGGTGAGAGGACCTTCAAACTCACCAGAAGACCCATCTCCAGCCTAATGACTGGATGATAGCAGCACTGACAAGAGGTATCAGATTCTTGCCGCCGAGTAAAAGTAGAGTGTAGATTCCAAGTCGATAGGCTCTCTCATGGAGGAAAAATACCTCCGAAATGGTTGCGCTAGGAAGACACTCTACTGGGGAAACAGCCATTCCTTGGACAATACGGGCTACGACGAGGGATGGGTCTAGTTTCCATTAGAACTATTCTCGAAAAGAAAGATACTGAAACACACAATTTGGAGACAAGGCACACCAAACAGCTGATAGGACGAATATAATGATGGCGACCAGATAGACCGGTCTCTTACCCCACAAAATAGCAGTGGGAGATGCAACGATGCTGCCTAGGCCCAGACCAAGCATGTAAAGTCCGGTTGTGAGGGCCACTTGAGGGACAGAGACATCATACGTGTCTGCAACATTGTTAAAGCCTGCAGCGAGCACTGGAGTCATGCCACCGCCAATCATGCAGTAGAATCCTAATGACAGCAATGCGGCATCTCGACGTAGCATAGGCCAATTCAAGGGATCATTCGCTGAATCATCTGGCTGAGGCTCAAGGATGAATTTCCCATCCTTCGTCTTCTTCTTTTCTGGGGCTCTAGATCGGGAGCTCCGTCGGGAGCCCCGGGAATAGCTTCTTTGAGATGTTCCGTATGGGGATGGTAAGGAAGAGGAGGAGGTACGTGCTGGAGCATGCTGCAGTCCAAGGGGTTCGTTATGCTTGTGTGCTTTTGAGAGCAGAATTACCGAACCTTTGACCGTTTTGTGAGCCACGGTCTAGGAAGTTCCAAAACCATCTTACCTGGAACTTCGTCTGTATGAGGATCTGCCAATATACCCAAGCTCCGCTTTGGAGCGATGTTTGTGTTCTTCTCATCATCATATGTGGTCGCTGACCTGCCCATTGCATCCTCGGCAGACTTTTGACTCCTCCATTTTGTGAACAACATCGATTCAGAGGGCGAGGTCGAGGGTCTGCGAAGAGTCGACTAAAGGGCTCTGAGAAGCACAAAGCGAGATACGGTCGAGATGGGTAGTGAAGGGGACGGTCGTTGATTATATCTTATTCCTCCACCTTCCCAGGCTCTTCGCTGAGGGACACGGTTGTCAAGAAACTAGCGCACAAGAACTTGCAGGTGACCTGTACAGTTGATGCCATGGCCACAGCGCATACACTGTAGGGATGCAATGTGGGAATGGTAGGGGGCTGGGTGTGTGAGCATGTGTGTGAAAAAAGGACTCAGACCAATTGATGTGAGGCGGCTCTGCCGGTCACCCTCGACAAATGACATCACACCGCATCCGGATGGCTCACATGAGCCCCAGGGCCCACAACACCTGCACGCTGGGCGTCTTGCGGGGTCGGTGGTCTGCCATGAATGGGATCGTGAGCAACTCTGGTTTGTTCATTTATATGTTTCAATGAGTCGGCAGACAGGCTACGGGTTGTCGCTACGCAGGATACGGGACCCTTCCTGCACCTCACCTCCGAGCCCAGACTACCGGCGCCCAAATGACCCTGCGTTGTTAGGCATCACTAGCGGATGCCTTGAAACCAGCGTGCAAACTTACCTCCTCCTCCTTCTCCTGAAGAAACAGGACACATTGGCACTCACTTGCGACACGTGGATTTCTTCTCTTTTCTTCTCGCTGTCATTCTGTCTGCCTGTGGCAGGTCATCCGAGGTTTCTACAAGCTCAGCTCCCATGAACCCTGCAGAGATCCCCTAGCCTCACAGTGGAGGATATGGCGCTGATCAAATGAAGATCTTTTCCAAGAACAGGGAGCCTCAAGAGCATGCACGTCACTGATAAGAGTTATTTTGACATCGCATACAAAGATGCTTTTAGTACCGTGATGATCAGATAAACCAATTCCCAGAAAAACAGCGCGTTTTATGCGGGGATGCTCCTTTTACATGAGCAATGTGCGTTATCAGCTTCTGCTTCTTGTCCACCATGACTGCTCCGTAGCATCTAAATCGTCCCTCTTCACTTTTGACACGGACGGATTCGATAGGCGCGCATCTACTCTGTCTATACTGGCTTTATTGTAGAGAGTTGCCCACTGGAGCAACAGAAAACTTCATGACAACAGATAGACGCTAGGCGTTGTGTCTCAGCGCGACTGATTTACTTGCCTAAGTAGGCAGGTAACCTTGAGGATGGCGCCTGTTTATGTCGCAGTGCAGGTGCAGGTGGGGATGAATGGTCTTGCAATGAAGGAATCCGGATCAATTTAATATTCATAGATCGTACGTCGCCATGTCCCCGTCAATGTGCGCAATCAATCACAAAGGTAATTGCTCGGCCTCATGTTCAGTGTCGAGCAATGCAATTTATCCTTTTGACCTAGGATCGATTTCGAGCGACCTGCTATTGTAATACTTAGTCTTACTATACATGCTTTTTGTTCGCGACGATTCGCTACCACGAGAGGTATTCTCGGTATTGTGACATGCACCTCGCCCTCAGGGGTACAGGACTTCTGGTCGCGTCGCTTTTGCGTACAACTGAAAAGCAGAATCAAAGAAACTCCTCGGAAAATCGGTTATAGAGCTGAGTACTTGACCTAGCTCCACACATGGCGTGTTTTTCGTTGGTGGCATGCACCATCAAATTGCGTCCAAATAGCCTGTCACTCGCGTGTCGGCCGTGCCGTGCGCGTGTTTTCAGAAAAGCCAGCCTAACTTAACTCCAAGTCGAGCCAACAACAGTAAAGTAAGAAAAGAAAAAAGTACTTCCTTCGAAGGGGACCTGGCGAAAGACAAGGCCCGCAGGGTCCAGTACATGGCACGTAGACCGTGTGCTTATGAAGAGAGCTGGACCTGGTGAGCACCCGCGGCGGCGTCTATCGTGGGATGGAAATGGAAGTTGGTGGTGAAGCTGCAAGCATGTGCAGGTGGAACTTGTGGCTTTGCATCATCGTCTCCCCTGCCAAGCCAATAGCGTTAACCGAGGCAGAACGCCCACGACTATCGTCGAACACGATCTCGCCAGACTCGCCCCTCAACACCCTCGTACTATTCCTGGTCAGGATGAGACCAAAGACTGTTACCCTCCTACAATCGCTTCAGCAGCCAGCCACCACAGTCTCTCCTTCGCCCTAGTCTCAAGCACCTTTGACTACTGTGTCATGGCTCAGGAGTCGTACGTACCAAAAGTACCACATCGACTCCTCCTTGAAGGCTTGAAGATTAATTTGTAGCTTCCTAGCTCTCTCGTCGCTATTTCTCCAAGTGCACCTGCGTAGAGGGGCTCAGAAAATTCCGGTCAGTGAATACGAGACCTCCCGGTCATTTGAAGTCGAAAGAAGACTTGCACGGACCGGCAACTCTGACCGTCTGGCCGGGCTCAAATCAGCCCTAGAAGCCCAAAAATGGATGTCTATTCTCATCACCTTCCGCTTGAGTGCTAAAACTAACCGAGATTTGATCTTATCGATCAAGGCTCGTGGTTTATCGTCCAGTCAGAATAGCGACTTGCACCAGCCTGGCGTGACGACCACACCAAGCCCTTCCCATGCAGCGTCTGGACCGTTTTGACGCCGCATACTCTCTCCGCCCCAAAGTGGCCTAGCGAGGCAAAGGCCAACCAATTGCAAAGAAACGTCTCGGTGCCTATTTCCATATTGTAGCCTTTTTACGATGCAATCCCGGCAGCCTTTGCCGCTCCGGGCTCGAGTATGGCTTCATGCTAGGGAAAGACTGCATGTCAGCCCCATCTCTCATGCAGGAACAAGTGCTGCCTTGGAAGTTAGTTGACTATAGATATGTTCGTAATTTCCCATGTCTTTTTCCTCTCTCCCTTTGCTCTCGTCAATCTTTACCAGTCACTCCTTCGAGTCTCTATCCTAATTGCAAGCTTTTGCTTGCGTTCCTTCGTTTGAGAATCATCTCATCACAATCATTACAGGCCTTTGGCCGTTCATTCGCTCTTTTCCCGTAGTATCGTAATACCAGTAATTTACATATAATGCCTTCCCATATCTACTCACGTGCTGCCGCTATTGCAGCAGGACTTTTCGCCTCCACCGTATCCGCCGGTTTCAACGCTGGATCCTCTAAGAACGTCGCTGTTTACTGGGGTCAGGGTTACGCTCAAATCCCTCTGTCTGAAGTCTGCAGCGATGACAGTATCGATATCGTCAACATCGCTTTTATAAACCAATTCCCCAAGGAAATCGGCGATTACCCTTCTAGCAACTTTGGTATGTTTCGTTCACGCATCCCATACAGTGCCTTGGCTAACCATCCACGCAGCTAATGCCTGTGGTGCTGATTACTACGACCTGCCTGACGGTTCAAAGAGTGGTCTCCTATCTAATTGCCCGGGCATCGGTCCTGGTATCAAAACATGCCAAGCCAGTGGAAAGAAGGTCCTTCTCTCCATTGGTGGAGGATGGCCCACTGATTACTATTTGCCCTCTCCGGAAATTGCCAAATACTTTGCTGAGTTCCTTTGGGGAGCTTTTGGACCAGAGACTGAAGACTGGCTCCTCGATGGAAAGCCTCGACCATTCGGTGATGCTTCGGTTGATGGTTTTGATTTGGACATCGAAAGCTGGATGGAAACACCACCTGAGGGGCATGCCGATTACCAGTACGCCAACTATGGCGAGTTTGTTACTCACCTGAAGAACAACCTCTTCCCCCAGGGTCAAGGCCAATACTACATCTCCGGTGCCCCTCAATGTGTTATTCCGGATGCTCGCCTTGCTGACGCCATCGCCACAAGCTCTTTTGACTTTATCTTTGCTCAATTTTACAACACACCAGCTTGCTCGACTAGGGCTGGCTACAATGGACTCTCCTCTGCAACGACCACATTCACCTTTGATGACTGGGTTGTATGGCTCAGGGCAAACTCGGCGAACCCCAATGTTAAACTTTACCTCGGAATGCCTGCTGGGGTTGACGGTGCTCCGAATGATGCGGACTCCTATCTCACTCCGAAAGAAGCTAATGAGCTAGTTTCTTACTATTCTAACAAACACTCTGATATCTTTGGCGGTGTGATGCTTTGGGAGGCGACCGTTTCTACGAGGAACGAGATCTGCTCCAAGCCTTACGCCACTTGGATTAAGGACATTCTTGTTGGCAAATACACGTCGGATGCATGCACAAGCTCCTCCTCATCCAGCTCCATTGCCTCTTCGACCTCTAGCGCTCCTACTTCCACGCCAACTGTCACCAGTCCAGATGGCTCTTGTGGTCCTAAGTCTGGATACACCTGCGTTGGATACCACATGGGCGAGTGCTGCAGCCAGTGGGGTTACTGGTAAGTTGCCTACGATGCGCTAGATTATAGATCAAGAAAATGCTAACCGCCTTATAGCGGTGGAGATTCTGACTACTGCGATGCCGGCTGCCAAACGCTCTTTGGGAAGTGCGGTTCCTCTTCAAGCAGCAGCTCCAGCCTTTCCAGCAGCAGCTCCTCGATCTCGTCAACTGTCAGCTCTAGCGCGTCGTTGACCACCTCGCAATCGTACAGCGAGACAAGTAGCTCTGTATCTTCAACTCCTTACCCGGCTGGAAACTCGACTACCAGTGTGCCATACCCGACCGGAGGCTCGTCTTCCTCAATTCCGTACCCTGTCGGGAACTCAACTCAATCCGTGTATCCTACCGGATCCGTCTATCCCACGGAGTCTGCTTATCCCACGGAGTCTGTTTATCCCACGGAGTCTGTTTACCCCACTGAGTCTGTCTACCCTACCGAGTCTTCTTACCCCACTTCTTCCAGCGGCAGCGAAGACTATCCCACCACTGTCCCATACCCATACCCGACCGGTAACTATACGCACTGGAACTCTTCAACTTCGTGCACGACTTCAACTTCACCTTCCCCTGTATACCCGACAGAGAAATCCTATCCCACATTCACTAAGGGCTATGATAACTACCCCGTGCCAAGCATCTCGAAGGGCTATGAAGGTTATCCTGAACCCAGCTCCACTGGCCATAGCTATTCTGTGTATCCCACCGGCGATTCCAAGACTACTGCCGTCACTAGTACGTATCATTTGCAGAATGCACTGAGTAGGCACTGACGCAATAACAGAGACTTACGTCGATATCTGCCCGACTGGCTTTACAACCATTACAACCACGATCACTAAGACTATCTGCAATGCCTGTGCTGAGCCAACTCAAGGTCCAGAGGATGTACCTGAGGGTTGGTACACCACGGTGACGGTGTGCTCCCACTGCGGACCTAAGCCCACCACCGTTACTCTCACAAAGCCAGCTGATCACAAGACCGAGGGATACCCTGCTCCTTCACATCCTGCAGAGGGTTACCCAGCTGCTTCATACCCGGCCCAAGAATATCCTGCTCCTTCATACCCAGCCCAAGAATCTGTTCCAGCGGCCTATCCTACAGGCCCGGCCTACGTTCCGGAACAGCCTGAGAGTCCGGAGCACATTTCTGCCACTAGCACCATCTACAACTATATCACACTGACCAAGGTGCCTGTGCCTGCTACTTACACTCCCCCACCTTATGCTCCGGCGAATAACACACGTCCAATTGGAGCAGCAGGCACTACGGGATCTGGTCCATACCCTACTTATTCCCCTGTCCCCTTTGAGGGAGCTGCCAACCGCCTTGGTGTTGGTATGAGTGCAGTGGCTGTGCTGGCTGGKCTTTTGATGTTGTAGGCGAACATGGGGTCGATCTTCTAAAGAGGCAGGCAAAAAAAGGGGGATTTTGTAGATGTGATTTGATAGTAGAAGAATAGCGCAATGCATTTTCTCCTATGTTATCTATTTAGATGCACATTCGCCGCTAGTGATCAACATGCATGCGTCTGTTCCTGTCCGCCATCGAGCGTGGCTCAGAGGTAGGAGTATTCCAGTCAATGGCAACTCGTGGACTAAGAGACTAGATGGCTGACTGGCCTCCGCAATCGTGCATCATTAGTTGTACTTTTTCCTTGGCCATGATGCACCCGCCACCTGTGATAGTTTATCGACTCCCACGTGCAAGGCAGTGGCGCGGAACTGAAGTCTGGCAATCCATGAATGCTGGCGGTGTATCTTGCTGTTGGACACGTAATTGACCTGCCATGTCAGTGCTCTGTGAGGTGGTGGGATAGTTAGCCACCACAGCATTGGGATATGGTCCCGACAGTCATTCGGACACCCCACGACTGTAGCACCCCGTCTGTTGTTCATGTCCGTCTTCCATATATGAAGTGGAAATTAGTAATTGGAGAGGTTCAAAGAGCGGTATGATGATAGTGGAAGAAGCGGGTGGGCAAAGCTCGAAAGTGGGTAGGCCAATGACGGGTCGGGTAGGCTACCCAGCGTGCCAGCATACCCAGGTTAGGATAGAAGGGCGGGCCAGAGTAGGAGGGCAGAGGCAGAAAGGCAGAAGGCAGGAAGCAGGAGGCACGGGAAAGGCAGTATCGAGGGGCATGAGGGTAGCAGCAGGGGGAAATGGCTACCAACGATGAGGTAACAAAGGCAAGGGCCAGCAAGTCCCAGCAAGTCCCAAGTCCCCCCGCCTTCGCCCTGGTCATTTGCCTTAGATGGCCATCTCCACTACTCTGGAAAGTTCCTTCTTGACATGTCTCATCAATCTACCTGCACCCCAACCATACTCTGCTTCATGACGGCCGAAATGTCTCTCCTGACGGGACTCTCCCCCCACCGCCGAAGAAGCCATGGCGGCGGGCAACGCAAGACCCAGGACGGTTTTTTGCTGGTGTGCCCTGAATGGGGATCGGCTAGCAGAATTACGACATGGATTCATGCAGTGTGAGCTGGCATGCGCGAACGGAGGGTCGAGACGAGCGCGGGCGAGGGACGATTGCTTCTGCTTCGGACCACTCCCATTCATTCAACCTCTCCTGTCCTGTCCTGTCCTGTCCTGTCTTGTCCTTGACTCTGGCTAGAGAGGCCTCGCCGACTCAATCGCCTTAGGTCTATGGTCGCTGGTCGCTTGTCGCTGCATTGATCCGTCCATGGTGCATGTCGCCGCACACTGTCTGATTTTCGACGGACTGTACTCGAGAAATCCATCCACGACGACTCAAGCGGTTGCTCGCCTGAGGTGAGACTGCGAGAGAGACCAGAGACACACAGACGCAGAGAAGAGAGAGACGGAGCCCTGCATTGTGCGTCCAGATCCTGGCTCGCCTGGGGGCCCTTTTGGAAGAGCAAACGAGAAAGCCGCCAGGGCTGTCTTTGGTCCTGTCCTGTCTTGTCACCACCCACGCTCACTGCGGCTTTCGCACAACAACAACCAACTACCCAACTCCCAACTCTTCCACCGCCATCCCACCTTCACTCCCTTTCGCAGCCGGAGCTAGCATGTCCTACGCTCACCAATTGCTCCACCCCGACTATCCTGCACTTGAACCGCGCTTCCTAGCACAGCCACGCGCTGTGGCGGGAGCCCAGAGGTGACGTCCTCTCGCCCTCGACCTCGCGCGCTTCCTCTCTCCTTCGTTGGCGAACAACAAGAAACTTCACCACGCACCCTGGGCGTAGCGCAGCGCAGTGCAGGCAAATCGCGCAGATCCACGACGCGCGCACACGTCCTTTTTATACAATTGTCAGCCGCGGCATGACTGCCCTGAGCGGTGCTGAGCTTCCAGTTGGCGTGAGTACTCTTCGCCCAGCCTCTCCCATTTTCACCCGCGACCAGCCATCTCTCCCAACCTCCCCCGTCCACCACAACTCCTTCCACACCGCAACAATGGTTCTACTACCCTGCCATTCCTCTTGACTGACTACCAATTCTTCAGGCATCACAACATTCCTCCAACTATCTCGCTAGTCTCGCCGCTGCGCCATCTACCACCGCCGCGGTCTTCACCTTCCCTCTCTCTCACCCAGGCGGTTCTCGCCCACTCCCGGCGGGCTCTCTCGTCTTCCAGTAGCAGTTCTCTGGGCCCGGTGCTTCAGTCACATTGACTTCCTCGGGCCCACAAGAGCAGGGCAATCTGGGGCCTAGCAGAGCTCACCATCCTGACGAGACCCACGACCGACACGTTCACGAATACACGACCTCTTTGCAGGTGCGCCAGCAACAGGCAGCCGAGTTCTTCCGCCAGCAACATAATCACTCGCGAGCTTCGAGTTCCTCTGGCAGCGTAGCCCACAGTTTACGCCGGACCCCGAACTTTGAAGATTCGCGCCAACGAGCAAGATCTGCATCCATTGACTTGGGTCAAGCTCAAGCTCAGGCTCGGACTCAACCACCACGCCTTGTACGCTTCGCCGAAGACCCTCAATCGACCGAAAGCTCGAGTCGACGCCCTCGCGCAAGCTCCCAGTCGCGAACCTCCGATCCCTTCGCACCTCACCCCGCCCTACGCATCTCGCGACGCACCGCGTCTGCCATTCGTTTTGTCCTCGAGGAAGCCATTCGGATACCG
The DNA here is from genome assembly GCA_001007845.1 of Nigrograna mackinnonii. NCBI lineage: Eukaryota > Fungi > Ascomycota > Dothideomycetes > Pleosporales > Nigrogranaceae > Nigrograna > Nigrograna mackinnonii. The sequence continues at coordinate 54,759 of JGVQ01000007.1, read as the reverse complement.
TATCCATTCACCCCCGACCTCGCTGAAGAGCGCGCTTCAATGGCGGATTTGACTGGGGGCGGGACGGGCCGAGCTGCCAATGGCAGCGCCCGAACCACGGCCGGCCCCGTACCAGTCACGCAGTCGGACCGCTCCAACATCCGCACACCACAGATGATAATGAACGAACGACGACAGCGTGAAGCCCGCCGACAGACGGAGGCGGAAGCTGCACGTGCTGCAGAGGAGCAACGCAAGGCTGAAGAGGAGCGGAGAATAAGCGCAGAGAGAAGGGCTCAGGCCGCAGGAGTTGCTGGCGCACCCATTGCAACGGAGACGGGAGCTCAGAGGCATGCTGCACAGAATGCTCCACTGAGAACTGGTGACGGACAGTTCAGTCAGTATCCACCGTCTGGTACTGGTGCAACCAGGCAGCCTGAGCGGACAACAGTATCAGCTACAGGCGCCCTAGTAAATCCCTCAATTCCAACCCAGGCTCAAGATACTTCATCAGGAGCTCAGTATCGCCGGCCGCGAGCTAGTTCTCAGTCACAGCAACAACCGCGCCCTGCACAAGCCCAGCCAACCGCTCCCGCTTCTGGCACCGACTCTAGACGACCACCACCAGCCCAACATACGAGGCGCCCATCTGTAGCGGCCGGACCTTCTCAACAACAGCCAGGTCCTTCCTCAGGTCAAGCACCACCGCATCATCAATCAGGGGGAACTTCCGGGTCTCAACCTCGTCAATCCTCGTCTTCGACATTTCCACATGCCTTTGAGCGATGGGAGACTCTTTCATCTCATTGGGAGGGGCTGACCTCATATTGGATACGACGCTTAGAATCAAACCTTGACCCAGCTCGTCCAGAACCCCTTGCCCAACAAATGTCTCGACAGATAACAGATCTTTCTGCAGCAGGAGCTAACTTGTTTCACGCAGTGGTGGAGCTACAACGTCTCCGTGCTTCCTCTGAGCGCAAATTTCAACGATGGTTCTACGAGCATCGCCAAGAAGAAGAGCGAGCTCAAGAGAGGGAGGCTCAACTTGAGCACTCTTTACAGGTCGAGCGAGATGCGCGTACAGATGCTGTAGCTAACATGGAGCGCATGGCAATCGAGAAGAAGAATGCAGAGCGAGCTGTCTCGGAGATGAAGCGAGAGCTACAGATCTCAAAAGAAGAAGCCCGTAGAGCATGGGAAGAACTTGGCCGACGGGAGCAGGAAGAGCGAGATCGCACCTTTTCCCTCCGAGATGGCCGACCGACCCTAGTCGGAGGTGTCCAGGTGGTTCCTATGGCTCAGGGCTTGGGAGGGCATGAAGGTCTTCCATCTGACCCACAAACTGGAGGGGAAGCATATGGAGTAGGATCCGGCGGTCAAGGTTTGGAGCAGCATTATTCATACGAAGAGGACCAATCACCAACAGATACTGATCCATTTACCGAAGGAGCTCGACATGGCGCACCGCTTCGACAAGAGGATGTACCTACGCTCGCACAGGGCACATACATTCCTAGCGGAGCAGGAGCAGCTCCATCTACCTCTCGACCCACTGGATTCTCCCAGGCTTCTGAGCAAGGTCAAGTACCTGCACCATTGCACCCTCAGCACAGGGTAACCAATGCCCAGCAAATGCCTGCTCAGACAACTACGTCTCGTCCCGAGGCCTTCTACCAGCAGCCTGAAGCCTACCTCCACAAAGAGCAGGCCACGAGCATCCCTGAAGACGAGCGCTCATACGTAACGTCTCAAGGAGAAGAGACCTCTGAAGGAGAGGAGGAATATGCTATTGACGAATATGGTAACTTCATCCTGGACGACGCCGGTCATCGTGTACCCTACCGAGCACTTCGTCAGCGTGACTCGGACGAATATGATGTCCAAGAAGACCGACGTCGGGAACTGGAGCATTTGCAACGATATGGCACTGCCCCACAGGGAGCCAGCAGCTACACAACTACCTCTAGTGCCGGACCATCCTACCCACCTGGTTATGCTCCGACAGATCGCCCCGACTATAGTGGCTCCGGCTACGGAAACGAATGGGCTAACATTAGGCATCACCACCCGACAAGATTGAGCGATGTATTGGAAGAGGATGAGAGAAGTCGGACATCGCCTTCTAGGGCAAGCCAAACAAGCCGAGGCATTTACTAATATGGGTCGTTAGGTTGGCGTACGCTTGCAAAACTGCGGTCATCAATTCAATTCGGCCTTTGCCTGTCACATGTTCTTGTCCAATACCGCCTTTGGTACTCGGCTTTCTTACGTTTATATCGACAAAACGGCTTCTGGATTAGGGTTCATCTTCATCTCAGATCAATTGGAAGGACAGCATTGAAGGTCACAATCAAGATCACTATCCAATGTGGCCTCACATTGTGGGTTTGACTGTCTCCCTTCTTGAAATCTGGATGCTTCTCATAACACCATTACTGAGCAGCATTTTCACCACTGGAGCATATGTTTTTTTTCATGCATATCGATCGGTTTCACTGCCTCTGGCGGCAGGGCGCATTGGCAGGCGGTTTCCTATTTTCCTTTCTCCCCTTTAGCGACCTTATACCCGAGCAGACGTTTGTCTTGTTTCCGGACTTGTATCTTAATGCATCCGCCCCCCACCCCTCCAGCTTCCGTTAGGTGGTGCGTACCAGTCAACTCAATGCGCGGGCTTTCTGCTTCTTATTTGCAGGCTGAGGTTCTCTGCTTGTGAAATTCAGCACTCTGGAGGATTAATCGCCTCCACTGCCTGAGTTTTCCAATTTTATTTCGCCTGTATTAGTAGGAAGGCATTGAAGCGCCGGAGTTTAGGGGCGCTAGGACTGGTGATGGGCGTAATTTGAAGAATGCCGGGCCAGAATTGTGTAGTTTAGTAAAGTCAGTAAAGGTAGAGTCAATGAAGCTCGAATCATTGCTCAGATTTTGTCACCCGCCTTGGATTGCCGTGTGTGAATGTTGACGTTGCAAGGGTACGCGTTATGTGCATATCTTGAAATTCTATGCATCATGTGAACTTGTGGATGAAAATGCTCATGGTAACTTGGATATGCACGTAAGTGTAGCGCCGGCGGCAAAAGTCGCGAATGTTTTGTATGCTTCAATGCTGCCCTTGGCCTCCTATAAGAGAAAATCATATGCCGTCCAGAGATGCATCAGGGGAGGTTGAAAAGTTGGACTCGTACGCTGAGTTGTCATTGGCTAAGAGAAGGGATTTGTTGCTTTTCGCCTCTTGTCCGCGTCGTGATTGGCGGACTGGAGTTTAATTACCCCTGCCTATTGCATAAAGATGACGAAGTTGCACTGGGTTTGTGTGCGCAACTCTCTCTGACGACCTCGGGATGTAGTCGGTGAAAGCTGTGTGGGGTACCTTTCGTACCTGCCACCATTGCAAAGACGACTTGTTTGCCAGGAACATCTCAGAGAAACACCGTGCTTCTGCCACTCAGCTGAGATAGCCTCCCACGCCAAATCTCCAGAAAGAAACAGCTTGCAAGGTCGGCACGAGTCGGGTGAGCTATCGATTCTCGGCTTGGCGGCGTGTTTGGGCCACCAGGAGGTGACTTTGCTGCCGTCGCCCAGGAGATACCTCCTCGCTCTCCTCATTGTGAACATCTGGCCATAAGCAATCTCATCCGTACGTATTCATTGAATTCGTCGCCATTGTGAGTCTGCATACACCCTTTTTAGCCCTGAAACCGAGACCCTGTCTCTGCTTGTAAACAAAATTGCATCGACCCAGACGCGTTTCAGTTGACCCTTGTCATAATTTCGACCAAGCATTTCCCACGTTGCCTGCTTCGCAACTTTCCTTCAACCTCACCTCAACACCTACACCCTATTCATTGTACTTGCTAACGGTCCTTTGTCTCTATCGCAGCCATGACAGAGAATCGTCCTAGTAGCGGAGTCCGGAACCTCCGGGCTATGTTCGAGAATTCAGGCGCGGCCTCCTCCCCTGAACCCCGCGGTCGCTCTCCAGCCAGCGGCACATTGAGCTCAGACGACAGCCGCCCAACCTCTAAAATCAGAGCTTCTTTCGTCTCCGTGGAGCCTAACAGCCTTGTCACAAAGGATCTTGGAACCACCAAGAGCATTGCTGACGGCATCAACAGTCCAGAGGCACATCGCAGGGAGAGCTTCAGTGTCAGCGAGGAGCTTGGTGACGACGCGGTCGCAGAGCTCAAGAAAGTAGTCAGCCACGAGAAGGAAGCTCGGAAGAATAGCGAAATCATCGCAGAGGTCGTACCAGAGCAAGCCGTCGAAACTCGCGAGTCGTCCAGAGCGCCACCGCCAATTCGCGAAACCGAAGACACAATGCCAAACCTAGGAAGCATAATGAAGGGATCAGATTTCCCAGAGCCCAGTGCGGCAGGAGAAGAAACACCAAAGGCTGTGGAGCCCGTTGCTTCCCCCGCCAAAGCAGAACCTACCCCTGAGAAGATTGAGGAGAAGATGGCCGCACTCTCCCTATCAGATACCCCAGCCGACAACCCAGACAAGGCGATCACCGGTGCCCAAGAGGAGGCTGCTCTCAAGCCAGCAGATTTGAAGGATGAGGCCGCTGTGTCTGGTGGAGAGGCCCTGCCTCCGCCAACTGAAGTTTTACCCTCAGCAAATACCGCCTCCACTGCTACGACTGTTGCGGAGAGCACGCCTTCAAAGGCACCAATTGAGAAGGGGCCGGCAGCGACCAAAAGCAATGGCAGTGCAACGACTAAACGACCGCCGGCCATATCAACCGCGAAGACACCCACAGCGAAGGGGAGTCCAGCAAAGAGTCCAATGCCCAAATCTCCTTTGCCCAAGTCTCCATTACCAAGGTCTCCTGGCCCTTCCAAATTTTCCAAGCCTCCGACTACCCCCAAAACTGCGTCGTCTGCATCGACCTTGAAATCCCCTGCCTCTACCAAGGACCAGCCCAGGAAGACAGTTACGAAAGAGCAGGCCAAAGCTCCAGCTGCAAAGACCAGTCGAACGTCAATGAGGCCGTCTACCTCATCGTCCCAAACAAGTTCCGCCGCTAGAACAAGGACTCCGGTCGCAGAAACCAAGAAGCCCGTTACAAAGTCTACAACAGCTTCTTCTGCGCCGAAAGAGGGCCTCACAACCTCCCCAGGAGGATTCAAGAAACCGAGACCAAAGTCTCCCACTCGACCAATTCGCCTTTCTTCGCATTTGACAGCTCCTACCGCAGCTTCATCTGCAAAACATGGTGAAGAATCTACTCAAAAGCCAGCGGCCAAGACCACCACTACGACCTCTCGACCCGCTGCCTCAAAGGCTGCCCCTCCGCCTCGAAAGCCAGCTTCACGCGCTTCATTGGCCCCTAAACCTGCGCCTGCTAAGCGACCAGAGTCTCGGACGTCGACTAGAGGTGCAGCGGATGAGGGCTTCCTTGCACGTATGATGCGTCCCACTGCTAGTAGCGCCAGCAAGACCCACGATAAACCAGCTTCTCCTCCACGAAAGGCCGCGTCGACCAAGGCACCCGCCAAGTCTACTCAAGGCCACGAGAGTGCAATCGCCAAAGGCAAGAAAAAGGTTGGCGAGGTCGCTGCAAAGGCCAAAGAAGCTGTTACCAATGGCCATGGCGATGAGCATCACACTGAAGAAGCCCAACCTCCTGCTTCGGGCTCCCCAGCTACAGAAACCCATGATGAGCATGTCCATGAAAATCCAGCCCAGGAACTGCCCGTTCATGACGAGCCAACTCCAAATGAACCAGAAGCAGCCACCACTCCTGAGCAAGTTGAGTCATCGGCCGTAGAGTTGCAGACTCCACAATTTGAAGGCCAGGCAATCCGCTAGTTCCTCTTGTGTACAAGAATGAACGGATGAGAGGGCTTTTCCTTTCTCTATAAATGTCGCATGTCGATGCACATCATACCAGCAGCCATTCGCTTGTCCGCTGCTTTTTCACTTCTCTTGAACCTTACCCATAGCGATTCCACTCTACTTCAATTTGGTTTTAGCATTTACAGGAGCATTGTATTAGGGGGAGACTCCACGTTTGTTGCAGGGGGTGTAGTTGGATGATTTGATTCAGCGTCGGTGCAGGTTATACCAGATGGAAAAAATACCTCATAAATATTGGATAACACTAGTTGATTCCATGTCGTGCCTTAAGAAAGCCACAGATAGCAGATTGTCATCCCTGCAATACCCCAGATTTAGTAGACTATTACAGAATAAAATTGATGTATAATAATCGAGACTTGTTCTAGGAGTAGTGAAAGAATCTGACCGGGAAATGCATATCAACGGTTAGAATTCTTGGATGTCAGCCACTTCGCCGTGCATATCGCCTTTTGTCTCAATGTCAGGTTCCAGGGCAGGGGCAACCAATTCCCCGGGTCTAGTCGGATTACGCTACCACGTGACGCGCGTTTTGCGGGCAAACTTCCGAACCCCCGATTCGTCTCGTCCCATTGAACTTTTTTTTGGTGGTGTCGGTATAGCATCTGTACAGTAGCAGACCTCACCGTCGTCCCTTCATTCCATTCTTCATTCCACTTCTCATTTGGTTTTGTACAAGATGAGGGCATATTCTTCTCTTGTTCGGACACAATCCTTGGCCGCCAACTGCTTGCGCGGTTCAAGGACGGTGTCTCGAACACCATCGCGTTGCTCCCTATCGACTGCGGCGGCGACACGAAGCTCGTGGTTTCCCAATGGCTCTGCACTACGGTCACGGTTGAATACTGAGAAGAATATTGGGCAGAGGAGGTGGCAATCCGCGGCTGCTGTGTGAGTGCTCCTCATTTGCGCAGCTGCGCTGGAATCGTTTTGAAGAGCGATTGAATGCTAACAGGTTTCTCAAGGCTCGAAAAAGCGAAGCAAGACCCGTCCGAATTGTCTCAAGAAACTATTGTTGCGAACTTAGATCCTACCGAAGCCGCTCGATTGGCTAGAGTCCGAAATATTGGTATTGCTGTAAGCAGGCGCGGGTTTCTTAGTAGAATTCAAGCAATGGGAAGCTAATTGGGTTTCTCTGTAGGCACACATCGATTCGGGCAAAACGACTGCAACGGAGCGCGTCCTCTACTATACCGGTCGTATCAACAGTATTCACGAAGTCCGTGGTAAAGATTCCGTTGGCGCGAAGATGGACTCTATGGATCTCGAGCGTGAGAAGGGTATCACAATCCAATCTGCGGCGACATTTTGCGATTGGGTGAAGAAGGAAAACGGGGAAGATCAACAATACCACATCAATTTGATCGATACCCCGGGACATATCGACTTTACCATCGAGGTCGAGAGGGCGCTACGTGTTCTAGATGGTGCAGTCATGATATTGTGCGCTGTAAGTGGTGTGCAGAGTCAGACTATTACCGTGGACAGGCAGATGAGGAGATACAATATTCCCAGGATATCATTCGTCAACAAGATGGATCGTATGGGTGCCAATCCCTGGAAGGCCGTGGACCAGATCAATCAGAAATTGAAGATACCGGCTGCTGCTCTACAGGTACCAATTGGACGCGAGGATCACTTTCAAGGCGTTGTAGATCTCATCCATATGAGGTCCATCTACAACGAGGGAAACAAAGGAGAAATTGTGGTGTTCAAGGACGAGGTCCCCGCTGATCTCGTGGAGTTCGCAAAGGAGAAGAGGCAGAAGTTGATTGAAACGTTGGCAGATGTCGACGATGAGATTGCGGAAATATTCCTGGATGAGCAAGAACCCACAATTGAACAGATCAAGGCTGCTATTCGACGGGCAACAGTCTCGTTGAAGTTCACACCAGTTTTGATGGGTTCTGCACTTGCCGATAAGTCGGTGCAGCCTATGCTGGATGCCGTTTGCGATTACCTACCTAACCCATCTGAGATTGAGAATATGGCTTTGGACACTCGGCGAAAGGAAGCCCCGGTCAAATTGGTCTCCTACAACTCGCTTCCATTCGTTGGTTTGGCTTTTAAGCTCGAGGAAAGCAACTTTGGTCAATTGACGTACATTCGTGTATACCAGGGAGCTCTCCGCAAGGGCATGAACGTTTTCAACGCTAGGACAGACAAGAAGGTCAAGGTTCCCAAGATCGTCCGAATGCATTCCAATGAAATGGAAGAAGTTCAGGAGATTGGTGCGGGAGAAATTTGTGCCGTTTTTGGCGTTGATTGCGCTTCTGGTGACACATTCACTGATGGATCCCTTGGTTATTCGATGGTATGTTCCTCTGATTATCCATAATTGTGACATGCTAATATCACTAGTCATCCATGTTTGTTCCTGAACCTGTCATTTCTCTCTCGATCAAACCCAAACAAACTAAAGATACTGCAAACTTCTCCAAGGCTATGAATCGCTTCCAGCGTGAAGATCCAACTTTCCGTGTTCATGTCGACCCCGAGTCGCAAGAAACTGTCATCTCCGGTATGGGCGAGTTGCACTTGGACATCTATGTTGAGCGCATGCGCCGTGAATATCGCGTCGACTGTGAGACTGGGAAGCCACAGGTTGCGTACCGCGAGACAATCACCCAACGTGTACCGTTCGACCACACTCTCAAGAAACAGAGTGGTGGTGCTGGAGACTTCGCCAGAGTTGTTGGGTATATGGAGCCCAGCGAGTCTCTTGCAGAGAACAAATTCGAGGAACAAATCGTCGGTGGCGCCATCTCGGAGAAATTCTTGTATGCTTGCGAGAAAGGGTTCAACATTTCGGTCGACAAGGGTCCAATGTTGGGACATAAGGTACTGGGCACCAGCATGGTCATCAACGATGGTGCTATCCACGCTGTCGACTCATCCGAAATGGCCTTTAAGATCGCCACACAGCAAGCCTTCCGCAAGGCCTTCATGCAAGGAGCGCCCCAAGTTCTGGAGCCTCTAATGAAGACCACTATCACGGCACCGAACGAGTTCCAGGGTAACGTTGTCGGTCTACTGAACAAGAGGAACGCTGTTATTAACGACACCGAAATTGGTCCCGATGACTTCACCGTTTACGCTGATTGCAGTCTAAACAGCATGTTTGGTTTCTCATCGCAGCTCCGAGCCGGCACACAAGGCAAAGGAGAATTCTCCATGGAATTCAGCCACTACAGCCCTGCGCCCCCTCAATTGCAAAAAGAGCTCGTCGCCAAATACGAAAAGGAGCAGAAGGCTCGTCATGCATAAAGACTTTTGATTCTGAAATGTTTCTTGTTTGTTTTAAGATACTACATGGTGCATTCAGCGGGTTTGGGATGCGTACATATTATAGATGATTATGGCCATACTAGGCTAGGCTAGGCTAGACTTTTGTAGGAATATTGTGTATCACTGTGTGTATGTCAGGTTTATTAGGTCTCGAAAAAGTAATGTAGCCAATAGATATCCCTCACCTTCTCCCTTCCAATTACCTCATAGCATTTCTACTGTATCAACCTTTGGGTGGTCGAAACAATATAACCATTATGTCCAAGAACAGACCAGGAGGATTCGTTCCTATTCCTAAGACACTCTCTCTTCACTACCCGTGTTATAAACTATATATATTGCAAATACTTCTAAATAGGTAGCTTTCGCCAAGCCAAACGGCAATCCAGCTTCCTAATCAGGACTAGCGCAGACCGTTATCTCATACCCTCCGGACGACTTTCAAATCCACTAACCAGCTCCCTCACCACCAACAAACATGATGATATTACGACCCTAAGCACCACCATCAAAAGTCCCCCAACTACTACAAAAACGCCTTCAAAAGGACCCCTTGTTAGAATTTAGAGACATAGCTCACGACGAATCGAATCGCCCAAAATGCCGACATTCCACCCGATATTAAAAACTGGCTACTGGCTCTTCGCCGGCTTGGGAGGCCTCTATGCAATTTTCATGATTTGTCTGATTAATCCTACGTTCCAGCGACAGTACGTGTCCATTCCCCTCCCTTCCCCATGACTTAAATCTGCATGCGATTTTGGCCCTTGGGATCCCACTGTCTGTTAGGTTGCGACTTTGCTGACCGAGGCCCGTTGCTTGGATGTAATAGTGTCATGTATTTGCATAAATTGCATACGGGGGGTTTTCAGAATGTTTCGAATCCTGAGGAGTTTGGGTTTGCTAGTATGTCCCTTTTTTTTTTTTTGCTTTTATTCCCCCCTTTGCTTTGAGTTTGGGTGCTTTTAGGGAGAGGCGGGGATCGAGGATGTCGTGCTGATTTGAGTGGTAGAGGGCCAGGTTCAACCTTTTCGACTTAATACTTCGGATGGGGAGTCGTTGTTTTGCTGGCATGTGCTGCCGCTGGATGTACTTCTGGAGAATGAGAATGAGATTATACAAAAGGGGTTGCCGTCCGGGACGGTGGTAGATGATTTGAGAGAGACGGTTGGGTGGAAATTGTTGAGGAAGGATGGGAAGGGGAGGGTTGTTGTTAATTTTCATGGGGTGAGTTTTGGTCCTTTTCATGTTTTTCTTTCGGTTTCGTGTGGCTTTGTGGTTCTAAAGATATGTGGCCTTTGCATCTTGTTCTCCATGGACTGTTCTCAGGGCCAAAACCATGCAGTGATAGCCCTCTTACGCCCTATGCAGTTATCGGGATTGTCGGGCTTGAAACGTCTTTGCAATATTCCTTACGGTATACTGACGAATCGAAATAGAACGCTGGTCACCTAGCGCAGGGTTACCGGCCAGCAACATATCGTTCATTAACTGGCATTACACATACTCACGTCCTGACATGCGATTATCGCGGGTTCGGCTATTCGACACTCAGAAACCCACCGCATATCCCTACAGAATCTGGTGTCATTACAGATGGAATCTCCCTAATCTCGTACCTCCTTACAACACTGAAGCATCCAGCCTCACGGACCGTAATCCTAGGCCAAAGTCTCGGTACAGCAGTAACAGCCGCATCAGCACTCTACTTTACTGATCCAACATCTTCACACCTACCATCGACAATAACACACCCCAACCCCTCACCAAAAACACCTCAATCATTCGCGGGAGTAATCCTTGTTGCCCCATTCCCAGACATCCCAACTCTCCTCCAAACCTACAAAATCTCCGGCATAATCCCAGTCCTCTCCCCACTACGAGGCTACACACGAATCTCCGGCTTCCTATCCTCCAAGATCCTAGACCAATGGCCCACGCTACCCCGCCTACAAGCGCTACTCTCCCATCCCGCGACCTCAAAAACATCTACACACATCCACATCCTCCACGCACGGAACGACCAAGACATCGACTTCCGACTCGCGGAATCCCTATACACTGGGCTGGAAACCATCATAATCAGCGAAGAAGGCGGTACCTCATCAGAAGAACGCCGTAGCATCCACGGAGGGGACCGAGTGCGCAGAGGCGCCTTCGCATATCGCAGGGCCGAAGACGGAGAAGCGAAACGGGTCGTCGAGGCTGAGATTGTGAGGTATGGCGGCCACAATGCAATTGTGGGGTATAATCAGGTTGCGTTGGCGGTTAAGAGGCGGTGGAAGGGGGAGAAGCGGTTTGTGCCAGGTTTGGATGTTGAGTAGTTTAGTTTTCGTGCCAATGCATACACTACACTCACAACTACCATCTCCATTACATTACCTCCCCCAAAATTCCATACATCACTGTAAAAAGCAACCTAATATACGCAAGTCCACAAGTCTACCATATTTCCTTACCTATTCGATAGGTAGGTAGGTAGCGGGAGATCAGCCCCTCCCCACGTGCGCACAAGCTATACTATCCATACACTATACTATAATTTAAATAAACCAGCTATATACATCCCATCACATCCCATCCCAATTCCCGGATAAAATTCCCCCCACGGAAACCCAGAATCCCAGTCTCTACAATACCCAATACCATGGAAGAAGAATTCTCCGATGCGTGTGCATGCGTGGTGCATTGTGGATGCATCAAGATGGGACGTCATGATTCATGCGGGTTTTTTTCTTGGCGTCTTGGGGTTGGGAGAGCGGCTGGTATTTGGGATTGGGAATTTTGGATTTTGGATTGGGATGTAAGAGAGGATTGTGTGTGCATGGGGAATTGTGGATGGGTGGGTTGGTGGGTTGGTGGAAGGGAATGGTAGATATTAGGTAGATGTGTGGCCGACGTACGTACACGTACGGCCAGACGCGAAGATATTCAAGACTGGTGGATATTTGAACAAATTATATTAACTAAAATAACCTGATTTCGGCGGCGTTAGGCTTGCGCGAATGAAAGGGAATAGATGTTGAGTTGGATATCGTGTTGGGTTCCTCGTCGATCTAATGATGATGGTTCTCGAGTGTTAAGGATGTCGAGTTGGAAAAATTGCCGTTAGGCCGTTGCCCTCGGTTACTGCGTGGATTGGGTTTTTGTAGTCTATTGAGACTCGTCGGCTTCGAGGAAAGGAAGGTCGGCTTCGCCTGTCTATCAAAATTTCGTTGATTCTAGCTAGCGTGCATTTGATTTTGGATGATCTCAGGGACTCGTGACTTGGATATGCTGATATGAATGTGGCCATATTTTTAGCGCTTTGCAAATCCTCCAGAGTGTTGAGGGCTTGCTGGAAGCTCAACAGGCGCGTGAGCAGCAGGTAACTCAGAGGCAGCGATAGTGGGTGCGTGACTAGCCCATGTCAGCTACGTGGAAGAAGGCGAACAAGGATCGTGCCTACCTTTGACCGGAAGTATCAACTTTTGGATCGAAATGGGCGTATTTTGGCCCAGGAGAACCGTACTGAGAAGCATCGACTTCTGCAGGGTTCTTATTCGATCCATCTCCATAGGCGTGTGCTTTGGCATTTGCGCGCCTCCTCCGTCTCCATATGAGAAATGCAATTCCTCCGATCAATGCAGCCCCTCCAACACCAATACCCACTCCCACTCCTATAGCTGTTGCGTTTGATGAATCGTCATCATCGCCCCCGTTTGGTGATGCGGATGGAGAACTTGTTGCCGTATTCGTGATTTGTCCGGCAGAGACAGTTGCGCTAGTCGATGAACTGGAGTCTTGGGACGATGTTGCAGAGGCCGAAGTTGAGGAGCGAGTGGGAGTGAAGTTCAGATCGCCGATGATGGTAACTGTATACACATCCGGTTCAGGAAATTGGAAGGTTTCCCATCGGTCACTGCACTGGCAATTATCAAAGCAGCAATACGAATCGGTGTTTGTCTGATTGCAACTGTAGACGTTTGCGCCATTATTGTCGGTATCTGGTGAGTAGAGGTAAGTAAAGGTTTTTGAATGTACATGGTATGTTTTCACATACCAAGGCAGTGCCTCGGACAGTTGCCGCTCTTCCACGATTTGTCCGTACACGTTCCTCGATGAGTTCGGGCTAAAGATTCATTGTTTGGATCTACGTCAATGAGTAAGAGTTCGGTAGGTGAACCAGTGGGTATGATACCTGAGACACAGAGACCATTTGATAGACATGCTTGACCCTTTGAAATTGGTCAGTGAGAAATACTTTAGGGGAGGCTTCTGGTAAGTACCTCGAAGCAACAAGCAGACACCAGGGAATTTGGATTACAAGCTGCGAACGTCAGCGGGTAGTCGGCTGGGGACCGGATTCAACCGACCAGTATCTGTTGGAACCTCGTTCCCATTAGGGAAAAAACACGTTTGAGCAAATGAGGTCGATGGAAGGGCGGACAAGGCGGCAATAGCTATTAAGCAATACATGATGGAGAGTGAAGTGAGTGAGGGGAAGACGACAGCACAGGAAATCAGGACCCGTCCCAAAAGTCAAAGGCCGGAGACTTATGCTCGATCAATGCAAGGGTAGGGCTAGACAAGCTTCGCAAGACGAGTCGCTTGCGGAGGACGGGGGATTCTCCGGCGTGATTGCTAGCATGTAGCGTGATTAAATTCTACGCAGCCCCCAAATGATGGAGGTCGATCAATGTTGAATCCATCCTAACTAACACTAGCGATTGGATCCACAGCCCAATATACTATTTTCTCACCGGTCTGATCTGTGATGGGAGATAGACAGAGAAGGGCAGAGAATATGGAGGGTCGCACGAAAGACGGTGTGGTGACGCATGACAGGAAGAGTAACTAGTCATCTCGCCAGGGAGGGAGGATGGAGGTCTGATACTGTTCCGATACAGACCAAAAAGGTTGGCAAAGGCGGCTGTCGAGTGCATAGATCAACGTCAAATAAGGCGCCAGGATCAGGATCGATGACGAACCGCTAAACCCCATCTGCCAGGGCTTCATGTACTGCCTTGCATGTATATGTGTAGTTACCGACGGGCGGGCAAATTGTGGCGTAGGGTAACTTTGCTTTGGCGGGATAGAAGGTCGCCTTGGCAAGGCTTGTCCAATCACTTGCCACAACACCCAGACCTTCCATCATCTCCATCGCGAGACTCTTCCGCTACCCACTTTACGCGTCCAACTCCTAACGCCGTGGCCTACCCGTTGTTCTGCCTTTGCCATGTCAGAACCACGACGGTCGACGCGTACCCGAGCCCGCGAAGAGGCTGCCGCCGCACCTCCACCTCCACCTCCACCACCACCTCCCGAGCCTCCCAAAGAAACACCAACCAAGTCATCTACAAAGACCTCACTGAAGCGCAAACGAGCTAGCACTGTCGTCACGAAAGAGCCGACCCCGGTAACTGACGTCGCTGAAACACCAGAAGAACCCGTCAAGCCAACACTTCCCATCAAACTTGTCGAAGGCCAACCTTTACCCACCGTCGATGAGCCGCAGCCACTCGATCTTTCAGCAGAAGAATACCAGTCCATCCAAGAGAGGTTGGTGATTACTGTTATATGTGGTAATTGATATGCTAATACATGTCAATCTAGTGGTGTACTCAGCGCCTCTCTGCAGCAATCTCGCGCGAAATGGATATCCGGATCCAACTTCAGGCTCTTCCATGCCTTCTTTACCCCGCCGAAAAAGGTCGCCGACCGAACAGATGAGGATAAGCAAGCAATACAGAGGCAGAAGGAGATCATCAGGAACTTTCCACAACTGGGCGGCTCAGTCGAAGCGCAATTGATTATCGAGCCTCATACGTTCCCCATCCGCCTGTATGGCCCAAGGGAAATTTATAGGGCACCGCCCAAAAAGCCCCCACCTCAATACGGCCAATATGGGCAGTGGCCAAACCACAATCAGTATTCGCCGTATCAACATCAGCACCAGCAGTACCATACCCCCCCGGCGCAATACCCAAAGCCTCCACCCCCTTCCTATCGACCGAGTCAACCCAAACCACAGCATAAACCGCCTCCGCCTCCCACAGCGTCCAGCTCAAGCACTACACCTGCCCCCGATCCTGTTATACACATGTTAGCACAAAGAGCCGGAACAGATCCTGAACTGAAGGCGGTCATGAAGATTGTAGCAGCCGGACAAGCTACTAAGCAGCAACTCGAGTTTTTCCAGGGTCATATTAATGAGTTGACTGGGATATTACAGAAACAGAAAGAGGCTGCGAAGGCTGCAGCCCCAACTCCACCCCGACAACCCCCGGCTCCTCCAGCGCCTGCGGGACCTCCAATCAATCCCGCTTATCCAAACCAAAGTCACTCTACTCAAGCATATCCTCCTCAAAGGCCCTCCTCTGAGAGCACTTCCACATCAGCGCATCCCCCTCCAACGCAGCAAGCCCAGACGCATACACCTCAACAACCTCCTAATCAGAACTCGACGCAAGCCGCTCAAGTGCCTCAGAACCAGACCCATAATTCCCAAGTCCTTCGTAACCAAACCCAATCCCCTCAGACACTTCATGACCAAAGCCGTCCCATACAAGGATCATCTCAAGAAGTCTCTAATCAGGGTCAAACCAACCAACATGCTCATAGCCAAAGTTCTTCTGCTCAAGCACAGTCACTTCACACGCCCCCTAATCAACCACATTCTACTCCTTCACATCCCAATCAAGCGCATCCAACTCCACCGCAATCAACTCAGGCACATCCGCCTCCCGCGCATTCAAATCAAGCACATCCGACTCAGGCGCACTCAACCCAGCCGCATCCGAATCAGGCGCATCCACATCAGGGGCATGTTCCGCAGGCGCATCAGACACAATCACATCACGGCTACGCCAATCCTACTCCACCTCCACCAACAAGCCATTCCACCCCAAGTCCGTTTCCACAAACTCCTCGGGCTCCAAATCAATACACACAAGGCCCTCAATCGCAACACCAGCATTCCCAAATGCACCCGGTTCATCATCAACAACACCACACTCCGAAGCCGTACTCTCCTACTCCACCACATGGATCTCATCAACAAATACACCATATGCCACCGCATCACGGACCACATCATCCGCCTTATAACCAGCCATACCCGAACAACTATGGCCATCCCCAACATCATCAGGCACCATATAGTCCCGCGAATATTCCTCCGAAAACGTCATATCGACCACTTGTCTTCGACTTCGTGGAGGGAAATGGAGACAAACTCTACTTTCCTTCGTATAGCATAATGGAATGGCTTCCTAACAGCCAGGGGATAAAGTTCTCATTTCTAATTACCAAGATGAAGCCGAAGCCGAAGCCGAAGCCGAAGTCAGAAGTAATCGAAAAATTTCCCGAAACACCAAAGCCAAAAGTTGAAGCACCGCCTACTCCCGCTACCGCCCTCGCACCTGACTCGAGTGCTGCAACAGCTTCAGCCCCTAATCCGACTACTACAGGCACCCCAACCGCCAACCCTAGTATTTCGACACCCGCACAATCACAGACTACAACTCCTACACCAGCCATCCCACAATATGTTCCTCCCCCTCGGATTGAAGATTTTGATGAGAAGAAAGATATCAAAGACATAGAATTCTATCTGCCCATCACGGTCATAGTCCAAGCCAATAATTTGGAAATCCTTCAGTCCTTGCCCCGTGCTGTGCGGCCACCAGATGTTGTGGAGAAATATATGGACGAGGTTTTCGACAATTGCACTAGAGCTGAAGAGACGTACCTGGCTTTTAGGCTGCCAAAAGAAGGCGTTTTCGATGTGGATGGTGATGAGAAGCAAGCGAAGGAAAGCGCGGGTGCAACACCTGCTGTCTCTACCCCTGGTGCTGATGTGGGGATGGGCGAAATCGGCGCAGCAGTGGAGAAAAGGAATGCTGCGGGGCGCCCTAGGAAAAGTTTGGTATCGGCAATTTGAAAATTTCCTACTGAGAAATGATACGTCATTTTTTTTTTTTGAGATACTTCTCAAGATAGAGCACACCGACAAAAGCTGTGCTCCACTACAGTTGCAATGGCAATGACCCTTTCTGCTGTGTGAGGATACGAAGTGTATACCCAGTGAAACGCCGCCTACCTTGGGCTAGACCAATATGAAGAGTTTGAGAGCCATAAACTTGACGACCGCTTTGATGCCATGTCACAGATAGTGCAGACCACTCGAGTCAGTTTCCGCCTCCCCGACCTATAGCTTCCCAGTCTCCACCCACATAACCACGGTTTTGTCCGCTCTACAATGCCTGTCTGCAATTCCGTGATACCGTCGAGCGTAACCACATGCCGCAACCGACCAGATTTCCATACGAAATGTTGCACCCGTTGAAGCCGTCGACGTGAAGCGAAAAGGCAGATCAGGCAGAAAGACTGATGAAGCAAGGAGCATATTTGAGGTGTATCGCTTGACGGTCTTGGGATGTGGTACAGCAGATCCGCCTAGTCAAATGACTGATGGTATCTTATGCGAATACGGCACGTCTATATAGACTTTTAGAAAATAAATTTATGATATGTGTTAAAAGTACATTCGTTCTTTGATATTTTCTGCCTAATTCGTTGACACTGAACATGGACTCGAGAACGTGAAAAGGACTCGGAATAGCAACATGTCATTTTTTCGGAGATGTCAAGGCTTCGCGTGGGGTATATGTGCATGTTTGTGCTCTCCATGGGTTGTACGGATACCCAGCCGACTGTCCTCTAGTAATACAAAGCATGCAGACCTGGATAATTGTAGCGACGGCCCTGTGGAAGTAAGGCTAGTCATCAGGGTATGGAGCCTATTGAGTGGGCTTTCCCCATGGTGGAAAACAGCATAAGAGCAGATGATTTGCCCTTTGCTTGGAATCTATTCGTCCTTGCTTCTTTTTCCAACTGCACTGAAGATAGACACTGTTCACCGCAACTATCATCAAGACCCACAACGTACGGTAGCGGTTCAGTGTTTTAGTGTCTTGATATTTTCATTTCCATCCACATCTACCTAGCAATTTCTACAATGTCTTTCATGATCCCCGGCTTCCCTCAACCAATTCCTGCACCACCCTGGCTCAACACGCAGGGAATGCCGATCCCTGGACCCATCAGAGGAACGAGGAGCTCACTCACGTTTCCACTGCTTCATGGAAGAGTCGTGGCCGCTGTCCGCGACGACATCGGAGTACCGTGGTTCAAGAACCGAACCTCCGAGAAACACTGTATTCACGAATACTCTACCCACATCATGGCACGGTTCACGTGCTTCAACCCGCGTTGCACCACTCACGGCTGGGCAAGCAAGAAGGTGGTTATCCAGATTAGAGGATACCAGTACAATGGGTATGACGCCGTGGTCTTGAACCAGCGTTGCTACGGTTGCAATTGGCTGGACACTGTGAGGTTGGATGAGCAGTCTTATGTCGAGCGGGTGTCGTATCGACTCAAGAAGTGGGCAGGTGCGAATCCGGATCCTTTCTTCCAACAATGTGAAGGTTGTAGGATGGGGGTCTGCCGACCCGGCCATCGTGGCGTTGTGAACGGATTTCAACATATCTTCAACTCTTGAGATGGGAGTCTGCGCTTACGCCTATATCATGGTGCAGAGTACCCGGGATGGATCCAACACTGTATTTCCCTTGTTGCGCGCGATCACTTCGAATTCCTTTTACTATTTTGCTCTTCGAAGCTTTTTCATTGCTCGACAACTCTGCCATCTGACCTCACGAGGAATAGCAACGGCGTTTGATATCGGTGCCCTGTACGGGATTCATTGCACACAGATGGGTGGGGGGAATCAAGTGTCTAAGTCAAGAGAAGCCTTGTGGTAGCTTACGGCCGAAATGATATCGCTTGCATGGCTTGTCAAGGGATTTCCTAGGTTTGCTGTCACACTTTTTTGAACAATGTTCAAGTCAGACACTCCTTTAAACAATCTCCAATCAAATCTTCTTCTTTGATATCCCCTCTCATGGGTTGAGAGACCTTCGCGTGACTTCATTATAGTACAAATTCTTGTGAACCTGCTATTACGATTCCAAGCGGCGTTGTGAACGGTGTTGATTTCTCAGGAGTTCATCACCACGAGAGCACAGTCGGTAACTCTGATTCGCCTGCTTCCTCCGCCATAGACGTATTTTGTCCTCTGCTCCATTCGTGCATACCCTACATGCCAGAGACCGGTTGCGCGTATGTCCGTTAGCCAAGCAGATTAACCCCAATCCATCCCAACACCCAACCCAGAAACTATCCAAAAACAGTCCCCAAGCGCTCCAGAAAAATTCCCGAAAAAGCACACAATTCCAAAAAAAAAGCAAACAATTCCTAAAAAAGCACACATAACGTACAGGCCATTCCACAAATGCAGACATGTAAGAACGCCCCCCAATAATGCCCGCAGCCAATCTACATACAACACCCTAAATCTCGGAGCCACCCGCCTCGCCTCGCCTCGTATCGACTCGTCTCATCTCTGTACCGCATGCACATCTACAAGGGCCGGGGCGATATTCATATACTCACCGCTACGCCACTTGCAAGGAGAATGGATTTGGGATTCTCGATACAACAGGGTCTCGCCCGTGACTAAGTGACTGATTTACCGCCACATGTGGTGCAGGCGTAAAACAGTAAGGCCTAGAATTGTCTTGTGCAAACGTTCCAATTTGAGTCTGGTTTTCGGAGATAGCGTGAGGGGCCACAAATGCATGATGTTTTAAAATGTTTTGTGCATTGTATATTGCGGTCTTACTGGGTGCTGCATGGCTAGATCGAAGTCTAGGAATTCTTTGTGAAAAGGAGAGGGTGGCGAGGTGTGTGGGCTGAGCTGAGCTGAGCTAGAGCTGCCTGGTCACTTTTCTGAGTATGGTACGTGTTGTTTACAGTGCGGTGGGGGTGTGCTTTCCCATTCTGGGTAGTGTATTCATGCGTTGAAATTTTTTTGCCTCCAGCTTTGCTGCGTACGGTACTGCATCCTTCTACGTAGCCTTGTACGTGGTCACTGATGCATGCTTAGCAAGTACAGCGGAGGTTGAAACAAGGCGCCAGTCCAGTCCGCCGCTCACCACTACCACCCTGACTATCCTATATTGCACCAGCCACACCCTCGCTCTACATACTCCAATTACCTCCGCACGCCACAGCCCCCGAATCCTCCAAAAATTTCCAATTCCGGCAGGCGAATCTACCCCATGTCCCAAGTCAAAGTGTGGTCCAGGGTGTCCTGGCCTTGTTTCAGACCCCGAGTGTGGGGCGATGTCTTACTGGGCCAGAGGGCCAGAGTCGTTTAACTCTGTGCACACCCCTGACATTGTGATCATGGGGAAGGCAAAACAATGTTTCGTGGAAGGTGAAACGAAACATTGGATTTGGTGAGCGATCTTCTGTCCTTAAATTTCGGAGACGTAGGGCTCTGGAAGCCATGGGTACTGGGTTTGGGGGACTCGGAGCTTGCAGAATCGGGAAGGTTACATATTTCCTTGTTTTAGACATGTCTAACGGTCATCCCCACCACAAGAGCCACCCTGCGTAGCGAGCCAAAACCAACGGTACCTCGTCTTCACAGCGCTCTGCGCTCCTCGCGCGTATCTGAATTTAGTTGGGTCAAGGTGTGCCCTGTATACGAAGTACGGAATTTCTACGAGCCCTTCGGGCGTTGAATGACCAAAATTGAAGGGGAATCTAACACAGCTCTACTATTGCCTTCCCATCTATCATGTCAGCCATGGACTGAGGGTCCTGATTTGCGTCTAACTATATTCGTATTAGACTTTGTGGCTAGCTAGTCTGTGGCTAGTGAGTTTGTGGCTGAAGTGTCAGTGCGGGTCCGACACCTGGTTGCCAACCCAACCAACAAGGCTGCTTAATGCCTATCTATAATCTATAATCACCTCCGTCACAGCTGTTCGCAGACTGTGGATGCCGTCGAGACGCTACTATGCCTTTGATATGCCCTCATCAAATGTTCCATTACTTCAATACGCTCCCGTCAAGCTTCGCAAATCCACCTTCAACGGCCTCCCCCCCAACTGGTAAACCCTACGCACCGTCGCGCCACGCGAATCGCATATCGTAAACACGACATCCACAAACCCCTCGCTGGTATATACAGTGTCTCTGGAGGTCAATGGATGAGGCAGTGACTCAGAGTTCTCGCATTCAATCGCGGTCGAGAACGAAAGCACTGCGGATTCTTACGCTGACAGTCACCAAGCTGGCGACCCAGAGATATATCAGCAAGCTCTTCAAGCACTCTGGCGGCGTTATACTCTATCTTAACTTCTGTATTAAATTTGGAGATTCTGCCACCCTCTCAGAAGCAAACGCACTTCGATTCATCGCAAAGCACACCTCTATTCCTGTACCAAGAGTTCACCATGCTTTCACACACCATGGCAGGACCTACATACTTATGGAGAGGATCCGTGGCGAGACCATAGCTTCAAGCTGGCATTCTCTTTCGGACGCGTCAAAGTCATCAATATATAGACAGCTCAAACAAATGATACAAGAACTTCGGTCTGTACCTTGCCCGACCGACGGCGTCTCTAATTTGAACGGTGGTCCAATACACGATTATCGGCTTCAAACCTCTTCCTGGGGACCATTTCGCTCTATCGCCGATTTCCACCTGTCGCTTAGGAATAACGTGACTCTCGGGTCTCTTGAGTTGCCAAATTCATTAAGTCCCGCTGCTATTTCAGATCTAAAACAACTTATTAGGTTTCATGAGTCAGTCCCGCGCACACCGGTGCTCACACACGGTGATCTGAGCAGCCTCAATATACTTATCCGCGATAATGCAGTAGTTGGTATCATTGATTGGGATACCGCAGGGTGGTTACCCTATTACTGGGAGTACACAACAGCGTGGCATGCCAATCCTCAAAATTATTTCTGGCAGAATGAAGTAGACAATTTTCTGGATACACAGAAGGAGGCATTAAATATGGAGAAACTAAGGCGTACGTACTTTGGTGAAATCTAATTGACTGTGTACTCAAGCAACAAGTTCTTTCCCCTCTATTGCGTCCCACGTCGCTACCTTGCCTTGATCAAATTGCCCTTGTCCGTCAAACCGGTGGTCGGCGGCCTTCTTTGCAACGTACCACATGGCAGTGTCCCTTACAGTTTTCCAATCAGAACGGCATGTCCCCAACGCCTTCCCATCCTGAGCAGCCCAAGTCAGAGCCTCTTGAATCCACGAAACGCAATTCCAGCTCTCATATCCCGGATACCCTGCACGTATGGGAGTTCTAGCAAAAACATCCACAAGTCGTGCTCCATCTACAACCTTGCCAATTAAAATCCTGACCAGGATGGCAGATGTTGGTTGTAGAGATATCTCGCGATCCTCATACCTCCAGATGTTCTGAGGCGCCCCAGCAACAATTTGCATGGACTCCTTCGCATGACAGCGCCTCCCGTTCGCGCCCTTTCCTTCGTTCTTCGGGCCAACAATAAATGCCCAGTGATACCTATCGTTCTTCAGCTACACCTAAGCCATGATTGAAAGATACCCACTTGTCTTCGCCACCAGGCATCTTCGGAGCTCCGCTACGAACGTAAAGAGCAATATACAATCGATCTTTTTCAGATGGCATTTTTAAAGACTAGCCGGCCCCATTTCTTTGACATTTCCTCCGGTTGTCTTCAACATAGGGAAACTCTGAGCCTAAATACTTTATGGGTCTGCCCTTGGTTGCTGTTTCATGCGTGCTTTAGTTGGCGCTGGTATACTGGGACCCCTTGCTGTGGTGAACAGCCCCAGCTGCTAGCTTGGACTGCATGTTTAAGTAACTTCTCAGAGTCAAATTGCGCGAGTCCCCTCTTAAGAGAGTTTAGCACGTGATGAATAGCGCGAGGGATGTTGTATCGCGGCCTCCTAGCGAGGAGCAGTTTGTTCATAACGGCAATGCGGCATGATAGGACAATAGCCGCAACAGATTAGTGATGCAAATTGGTCTGAAAACTTGAATACAGAAGCTCGCTATACAAGGTGGTTCGTAATATGGGGGTGGACGTTAGTGAATGGTAAGACATTTGTTCCGATCTTGTGTGCTAGGGGTTTTCGGGGCCAGTGGGATCGCTGGGATCTACGCGTTTGTCAATCAATGTGCGGCACAAGCATCACGAATTATATGCAGAGGCATCTTTGGGTTTGAGCAAGGGAATGTGAATTTTAAGCTAAGCTATGCTTTGCATGCTCTAGAAATGGTATGTGGTATATGGTGTAATATATACGATTGTACATCCTCTGAACAGTCCAAGTTATGGACAACGCCGGAAATGCAGGGGGAAAAAAAAACACTGACAGAAAGGAAACCCCAGTAGGGGAAAAGGGGTAAAAATATGTACACCAAGCCGGTCCCAGACCTTGTCTCAGAAGAAAGTGAATGTAGAAAAGAGTTCTTCTGGACGTCGCTTGCACACCTGTATACCTCATCTGAGGCTTTCGATGAGTGTTGAACGAGTGGTTATCCATGTGATCGGATACTTAGTACTTCCTGGCCGCTCGAGGGCGAGCGATACGACCATTGAATGGAAGCCTGACATCCCGCTTCTTCTGAATGACACCGTCAGTGCAAGTTGTGCCTGCTGCAACCTCTTGCCAAACGACTTGGCCATTGTTGCAGAGGCCAAACTGGGTGGGCCCGTTGCACACAACAGCACCATTCTCAGAGCAGGAACCGCCGCCACCGGAAGGCGATCCAGGTTGAGCAGTAGGTTGTGCGGGAGAGCCAGTGCCAGCGGGTGGAGTAGGTTGGGCACCAGGGCCTGAAGGAGCCGCAGTAACAGTGACAAGAGTGGTCTGGGTAGATTGACCAGGTACTGGTGCGGCGCTGGAAGCACCTGGGGCGAAAACACCGCCAGAATTGCTTGGAGCAGGTCCTGGTTGACCACCAGCGAGAGAAGTAGCAGGCTGACCAGCAGGTGGGCCGGCAGGCGAAGACGGGGCTGGCTGTGGCTGACCGGCCGGCGACGATGGGCCTGGCTGGCCTACAGGAGCAGATGGCTCTGGTTGTCCTGCAGGCGCAGATGTGGCTGGCTGGCCACCGGGAGCAGATGCTGAAGGGGCGCCACCCTCTGGTGGTGGAGAGTTTCCAGTAGCACCACATTCACCAGTGGGATCGTTGATATCATTTGTGTTGCCCGTCTCCAATGACTGCCCAGGGTTGGGGAACTTGAGAGCTTCGTTTTGAGGGCTCTTGCAGGTCGTTGACGCGAGGTTGGCAATGAGCATGTCGGGAAGCTCCTTGAACGCGGAATCATCGCTTGCGCCACCAGTGACTTCGATAGGAGCACAGTTCATGTACATTTCCGGGCCACCACTAAGCTTAGCAAACCAGGTCCAGGCAAAGGTCGCCTTGCCGTTGGGAATGCTATCGGGAAGCTCGAATTGATATTTCTGCGCCCCTCCATCAACGCCAGGGCATCCGCCCTCAATGGATTTGATGACCTTGAAGACGGAGTCTGCATTTGGCTCCGTGTCCATGGTCACTGACAATTGGCAGGACCCACCACCATGCACTGCTGTGCCCTTGAAGCTGATTTCTTGTTGTTCTCCAACGGCCATGTTGTTCATTGTTGAAACAGTGAAACCGTTCTGACTTTTGCAAGGATATTGCTCTGCAGTGATTGGACTGTTATCAAGTTTGTCAACACTATAAGGAACGGGTTGCTCCATGGTAATGTGAGCTTTTGCTGAAGCAAAGATGGCGGTCGCCGCCAAAAGAGTAGATCTGAAAGACATCTCGAGAAAAACTGAGGTCGTACAACGACGGATTCGAAGGAGTGTGAGTGGATAATCAAAGACTTGCTAGCCCAGCTAGTGAAGAGAAGAAAAGCACTGCAAAAGAAAGTACAGCGATCGAGAAGTTTGTGATGATGAAGAAACAAATGCTGAGCGAGGCTGGGAAACAGTTTATATATGCGGACGAGAGGGCATTGCCTTCTACATTGTGCTACCATGTCTCTTGGACCGCCCCTTTGACAATCCCTCAATCTAAGAAACAGTTTCGAAAAGGACAGCATCTCGACCATACAATGACATTGTAGGCATAAACGGAGGCCCCACAATGGTGAGCGTTTACTTATGAAACGGGGGCGCCGAGACTGTCCTAGGATGACAGCCAAAGAAGGTAGGACGAGGCTTAGAGCGTGATGCAGGTACGCCGACGCGAGGGCCTTGGGTGGTTGATGCCGTCGCCTTCTAAACCATGGTTGCCTTTAGCTGCAAACCCCCAGGAAGGGAGAGAGAGGATAGGGAGGAGAGAGGTTTTGTTTCACAAGCCTCTGTGGCCGGCCATTGGTTGGGGGTGAAGTGGCTTGTCGGGCCGGCAGAAAACCCGGACCCCTGGCTACGTCAAAACGTGTCGCACCTCCGTGGCCTGCATCTTTGCCTTTCCCAACTGATTGGTCTCTGCTCTTCTCCACACTCGCTCTCCCAGCTCCACTTCGCCTTCCATGTCGAAGCTTGATTTCCACTCGACAAGAACCCACTCCCCGAGTCACAGCTTCCTCGTGGCTCTCGCCTTGACTGGCTGTCATCAAGCGCTTAGGCGGAGTGGTCTGGGACGATCGTTGTTTCCGAGATGGCCATATCTCGCCTTGCGATGCTGATTGTACCGTGCCTGTCGATCCGCTGAGATGTTTCGGTGCAGATCCTTCGCTTCGTATCACAAAGGTCCATGTAACCTTGAGGCCATTAGGTTAGCCCCCGTCCTTGTTGAAGGCGGGCTTGGATGTCAATGCATATCAAACATCCAGTCAACCCCGGTACCCTCTCCATGAAGTTGCCTTATTTCGTGTTGACAAGCGTGGTGCCTACCGTTGAGCCTCCAACTTGTCGCTCCTGCCGAGTACCGTGGTACCCTACAACAGGACATTGCACGACCAGTGTTGTGTCGCGAGTCGTTCATCTTGGCCCTGCTTGAGTCACAATGCCCTCTTTAGGCGTACAATCTTCCCTTCTCTAACTACCAAAGTGGGACTCTAGCAGCGAGTGCAACGTGACCGACTTCCTCGTCTCCGTGGGCATCTGCAACATAGACCCCAACGTCTTGTAGTAGCCTCACTTATTCCATGGCATCTAGCATAGTTTCTCCCTTAGATATCCTTATAATTTTTCTTATTCTAGTCCTTAGTAAGCTATTTTAGACTGTTCTGGACTACTTTAACCTCTTCTAGATTAGATTTAGAATTTAAAGTGTTGGATGGACTATCTCTCGTGCGTACGATCGATAGCTTGTGACTAKTCACTGTACTTGCCTACGGGAGTTATCTACTAATAGTTAATTGATTGATTGCTTGTTCTATCCTATCTACAGMGGAAAGGGGTAACTATCAATGGTGAAACACGGCACCGTGCGTAGTCACATGAGAGGTCATGTGATATCAGGTATCAACCAAACTACTGCGTACGGACAAGTGATGATATTTCCAAAATTGTGTATAGCTGTGACCGTCTCCGAAAGCCATGTACGAGTGAATGATACTCTGTGGAGATTATACAAATATATTTGAATAATGCATTCCTAAGGGACGCTGTATCAGTGACAGTATTTCCGAAATAGTGTTCCATTGCAATCGTCTCTTAAAAAAGAAAGAAACCAAAGATCACATGATACATACTAGTATTAAAATACATTCCTGAAGGGATGTTATAGAGGTGGCATTGTTCTGAAAATGGCGTTTAGTTATGACCCTCTCCGAAATAAACTAAAGATCGTATGATACAAACTTATTTCAGTAGTGCATGGCTGAAAGTGACCTTGGTCCACCTGTGGTAGTAGGGTAGTGTTGAAGAATGAGTCCGG
Source organism: Nigrograna mackinnonii (assembly GCA_001007845.1). Taxonomy (NCBI): domain Eukaryota; kingdom Fungi; phylum Ascomycota; class Dothideomycetes; order Pleosporales; family Nigrogranaceae; genus Nigrograna; species Nigrograna mackinnonii. The sequence continues at coordinate 27,838 of JGVQ01000007.1, read as the reverse complement.
AATTTCATTTATCTTAAGGCCAATATGGTATGTGCAATTATGAGGTATTGAAATTTTGGATGAGCTAATGGACGTTCTTTTTGGAATAAAATTCACTTGTTTAAAGCGCTGATGTTGAGTGCTGATGAAGGTGTTCCGAACGTTCACGATCCCACCGGTCCCATACACGCACCAATATATCGAAGCAAGAACTGAAGTATCCGCATCTCCCAAATTACCTTTCCTAGGATTGTTGCCATAGTTCAGACTAAGAGAGCTTAAGATATTGCGTCGCTACCTCTGTGACTATATCTTCTAGACTGTCTAATTCTAATCCTAAAGTCTTCTCTGTCCATTCCGTGTTCATTGGGATGCTCACGGTCGCTTGCCGACATTTATCAGAGAAAATCCCTTTGGCCACAGCTTCAGGAAACTTTCGCTTTGCAATATGATTGATTTCTTCCAAATTCTCGACTTGGCCGGCAAAGAAGGCCCGGTTTCCTGGGACAGTCGGCTGTAATGCTAATACATGCGCCTTGGCTGTAGCCTTGACCGAAACAACTGCGGAGTTGATAGGAATCTGGGACTCCTTGCCTGTTAGGATGTTAAGAAGAATGGCATTCGAGCCTTTTGCGAGCTGATTCGTTGCAGTGGCGAGTCCGTTCTCCCCCCAAATCCAAGCAGGCAGTATACTGATCATATCGAACGAGGGTTTGTGCTCCTCCATCCACGCCTCCGACCCATTGAGGGAGGCTATCTTGCTGGCAAAATAGGCGTCGCCCGGACCGTATGGCGGAGAAATATTTGGTAATCGATGATTGGCAGTGAACGGTATCGTATCGGGAGGTGCGGCTTCCCCGAAAAGCTTTTTGGGCAGCATAGCAACGATTGAGCTGGTGATGACAATTCGCCTTACAGCTGAGCCGTGAGCAGCCACACTTTCCAACATACCGATTGTCCCGGAAACGGCTGGTTTAACGAAGGTTTCTTCCTCGTCTCGTAAAGTAGACTGGTCCCCAGGAGCAGGTTCAACAGGCGACGCGACATGAATGATGTACTCGACATCACGCACAGCGTCGTCATACGCCCCTTGGGTCGTTATGTTGGGAACAATGACCCAGGAGAGGCGTTGAGACAGCGTTTCGAGATTCTTGACGTCGGGCGATGCGAGGATACGTTCGATTCCTTGGGTCGTCCGAACCGCACAACGTACTCTATACCCAGCCTTTAGCGCAGTCACCAGCACTTGATAACCGAGAAAGCCTGTAGCCCCCGTCAATAGAATTAATCCACCCTCCATGATGTTAATAATAGGTAAAAGTCAATGTAGAGTTTAGAAAGCTGAGTATTATATCTCTTAAACCTATCCAACGTGTTATAATGTGCCTGTCTTGCTGACTTATTTGTGTCTCGAGTGCTACTGTTCCTATGGCCCTGCAAAACTAGTGGAGATATCCCGTAATGGTCATGACGGTTACCTACAGAACGTCATGGCTAGGCCTGGAATTTATGAAATTTAGTTGATGGAGATAAGTCCCAATGGCCCGACTCAAGCATACTCGCCGGACTTAAAATCCTTATCTCCACTTTCGCGATCCCAGGCATGCACGACACCGATAATAAAGAGAAAAAGAAGGAATGGATAATCTGATAATTGCGCTGTATCCCGCGCCACTACTGAGAGTAATAATGATCATCTTCTTCATTCCCGCTGTAAAGCTGGAACATCGACACCGTTCAAATCTACCTTGATTCCCTAGATTCGCTACATGCAAAATGATTATCGAGAATGTGGATCACCGCCAAAATCTTGCTCAATAAGCAATACTTTCCTTGGCAGGGCAATCAAGGAGTCCAAGAACGGTGTTTGCGGTGTTTACGGCCTTTGTTTGACTCGAACAACTAAGAAACTTGGCTATTGAGGATAAAGCGTAGGACATGAAGCTGGCTACACAGACTTTTTCGCCCAGGGTTCAGCTAGATAGGATTGTTGACAATAATCTCCCAGCAAACCGCCACAGGTCCGTACCTGTTGCATAAGTACCCAACACCTTCAGATGACTACCATTCAAGCGGTTGTCAACGCCTCGCCCGGAAAGGTACAGGTTGTTGTAGAGCCGTACCCAGCACTCCCGAATGAGAACTACATTATCGTTAAGCCAACAGCCTGGGCAATTAATCCTGGTGACCCTTACCACCTATATCTGGAGGGAGATACAAGTTGTACTGGATGTTACGTTGGTTCTGACTACGCGGGGGTTGTGGTCAAGGTGGGTTCTGGCGTAACGAAGAACTTTGTCAAAGGGGATCGTATCGCCGGGTGGACCCGAGGGCAGTGAGTGAAGTACACAAATTGCTCCAATTAGCACTTGCTGACGAAATAATCACTTAGAAACACACTACGGAAAACCGATGGCGCATTTGCTGAATACATTGCTGTCAAGGGTGATGTTCAGATGAGAGTTCCAGAAGACCTCAGTGATACGGACGCAGCCACACAAGGCATCGCCATCAGTACTCTTGTACGTTCGATGATTACTTGAAAACTTTCTTCATGTACTTCTAACCTTCTTCTCGGCTCGCTGACCTGAGTTAAATAGGGTCAAAGTTTCTATCGTGATCTTCAGCTCCCACTTCCCACTCAACCCACAAAAGAGCCGTTCACCATCTTCATAAATGGAGGCAGTACCGCCATGGGGATAGCCGGGGTCCAATTTGCCAAGCTCTCTGGCGGCACAGTCATTACTACAGCCTCTCCCGCCAATTTTGGCTACCTCAAATCCCTGGGTGCCGACTACGTACTGGACTACAAGTCGACTTCTCTCGCCCAAGACGTTCTGAGCCTGGCAGGCGTACCACTGTTGTATGCTTTCGATGCCCGTCCTAGCGAGGCAAGCGCAAAGCTCGCGGCCAAGCTGCTGAGTCGCAATGGCGATGCCAAGTATATCAGTCTACTCGTGGGAGTCGACGAGATCGTCAGGTCTCTGAACCCGCAAGTCAGAGCCTTTGCTCCACTCGCATACTCGAGTTTAGGGGAGCCATGGATGTTCGGCGGAAAGCATTTCGAGGCTGTACCGAAAGACTTTGAATTCCAGAAGGGCTTTGTCAGTGTAGCGGAGGAGTTATTTTCGCAAGGAAAGCTGCAAGCACCGAGAGTGTTCCTCAACCGAGGGGGAAATGGGTTGCACGGAATATTACAAGGTATTGAGGAGATGCGGCAAGGAAAGGTTAGTGGTGGAAAGCTAGTATATACTGCGGGGTAGATCGATGTAATAGCTCAACTAAGGTAACTAGGTTTTCACGAATGAGAGAAAATAAGAGTAATTACTAAGGGTCATTGTTTTGCTCCAATACCTCTGTTTGCTCGCCACCTCGCCAAGCACGGTCCTCCTCCCAACCTCGCGCGAACGACGTCAACAAAAACAACCACCTCTATAGCAATACTACAGAACAATTATTAGACTATATAATTATAATAAACTATACGACTGATACCTAAACGACGCGAGCGCGCTCCATGTGTGCGTTCGTGTCGCTTAGTAGTCCAAATTTGGGCGACGACCGGTTGACGACGAGAGTTCGAATCTGGGGCTCAACACACACCGGGGGGAAGTTCAAAAAAAAAAAGACCTTTTTCCAAAAAAGGCAAAAAATGTTGATAAAAATCAACATGTGGCTGTGAACTACCGGGATCGCGTGGGATGTTTACGAGATTTCTGTGGCGGTGGCTAGTGGAGAGGGTTCGGGTCTGCTAGCATAAACCCGACCGCGTCGAGATCTTGGTAAACATCATTGGGGCGTTTCTCCGATGCCTGGGGTGTGTTAAGTTTTTTGCTCCTCTTGAGGTCCTTTTCGGCGTTGTTGTTCTATAGAGTCCCACGATGGAGGAGTCCCCATGATTCTCTTTCATTCTCACCGGCTTCTGTCCACGATTTGGCTGTCTCGCTAACCTACACAGTATCTCTAAATAAGCTAATAAACATTCTTTTCAAATTATATTCTATTAATTTAAAGTAGTACTATTGAGCAGTGACAAGGTGTCCAAAGCCTTCGCAATTCCCCACCAGTCCTCATGCACTTCCCATCAGTCCTGATTGGGGAGCTAAATTGTCAAATACGGACCACGAGCACTCAAGATTGAATGGGAAGGAGTAACAGCAAGCGCCATCGGACGCTCATGGCCTGGCTACTGTCTCGCAAATCTGCCCCTCCTCCTCTCCTTACATTCATGCCACTGTAGAGGTGCATCCTGCACATCACGGCCGTCATATATAGAGCTTTTAAGCAGCTACTGCTTGAGCATTGTGACTTGAACTGCGCCTAGAAATGGACTTCTAGCATCTCTGCGCATATATGTCACTTGGGCGATGGCAGATATATTGTAGTGGTATAATCAAATCAGACGTAGTCATGTAGGAAACAAGCATCCTACACCTCACCGACTATCCCGCGTAGACACATTGTCTGATTCGGTCACATTGATTTGCTATCATACACGGCTCTCACATATCATTTGACTGCGCGTCGCTCTGACCTCCCTGTCTACCACAAAATGGTGCAAAGCACACTCAGCTAGAGATATGTACTAGCGGGAAGTTGATATGGTATGAACCAGATACTAACGCAAGGTAATGACAGAATTTGGTCGAAACATCAATTCCCCCGAACCACAAGTTTCTCAATCTCGCTGCCCACCCTTTTTTATGGTTCCCGTACCATCCTCGTAGACATGACAGGTCTTGGTATCATTTTCGCCTTCAATGCGCACGCTAATGACGTCCTCCTTGTCGTCGGGGTTGAAACAGGACTTATGAACAGGACCCTGAGAGCGGGATCTCAAATCGATAATGTGAGTGAGAGGAACTTTTTAAGCTTTTACGTCCTCCAGAATATAAGGGGAATGCTAACATACTTAATAGTTACTTCTTTAATTTCACCAAGCTTTCGCTCCGCGCTCCCCCCGGGCTTCGTGAACGCCTCCACAGCATCTTTCCAAGATGGAGTTAGGCTATTGCGATCATAACCAAGCCATTTTTTAACGGCTCTTGCTACGGAGGTGCTGAACTGCCGAGCCATTGTATAATTAGGAAAGGGGAGAAAAAAACTATGGCCGACTAAGGAAGTGGGGTTTGACGCTGTAAAATACTATTGTGAACACTGATAGACTTTTAATGAGACTTTAATGAAACTAAGGAGATATCGGCGTGCCTTTCATATTACGATCTCGTAGGTTATCATCTTTGAATGATACGATTAGAAGTTTCACAGGTCCCAAATGCGTTTAGCGCCCAGACCAGACCGGTCGATGCCATGAAAAAAAAAATATGGTTTCATGGGACGCTGCGGATTCGTTCCTGAAATGCTGGGATATGTTGGTGGACGACACAAGGTTGTGGATGACCACTTATTCAAGTGTGCGCCTACTCCCCGGGGTTAATATTAGAATCAGGTAGGCTTTGCGGTTAAGGGACAGCGCTAAGAAAGGTTACAGGTCGTCCAACGGTCATCGTAGCTGGTCAAGAATAGAGAGCAACGGCACAGCAGAGCGGCTATGCGGAGCGTAATTAAAGCGGTCAAGACAAAGGCGACTAAGACTTGAGACGCTGAGGTCCTGAGGAGGCTGTATCTATTGGCTTATTTGGATGGATCGACTCCAACAATTGCCATTCCCATGCATTTTTGGGCAATTCAATTCATCTATCAAGATAGAAAAGCCAGTGATTCGGCGGCTAGGGGGACACTTACTGAGTATTGAGCCAATCAGGTTCTGTGGAGCAGCGTCTGGTGCTGTACTGTTTGGGATTTGTCAGCATTATGCCAAGACTCACTGCACCGCCGCCACCTGTACTAACTGCTCCAAGAAGCCTAGCCTGACCTTCGGTGATCCTCAACGTTGGAATGTATCTCCCATGTGAACGATTTCACAGATGCTCATGACTTTGCCACGCGCCCCAATATCGCGTTCAATGGCTTCAGTACTTAGATTAGCCAGGCGCTGGTCGAAACGGACCCCTTTACAGCCTCTGCATTTCCAGAATGCCAATTACGAGACGCTACCTGCCTCACAGAAATTCGAGGAGGAAATACATAACGCCTCAATGGATAGATATTATCCTTTACAAATCGGTCAAATAATAAATGCCAAGTACCAAATCGTTGGAAAATTAGGATTCGGTCTTGGTTCCACTGTCTGGCTAGCTAACGACCTATAGTGAGTTGCGTCGGGCTATTACAACAAAGTACTTACATACCTAGTGATAAACGTGTGGTCACGTTGAAGATATTTACAAATGACCGGCAGAATCGTGAGGAAATCAGTATTTATGAGCACTTACTTAGCATCAAATCCAAACATCCAGGACGCCGCCATCTCCGAGACGCGTTGGGTACCTTTACTCTACACGGGCCCAAGGGTGAGCACTCATGCCTTGTACACGAGCCCATGTGGGAAAGTGCGCGTGACCTACTCCGGCGGAATGCGAGTCACAAGTTCTCAGAAGACCTATTAAAAGCATTTCTTTACCGCTTACTCCAAGCTCTTGATTATCTCCATTCGGAGGCGTATTTAATCCATACAGGCAAGTTTCTGCTTCACTAATCACGCACGGATATAGACTGATCATGCTGTAGATATTAGCGCCAGTAATATTCTGCTGGGGATTGAAGACCACTCGATCATCACCGCATTCATCAAAGCTGAGCAAGACCACCCTTCGCCTCGGAAAGAGGTCGATGGGTATACGATATATGCCTCCCGGAGCTTCGGCTTGCCTAAGAGCATCGGAGAGCCTGTGCTCAGCGACTTTGGCTCAGCTGTACATGGAGATGTTACGCACGACGAGGATGTCCAACCGGACGTTTATAGATCCCCCGAGGTATGTTTACAGGTTCCGTGGAGCTACAGCATCGATATTTGGAACGTTGGAGTTCTTGTAGGTTGTCGCCAGATATTTCGTGGTATGGACTAACACAACTACTAGATTTGGGACCTGTTCGAGGGAAAACACATGTTCTATGGACAGGATCCTATAGAGAAAAGGTATATGACTCGTGCTCATATTGCTGAAATGATTGCTTTAATGGGGCCGCCGCCTTTGGAACTTTTGAAGCGTGGAAAAAGGACTGCCGAGTTCTTCACCGAGGGCGGTAAGCTGTATTACTCCTCAATCTAAGTGTCTTGAGCTGAATCATGCAGGTCAATGGTGTGGTAAAATACCCCTTCCAAGTGCTACTAGCCTAGAGGATTCTGAGGAGAACCTTGACGGTAGTAACAAGGAGGCCTTTATCCGATTTATGCGCAAAATGTTGCAATGGGAGCCGGAACGTCGCCAGACGGCGAAACAACTCCTTCAAGACCCTTGGTTGAATGGGTATGCTACATCGTAGCGTTCAGTGTCATCAGGCTTGTTTCGTCTCCTCGATTTTCAACTTGGTACTCTAGGCTAAATCATGCCAATGTGCTCTTATCAGGCTAAGGAACAAGTCTCTTTGAATACGGAAGCGAATTATTTCTAGGACCGAGACTACGCAGTGGGTGCATAACGGAGGGTAATGGGGTTCGGTTGCGACGATTCGAACATATAAAGGAGTGTGTTCTAATAGCTCTGCACAATGAAGACGACGTTTGAATCACATCGGTACATGCCTACAAAGACGGTATTGCGAAGTTTCTTGAAGTACGAAGGATGAATACAATTGAACTGCGTCGTTGATGCTAGTGGTAGAAGGCAAAAGGCTATTATGGGTCTTTACTTTGCAGTTCTCTTCGAAGTTTCATTCAATCGTGAATTATGGGATGCTGCACAGTGGCGAAATTCTTCGAGATAACGCGGCAAACGCACAGTGAGATGACATTGAATTTCAACGAAGGAATATACGCATGTCTCGCTCTTCTGCTATCGAAGCAGGACGGTCTTCATAGTCAAGACAGTGTTACAATATCCGCAAGATCCTCTACTAGAATGAGCAACCAAAGCTACTATTCAGATCATTCCTTTAAATCTGTGTTCGGGGGCAAATTGTCATTTTGATTGTCCAAGACAGATGTCAAGATCCAAAGATTGCTGATTTGCACACGGTAGCTGGGGCACTCCGCCGAGATAGCTTTTGTTAAAACTAGGCAAGCCAAGGGGGCTGAATTCTTACCAACTCTTAGAGATAGCAATGCCAATGATGGATTTTAATGTGGCAACTGAATTTGGCCCTATCAATTTGAGAACATGGCATGGCAATGGAATGTACACAAAAAACTCCAGAAAGTTTAGAGAACCGTATTTGTCCAAGCTCGAAGAAAGTGGCATTACTGTGTAAGATAATGTGCGTTCCTTTCTTGCGTCATATTCATGTCATCTGACCCGATTTCTCTGCCTCAAAGGCCTGCATCTTCTCTTCCAGGGCCCGCCTCTCCTCCTCGAAGACTCGCCTTTCCTCCTCTAATGCCTTTTCCTTTCGAACGACATCCTTTTTACGTTTGCGGAGGTTCAACCTTTCTAGCCTTCTAGCCTCCTTTCGCAATTTTCTTTCCCTGTTTTTCTTGATCTGCTCGTGTATTTTAGAAGGAAGCTTCTCATTCAGCCTAGTTAGATTGCCGTGGTTCATGTGCGTGATGGTTTCTCCGATCCAACGACCTTGCCTGTTCCGTACCATCGAGGCTAGGATCAGGCGGTTGGATGGGCCATCACTGCAATAACCCACGAAAACATCCTCATTTGGGATATTGCGTGTCCGATTCTGAGCCCATGAGTTGATGTCAAACAACTGAGGGACTTCGGTGAAGCTAAAGCTCCTCAAAAATTCGTCGCCGACGTCCTCACCATCAAAATGGAGAATGTCAAGTGTCTTCGTTTTGACATCAATGATTCCTCGAGCTATCCTCAACTCGCCGCGAAGGAAAGTTGCACCAAAAACGTAGCTATCTTCTTCTGATTCACTATACTGGTCTTCCTCTTCCGATGGAGTGACCTCAAGTCTTCTAGTTGCACGCCTAGCGGAATTGTGTTTGCGAGTTATTGCTCTACCTCCCCGTATTATAGGATTGCTTCGTCTGGTAGTAGTCCTATAGCCTGTAGATCGATATGGATGAGGCCTGGAAGAGCTTCCATTTACTAGCCGATCTTCGCACAAAGTGTCGACTGCGCCACACAAGGGAGACATCGAGGTAGAAGGAGACATCGAGGTAGAAGGAGACATCGAGGTAGAAGGAGACATTGAGAGGATGTGTAGTAGGAAGGAAAAGGCGGTGATAAGTGGCGTACGATTTAAATCAAATTTGTGATGATGATCGAGCGAATTTGAACTTGGATAGCAGGATAAGGTGAGCTGTGGCAAGGACCAGATATATATAACCCTGATGGTGAAACCATCATCGAACAAACGCTTCTGGCCCCCGGGCGGCTAAATTGTACTCGAAATGGATTTAGAAGCCAACAAGCACTTGTGTAGACGCCGGAGTGCTATTCGTCTGGTGTGCACAACTACGCCGCACATGTCGGCAACTGATATCCTCATGATGACATCTATTGTGGGAAAGCCAACTTCTGTGCCACAAGCAAGGATAATCAATAGATTGAATATTCTAGGTTTGTTAATTATTCATCAATACGAGAGAGCTGATTTGGGGGCTCGAAGCGCTCGGGGTGAATGAGCTTAGGGAGCAGGGTTCAATATGCAACAGCGTGGCGACCAGGTACAATGTGCTGTGCCTTCGCCTAAATAATAATATTGGAATCAGCGAATTGTATTGACCACCATTTCTGCGAGCAGTTGGATCAACTTGCGGGCGGTTAGGAGAGTATTTGCCCCTATTGTGGATACCCATAGTTATGCACATAGTGAGATAGACGCTCGTTGCTCCCAGATGTGAAGCATAGGCCTTACATTCTTAAGCGCGACTCTGGAAGGTTCTAGAACTAAAACTCTTGAATTTAATAGCCTTGACAAACGTGCAGCCATGTTGGGGAGGACTCACACCCCATGGCCCCCAGATCATGCACTACAAGATACTGTCTTTTGGTTGGAAACATGGATCATTCAGATTACCAAAATGTACAGAATTATCATTAAATGGATACACACTTCGATAGAGACTCAAGATAAATTCATTCTAAAAATTCTTTAGTATGAGACACTCGATGTCTAAGTGAGTGAATGTCAACACCACAGAGCTGATCCCAAATTAATCATGGTTGAATAAGGAACCCATGATCTAGATGTACACACGGGCTTGTAGCGTCGTCAATGTTTGTCTCCCTCCAACTGGGTTAGGGATGGTGAGTAAAGTTAGTCAGCGAGCATGTAGCTTCGGGATTCTAATCCTATGTAGTCTGCTAAATTTTATCATAGAGTTAACGGCCTTACTCTATAGCCGTTGATGCCATCCACTTTACATGCTATTGGAATCGTAGGATTCGATTCGATTCGGGCACCTACAACCTATCTGTTTATAACGTAAATTTCAGTCTGTACGCTACGCATGTCAGTGCATACACACCGGTGCAAATTCATTTGGCTATGTGTGACCATAAAGAAAGCACAAAGAACGCAATGTAATGAGTATGACGCGGGCAATAATTAGCACAAGAGCTACATTCACACCATAGTGGCTGAGTCTTCCTTTCGAAAGCGGCCACGGCTAAGCCGATAGACATTTGACGGATTTCGCCGGGAGAACCTTCAAACCCCCACTGGAGCATCCCATTCTTATTGGATCAATGTAGACGGGACAGTGCGGCCACCATTAATGTGCCCACAGTAGACCTTCGGCCAAGGCAGCAAGACATGCTGGCCTCACTTCGTTACTGATAAAAAATAATGAATTGGATGGTATAATACATGCCTAGAAGTCAATCCAAAGTGCTGGCTTTGATATGAATGTCGATCAGCTAGCCAACAGTGGTTTAGCTTTAACATTTCACGATGAAAGACTCCGGCAAAACCTCCGACACTGGCATCGTGTCCACCGTCAAGAGACAGGCCCTCCCCTCACATTCCTCCGTCTTACGAACCTTGGACAGGTTTCAAGAGCCGTTGTGCGTCAAATGGCATCTAGACTTCCAATGAGCGTTCCGAACCTTGCTTTTGGAGCGCCACGCTGAACACTGCCAAGGCGCTCAGCCTGTTGTCCTCGCTTCTCAGCCCCAACTGCAGAACACCAAAACGACGGAGGCTGGTTGAGGCTGCGGTCAAACGACCTTTTAAAATCGGAGTCTTGTTGCGGCTGAAGCCGGTGGGGTCGTTTGCCCTTCTCGGCCTTTTTGGACCCTTCCCTTGTTCGGGGTCATGGTAGCACTGACGTGTCTTTCAATAAACAGCTCGCGACGCTTGGATCTATATCTTGAATCCTTAATTCTATGCAGCGGCTCATTACTGCACGCCCACATTAAATAGACTAGCACTGAAGATGCATGGAGGGTAAAATATTGACGGTGAGGGTGAAGCATCGATGCGCGCCATGAGCAAGAACTAGTACTTCTTGGAGTCATCTGATAAAGCTCTGTAGCAGTATGCCTTTGGTACGCCTCTTGCATCCCCTCTGCCTTGATTTGAATAGGTTTTACGGCTCGAACAACAGGGCCCAATCCATACGTTCTTGGCGGTCCACAAGGCTTGCCAAAGCCTTCAACGAATGCATAATCCTCTTGAAGCTCTCTGCTGCCTTGGCTTCTGACCACCATTTGCTCCATGTGAAAGCCTCGTTCGGTAAATGTATTGGTCTGCTATTTCTAGACCGGGCTGAGAGCCTTTTCAGTTTGAATTCACTTGCTGTAGCGAAAGATGGTAACGCACAGTTAAAGACCCCTGTCTGCCTTACGGTCTGTTAGCACTGACAACTTTCATCCGAATTCATCTTTAGTTTTGATTTCTTCCTTTCAAGTTTGTTGTTGTAGCAATGAGTTCAGCATCTGAAGCCCGCGGTATCTTCTCTAATTGCGGACCAGGCATCGACAACTACCAGATCGAATATTCGTGCGACGGTCCGAGTTGCTCCAGCATCACCGGATTTCCTCAAATCAAATGTAACTCAAACGGTGGTCCCGGTTCAAGTTCAGTGTCCTGTTCCAACGACGTCAAATGTCCGCCTGGAATCTCATCTTATCAAGCCAACTTCACATTTTCCCAGAATGCTCCCGATCCGATCGTTCCCCCTCCAGCCGAAGTGGACAGCCGTATAAGACAGTACCAAGAAGTTTTAATCCCTAATTGTGCAAAATTCTCGGTCAGAAGTGATGGAACTAAGCGCGGAACTTCAACAGACCAAGGACCCGATCCCGATTGTGGTGTAAAAGTTAAATCCACACCAACACCATCGGCTGGAAGTAAACCGCGCACAAGTACTTCTACGAAGCCAAAGTCTAGCTCAACAAAGTCAGCACACAGCTCAGCGCCTACTTCCAATTCCTCGCCTGCCCCTAGCCAGTTTCCCGGTGCCTCATCCAAACCTCAGTTATCCAAGGCAGGCCTGTTTTTGGTCTTCTTTATCGGCCTCTTGGTTCTTTTGCCTGGAGCATCAGCCCACAATTTAAACCAGCGAGCAGAGAGGCATTCGGAGCTGCGTAACAGAGCAGAGATTCGAGTGAGAGCTGTATCGGACAAAGTTCGCACGTTCGCGGATCAATTCGGAGAAACACTCTCTGAGAAGGCCAACGCTGTTGGTGACGACGGAAACACCTTTGCACACAATCTTGTAGCCGATGTTGTTACATCAGTCTGTGGTGGCTATTTCAGAGGAGAGAGTGTCCAAGACTTCACGCCTACCGTGGTTGGAGATTGCATCAAGACTATCTATGGTGGGGACAAGCTACCTCAGCCTGGGGTGCAATTCCTGGCCGTCTTTGGCGCCAGTCTTCTTTGTGACTATGCCGTTAGCGAAGCATTTCCTGTTGCTCAGGAGTTCTTTCCAGATGGCTGTGAAGGGTTGCAGGATCTGGCTGAGAAGATCGTTCCAACGGCGCCCATCGCACCCTCAAATCCACCACAGGAAACAGTGTCGAATCTTAAACCAAGTAACTTTCCTCCATCAAGCGTCGACGCAACTATGCCGACAAACAGTCCCGAGAGTATTCCTACTCCGTCAAATATACCACAGGAAACCCGGGCACCAACTCTTCCACAGGAGAGTAATCCAGCAACATCAGCCCCATCCCCAAGTGTCCCTACTCCACCACTAAGCGCAACTGTTATTCTTTCTAATGACCCCTCGGCTACAAATGTAGCCAGTGCTTCCTTGCCAGAAGAGAACCCCGAGGCCTCATCTCATACGACACCACCATCCTTACCTCCACCAGGGCCCACAGAATCGCAGTTTGCGGAGCCCAGCCAGATCGAACCTACTGTCGAGGTACCGACTCCTTCACAACCCAGTGTCCCGGGTACAACCCCGGCGGAGCCTACTTCGTCACTGCCCGTACCTTCTATACCAATTCTCTCAAAACCTACTCCATCAAACCCAACTCCATCTGAACCTACACCTACTGAACCTACACCTACTGAACCTACACCTACTGAACCTACACCTACTGAACCTACACCTACTGAGCCTACACCTACTGAACCTACTCCCACTGAACCTGCTCCCACTGAACCTGCTCCCACTGAAACTACTCCCACTGAACCTGCTCCCACTGAGCCCACACCCTCAGAGCCAGTTACATCAGAGCCAGTCACGTCGGAAACAATAACTACCATACCGTCAGCTTCATCGATAAATGATGCCCTAGACCCTTCGTCATTATCGATTCCGTCAACCACCCCACTTCCTTCGGACATATCAACCTCCCAGCCTTCGATAGAAACAGATCCTTCTACAACAAAACCCAATATCAGCTCAGATCCTCCAAGCTCAGATCCTCCAAGCTCAAATACGACCATCACAATCCCGCCTTCATCTACCCCTAGCTGCTCCATCGAGAACAAGACGCCAGACTTTTGTCCAGATGTCGGTTGCACAGACTTTAGTAGGGATGCCGAAAACTGCGGCGAGTGCGGTCATACCTGTGAATATAGGTGCTTCAACGGTAGATGCGATTGCCCACTGGGCCAAGTACTCGATGAAGGAGGCCACTGCATGAACATTACTACAACTCCGCCAACGAGCACAACAGAGCTGCCCTGCCCTACAGGCTCTACTTTAGATCTCCTAGCCGACACTCCTATCTGTGTTCCAGTCACAACTCCTGTCGATTGCCCCACAGGATCTACCTTGGACCTAGAAGCCAGTGGTTGTGTTCCAATCACAACACCCACCCCCACATGCCTAAGTAGCACGGGTGAACGTATTCTCGATTATTGTCCAGAAGTCGGATGCGTAAATCTCATAAGAGATAAAGACAATTGCGGTACATGCGGCCATGCATGCGAGTATGCTTGCCAAAAAGGACAATGTGTCTGCGAGGATGGCCTCTTCCCGAATGCAGATGGGCATTGTGTTGCGCTGGATTCACCCTCTGGTGTATCCTCTGATATTCAACCTTCATCAACGCCGAGTTGCTGGAACGGCGAGTACTATGAAGACTACTGCCCAGGCGTCGGATGTATATCGATGCGCTTTGACAATTCTAATTGCGGCGCTTGCGGCAATGTGTGTGAAGGGTCCAAATGCTGGGAAGGAGTGTGCAAAGATTGTCCGGATGGGGAGTGCGACATTGAGGAGGAATCTCCATCCAGCACGCTTCCATCGGCAACTCTCCCCCCGCTTTTGACGCCGTCGACTCCTATTATACTGGCGACACCAAGCACTCCAGCATGCCCAGACGAAACTCCACACAAGTGCAACGGGGTTTGTGTGAATTTTCGCTTTGATGCATCGAATTGCGGAAGTTGCGGCAATGTCTGCCCGGATTCGCATTCGTGCAATGAATTTGAGTGCTTGGAACCTGTTGGTCCATTCGTGGCCAAAGGGTTTGAAGGATGGTGGTGATAAAGGCACTTGGAAGCTTATGAGTGCAGTGCATAATTGAAGTGAGAAAGTGTTATTTGTTTCTTTGTCAAGACGATCCTTACGACTAGTTACGAGTATGCATTGGGTTTCCATATCTCGCATGGGCTTAATATCTGCACTTTGGAATTTGCATAGGAAATTTGGTTGCTTTCATTTTGAATGTCATAAAATCTTGCTTCATTTCCATACCAGTTTCCTTTCTGCTCTCGAACATGTCTCTGATTATGAATTCCACAATTTGAAAGTCACGAGAATACAGATAACACGTGACCTGTCCTACATGATCACCTGGGCCAGCCTCATCGAACCATGTCGCGCCAGGCAGAAGCAAGGATCGCGCGATTCGGAGACAACGGGTGCGACAGCCCTGTAGATCCAGAGCTTGTTAGGGTGGTGTAGCCATACAGATGGGTGTAAGCGGGATGACCTTTCCCCACCGCCCCTCTCCTCCCCTTGGAGTTTGCTGCCTTAGTGCATCCGCGCCCTCTTTATCAATCCTCACGACTGCGTTTCTTTGACTCTCTCGTTTGCAATTGCGCGGAAACTGCAGACTGACAAAGAGCTCTGGGAAAACAGCAATCAGGCGGCGGGTCTTGGGAAAGGGCAAGAGCGTTGGTAGCAAGTCGCAGTGGCAAATCCAAGCATTGGGCCATTCAAAAGACGAATACCGCCACAAATCAGCAAATCTATAACAAGTAAAAGCGACGGGAACATGCGCTGCCTATGCCTTCCTTTCATACGGCGGAAGAAAAGCAGCTCGAAGCTGTATGTTGAGAAAGAAGGTGTGTAGGCAATCGCATTTTTCCCCACCAACTCAACACCAGCTAACAGGGATAGATTACTACGACGACAACGAAGAACCCTACCATCCAATCCCAAAACAACCACAAAAACAAAAGCCTGTAGCCCGTGACGAAAAATGCAGTCTCTCACCCAGCAAACACGACCTGGAAACCTACCACAGCTACCAAACCCGCACCACCAGCACAGACTCGTCACCAACATCCACCATCCCACCCTACCCAAACTACCTCAACACCACACCCCCAAGCTACAGCGCCTACACAACCCCGCTCTCAATCACGCACCCAGACTTCCCCAAAGGAGCAACCATCTTCGCCCTGCGCGCATCACAGCCGCCTAGCTTCCCTAACGCAGCGGACCTCGATCGCGAGTACCGCCAGGAAGCCGTCGATGAGCAAGGCCAGTATTTGAGTTCAATCATCTATGGAGATCGTGTTAATCGGGGGGTCGATGAACTGGCGAGGTTTAGGGAGGAGTGGGGAGATGAGGTTGGGGTTGGGCGGGAGGAGAGGGAGAGGAGGCGGAGGTTGGATTTTGGGGATTGATTGAGTTGTGGTTATGGGTGGAGTGATTGTGGTCTAGGGTTTTATGCTTGAAATGAGGTGTTTATGGATTGTCTTTTGTACCGGGTATGTGAATTTAGGCTTGTGCAGTCCTTATTTTTGAGTAGGGCTTTAGGAGGTATGATGCCGTCATGTATGCATGTCATTTCCTAACCGGATCACGGGACCCTTCTTGTCTCCTGCATAGTTAGCTTTCGAATCATCAATTCACAATGTTTCTTACTAGCTGATTTTTCATATGTCTTCCAGAGTCAGACATTGATATTAGTATTTATTGTTACACGGTCAATCGTACATCTATCCGCAACCTCCCCACCACCCACCATCAGCGCTTCCGCTTCGGCCTACGGAAACCTGGCTCCCCCTCAGAGGTGGAGTCCTCACTGGCCTCCTCCTCTGGAGTTGGCCTCTCGCTGCTCTCCACCGCGAAAGTTACCCTCCTGTCCCGCTTTCGCTTTGTGGTGGAGAGCAGCGAGGGAGGTGCTGCGTGCCCTCGTGATGGTGTGGTTGATGAGGAGGCTGGAGAATCTGGCGGGGGGAGATCAGCAATTGAGGGATCGGCGGAAATGGATGATTGAGGGGACGGTACGTTTTCCGCAGCAGGACTGGCAACGGCGTTATATGGCCTGGAGATATCAGGGCACTTATCCCAGGCCAAACGCAAAGCCATCTGACAACGACCAACTTTCTGTATATCCTCCCTGAGCTGCGGACTCGCAGTCGCCAAACCAGTCTTCTCCCACTCTTTCTCTTGCTCCGCTTCCATTTCATACCTATGCACCAAATTCGCCCATCTAGTCTTCTCAGCACGCCAAACATTCCGCACATTGACCTTCAAGTCATGCTCAATCCAGTCATTGATGCCCACAGGCGGGTTCTTGACGATCATCTTCCTCGCCTCAGAAATCTGATATAACGCTTTCGTGCAAAGTTCCATCTCACAAACGGGACAATTATCCACGATTTGTTCCGGGTTCCCGGGGTGAATCAGATGACAGCACCATATAGCAGCATTGAGCTGCGAAACCGGTTTGCGCTCTCGCATAGGGAAAAGTTTTCCACGAATGCGCAGATACTGTTTGAAGATCTTGTATGCATAGACTGTTGGGAATAATCCGCAGGGGTTCTCATCTACGGTGATAATGGCGTTTTGCCACTCTTGGTAGCTGGCGTAGTATCGTGCTTCGGTCTCGTTGCCGACGTTGCGCTGCCAGGTGAGGTATTCAGTGTAGCGTGCGTTGCCGAATAGGATTCTAGCTGCTTGTTCTGAGTTTGACATGTTTGTTGGTAGGATGAAGGCCATTGGTAATGTGCGCCTGCAGAGTTTCCGCGATAAGTAGAGGAGGTAGTAGTGGTAGGAAACGAGTGTGAAGACGAAGAAGAGAGGTAAAACAACCGGGAGCAAATAAAACATGTTGGCTAGGCAGAAAAGTTTATATTTAAGGTTTGGTGGGGAAATTAATGCTATTGTTGCGCTCTTTCACTGTGGCGTGTGCGCGCTCGAAGTGAGTGAAAGTTGGTTGAGATGTTTAGTTGGTGAAAGGGCGGCACGGGCAGCAACGCCTTTTGAGGAAAGTGAGAGAAATTCTTGAAATTATATAGCTTCGTACATGATTTGTATTCTACAAATGGTTTGAATGTTATGGACTAAATACCACACAATAGTCGGTCTCACTCGGGTATTTAGTGACAATATCTTGTGAAGACTGAACTTCACAAGTAAAGCGCATTGCACCCTGTTGATGTCCTGATTCTTTAACGCATTATAAAATCTCTCGCTCAGCATGGAGATACCCAAAATATTGAATGTTAGCTTGACAATACGATATTCCAATGGGCTCCGCCAGCGGGTATGGCAAACAGATACAACAAATCCAACTTTCCAAGTACAACATCTAAGCACAAACCTCTGATTCCGCTATGAAAACAGGTCTCATAAACTCACAAAAGCCTGATAAACATGCAAAAACTGCTCTACGCACCCAACAAACCTATCAAGCTCAGTCTCCGGCGTCCCCAAAATCAACGAAATACTTCCTCTCTGCGAAATCCAATACCCCTCCTCCATCATCTCAAACCAAAACAAGTCCTTCAAATCCATGATATCCCTTCTATCCCTATAGCTGCGGATTTCCTTTGTCCCATCCTCAACAAAATGAACAGCCATCAGACTTCCTCGACCAGTGACAGTCATCTTCGTACCCTCACTAAGTGCCTCAAGTTTCTTGCGGAACGCATCGCCCCTCTTATTAAAAGTGCGAGCCACCTCCGGGGTATACACTCTCGATAGACCGGTATACCCAGCAACCATGCCGAGCGTATTATTATTAAAAGTTCCCGAATGAGCCAGCGGTCTCCCCTCTCTAGGATCATACACCCTCATAACCTCTTCTCTCCCTCCAAACGCACCAAACGTGATTCCACCACCCAGATACTTTCCCATGGTCATAATATCGGGTTCCAACCCTTCCAACTCTTGTAAGCCTCCGGGTGCAAGCCGACTAGTCAAGACTTCATCTAGGATAAACACGGCACCGACTTTTTTGGCTGAGGTCTGTATCTGATGGAGAAATTCGTGTGTCCCGACTATGCATCCTCCTGCGCCTTGCATCCCTTCGACAAGCACGGCAGCCACGTCGTCGCTCTCCTCGATCTTTCTCCTCGCATCTTCAACGTCATTGTACTCAGCTATAATAAAGTGCTCCCTATCCGCCGTATTCTCAGCCGCCGAATCCGTAGGAAACATATAACAAGCACCATGATAAGCACCCGTAAACGCAACAACCTTCCTCTTCCCCGTGAAGCGTCTAGCACCCTGGATGGCATGGAGGTTCGCCTCGGTGCCGGAGTTGGTGAAACGGATGCGGTCGAGATTAAAACGTGAGCAGAGCAATGCAGCGTTTTGAGCTTCGAGTTTGGTGGTGCCGCCTAGATTGAGACCAATGTTTCGGATGGTTGAGATCAGGGCTTCTTGAATTAGGTGTTGGGAGTGGCCGTAGAGACCTGCGGACATTTCGCCGACGAAGTCGGTGTAGCTGTGCATGTTAGAATTTGCTGTATGGCAGAATCGACGCTACATAGGCCAGCCATGATGATGAATATCCAATCGATAGAGGCAACAAAGGTGAAATAGTAAGGAGAACGACCAAACACGTGACATGGCCACAGTCGCAACAGTTCGTACCCAAAGAACGATATACTCACGTATGACCATCTTCAGAGAACACCTGATATCCCTCCCCGCTCTTCAAGAACACCGGAAACGGGGCAGTATGCAACAAAGACCTCGTATTCCCACCAGGCAAACTCTTCACAGCCTCCTCATGAAACATCAAACTCTCTCTATTCCTCTCTACAAACCGTACCTTCGCTGCATCCAACGCCTCAGACACCGTAGCATAGCCAGTCTTGACCCGCAGTTTGATATCGTCTACCGATGGCGCGGGCGGCGTTACCATGGGCGGAGACAGGATGCCTTGGAATTCCATTGGGACGATTATCCAAGTTGAACTTCAGCCTTACGCATAAAGATCCCAGGAAACCGAGTCGCGAAATCGTGGTTCCGGGGAAACAGAAGGAATGTACCTGCAGAGTTGTGTTCTTCGATACCCCACACCTCATCAAGACAGCATCCCAGAATGAGCAAGCCTCGTGGCTTCGGTTGTTATGGACGGCAGACCATAAGACGAACCACGTCAAGCGAGAGATTTGACTACGGCCCGTTCAAAGTCGTCGGTACGTACCAGCCGATTCTCGGCCCGTAAGATCGCCCATTATTCAGAACTAAGTAACTTCGTATACCAGTCTTCTTAGGTAATTAGCGACTTTTCTTACCTGGTAGCTAGGCGCCGGGTATCCGTACCGCCATACAAAGGATCAAGGAACCATGAATAAGCGGAAGCAAACAGGCGCGCAGGGCAACTAGGGTCGCCTAAATCTCACCTTCGTTTGACCTCGCAAGCAAGTCAACCATAACAGTACAAGCCCGGAAAATTCAAGACTCAATGGGATGGGTGGGCCGTCGCAACACAACGGTCCATTGTCAATTGCCAAATTCCCAAGTCCACCATTTTCACAACATCCTCAAAAATCAAGACACAAAGAGATTCGAAGGTAGTACGGTACGCCTACCGACCCGCCAAACGTCGCACGAGAGAGAAGACCCATCCAGACCCCTCACCCGCCTTGCCTACCAAAACCCCAACCATCCACCAAATCAAGCACCCACTAATCCCCATCCAGCAAATGGTCTTCCAACCTCGCCTTCGAATTTCCTTCCCGGGCGTAAACAACCCGCACTAATTCAGACCATAAACTCCATGGTTAAACCAGGTCCTGCAAAGTCCGTCCCACAGCCGCACCGACTTCCGCAAAAGTAACACAGAGTCGAAAAGTTTCTACATCAAGAAGGTTTGGGGTGAGAATTTGCTTAGGGGTGTGGATTGCTGCGAGGTCCATTTTCCGATTTGGGATTGGGATGGAAGGATTTTTGAGGCGAGGTAAGGTAAGGCAAGGCAAGGCGGGGCGGAGGGATGGATGCATGTATGCAGTATATATGCAGCGTGCCTGAAGTCCGGCGAGTAAGTCTATGCTTGTGCGATGCGTTGGGGATGGATTGACATGGATTGTTGATGAGGAGACGTTCAATGTATATGTGGGCAATAGTTCACGGCAGTATCGTTCATGGGTATTTGCATTGATCGGTGTTGTAGGGTTTGCATGGTATCATCGAGGCGAGCGGTCGTTGAGTTGCGGTTGGGATGGAAATAGATGAATATTCATAATACATATGAACGAAGAAGATGAAGAAAGGAAAGGAAGTGTAAGAAAATACTATATCATACAGGACTGTTTAGAATGATTAATATCCTCCCAAAATACTGACAAGTTGAAACAAAAACTGTTTGGTCCACCACTATTCCTAAATATCTCGCCGAGGCGATCTGATTTCCCACGTCTCCACTTCTCTGTCAAACCTGCGTCGCGGTTTGCTTCTGCTGCTCGGGCCTAGGCTCACGCTCCTCCTGACGTCTGCTCGTTTCGAATCTGCAAAGCTTGCCCCGCTGTCTCTCCGTCGCTCGACGACCTTTTCGACTACCTCGGAAATGTCCTCTTCCTGTTCCAATTCGCTGGCTCCATGGTCCATCCACACATGTCTGATTAGCGCCTTTACATCTCCACATACAGTCTCCCCACTAGCACTCTTTGAGCAAAGTACACAAGAATATCCCCCGTCAACACCTTCGCGATGACACTTGACGACAAACCGATTCCCAATTCGGAAGCAGCGTTCACCGCCCCTGTCGTCTTTGTAAATCTCCCAAGACTTCCCGGGGGAAAGATGCAACTCAAGACGGCAGTACGGACAGTACGGTGATGAATTGGCTGTTATAGTCGAGGCAAGTTCTTGAGATGGGTGGCGCTGAAGGTCCAGAGCGTATAAGCAGTAAAGTGTATGGGGCGTAGATTGAGTGCCGTAAGATGTCGGCCCCGAGAAAGCGGTGGACTCAGTATCACTTCTATTAACCTTTGGTCGGCTGGTAAGCTTCGAGGTTATTGTACGAGTCGGCGCATCATCGTCAATCCGAGACTTGATCAAAGCAGTCGATGCCGATGCTGAAGTGCCAGGCCCTGGGGTGACTGGATATGGCGGAGGTTGTTGTAAGCCAGCACGTGCTACTGGGGAGTGAGTCGATCGTGGAGTTGGCGGCAGTATGGCGAGCTGTCTTTGATGCTGAGCCGCGAGAATATCTACACTCGCAGTCCCAGCAGATCGAGAAGCCGCGACCAGCGTCGAAAGGTGACGAGATATAGGGTCTGGTGAAGTCGGTCCATAGAGGAAAGTTGTGATCACAGCGCTCTGTAGTGATATTATTTGAGATTGAATCGCAACCTGTGAAATGACTGCGGAAGCCGAGGAGAATCAGCTTCGCGATTCGAAGTACCAAATAGTCCAGGGGAAAGAGGTCGTACCATCACCAACAGCAAACTGTGGCCCTATATCCTCGAGGCCAATGTCGAGTCGTCGTTGTACAGCTGCCTTATCCAGCACGATGGCTTCGTCGCTGGAGTACTGATCTTCGTCGACATATTCGACTCTTCGGGAGTCTGGGTAACCTTTGGACCTCAGACTATTCTCGTAGTCTCTCTTCTCCTTGTTCCGTAGGGTGTCATAAAGATCCCGTGTCGCGTCAAAGACGTCCAAAAGTGTATAAACGAGCGCCTGCACGACGTGCGCCGGATCAACCGTTGGTTTCTGCAGCCATCAGTTACATGCCACACCCGAAATCCCAGAA
This sequence comes from Nigrograna mackinnonii, assembly GCA_001007845.1. NCBI lineage: Eukaryota > Fungi > Ascomycota > Dothideomycetes > Pleosporales > Nigrogranaceae > Nigrograna > Nigrograna mackinnonii. The sequence goes on along the minus strand of JGVQ01000007.1, from coordinate 5,261 downwards.
CCAGATACATACCGGTACGCCCATTTTTCAACAAACCTGATATGTTGTGCTCAAACCAGCCCTCGCAAAGATAAGCCGGCCCCCGAGAAGCTTTAAGGGGAGCGCGAGTCTCCCGGCAACATGCTGCTCACCCCACTGACCCCACAAAAGCTTTCTAGGCACCGAATCAAGCCACACCCCGAAAGTACGACCCTCAGTCGAGCTGTATGTTGCATGATGCACTTGTACAGCTGGCACAGCGCAATTGGAGGCATCATCCTGACGGGTTTCCTGATTGGAGCCGCGACGGATACGGGCCGCCATTAGAGGAGAACCAGGAACGTGGCTTGCAGGGAACAATGATGTCATGTGCTCTTCCAAGGCACGGAGAGGGCATCAGCTCTGCATTATTTGCATGCCCAACCCACGCCAGCTTTTTCATGCTTCCTTGTTGGGTCCACAGCGGGAGAGATAACGCCTAATTTGGATGCGTCAGCCTTGATACAGCAAGTCAGAATGGGGAGGACAACGGGCGGTGTCGGACCTGCTGGTCACGAGGATGTCATTCTCGGAGTTTGTCGGAACTCCCGAATCCATCAGCTTATTTCGAGGTGCATGAAAGACTGCGTAATTATGCCTAAAGATTCAATAGAGTTTTGAGATGAGAACATTGTTGCGGTGAGGGAAGGCTGGATATTCCTCGCAGGGTCTTGAATCATGGGGATTCTGGGGTGCGCTAAACCGTAAAAGGGATGGCTGACAAAGGCTACCTCTATACTTCTGCCTTGATTTTGGAGGCACGCACGGGGGTAATTCGTTCCTCCGAACCCCTACATCCTATCCTCCCTAATCTTTTGCTTCATCTGGGGGATTTGGGTAATCCTATAAAGTTATGACATTCACCTATCTCCGATTCGCAGATGGGTCCGAAAACTCCGTCCAGTAGCATCGCGCAACGTATGACAGACATATTCTATGCATTGACGAGGAAAGCATATGCGAACCCCCAATAACTGCGCAACCCGTGTATTTTCAAAGCCACAATCCCCCTATTCGCCATTCCCAGTCCCGTCAAATCCATGTCGACCGCCATCGGACCCCCTCCCCACAGAACCCCCAGGAACCCCATGCACCTATCCGCCATATTCCCCCATCCTTAGCGTGGCACGCCAATGAACAGTGAGAAAGCCCTCGAGGTGATCGACACGCCAAAATGGCCCCCCCACAAGCTTCCAAATAGAGTATCTTCTAGATTCGAGATCGATCTCAGCCGAATAGGTGCCAGGTGGCGCTGTGGGGAGAAGTGTGCGCCGCGGGTTGCCCTGTTTAGACGTCTGCCTTTCATGCCAGCGAATCTCGGGCATAGTGACAATATCGAACAGAGCGTAGGATTTCAATGAATCGTTGCCAGAAATTGACATCTAGTTAGCAGGATAAGTAGTATCAAGGCAAAATCAGCATGAGGTTACGCGTTGGGTTCTCTTACTTATGAAGCACTCTGCCAGAGCTCACGATGTTGAGTGTATTCCGCCATTCCTTGAATGCGAAAACATGTTGTACTTTTAACGGGGCGAAACCACATCCAGACATTCCAATCTCAACGAAAGGATCACCATACAGAGCCAGTAATCTCCAAAGAAAGGTAAATCAAGTTCGAGTTTCATATCTACGCTAAACGAATGTACTTATTTCGCTCTTATATGCCTAGGTGCGATTCCTGCGGCCAGCGCAAGGATTCCATCCACCATTTGAAAAACAATCTTATCGACTTCCGAATCATCAACCATCTATTCAGTTTCCATTTCATTCCTCCTCAAATACATCCTCATTACTTCTCCTCCCCTTCTCCACAACCACCAGAACCACACTGACCTCCATCTTCCCCATCCCTCACCCTCTTGACCTCCTCCCCCTTAAACAAATAATCCCTCAAATCCTCCCCATCGCTGCCCCTCCTCGCATCTTTACTTCCTTCTCCATCCCCCACTGTATCCCCTTTCCCCTCCTCGCGCTCTCCCTCCAACATCAAAAACGAAACAAGCGGACTAAACACGCGTCCACCCTCGGGCCCCAACGTATCACACTCAATACTCGCGTTGCCGAAATATTCATCTAGATCGACTTTCAGCGGTGATAGAGTTGCAGGTTTTTCCGCTGGCGTCGTCGCTGTCGTAGGGGTGGTGCGGTGTGTAGGTTGATTTGGATTGGGGGTGGGATCTGGGTCCTGTTCGCGGGGTTGGGGATTTGCGGATTCAGATTGAGATTGAGCTTGGGAAAGCTTAGTGAGCGTCACAGCAGGTGTCTGTGTAGTCGCGGGATGAATCATCATCGTCGGGTTCCTCCCAGTCCTACTACTACTGCTACCTGCTCCCATGGTGGGTTCCGATGACATAACGACGATGATAGTTTTCGATTTATATGAAGCTCGTAGTGAGTTATCTCGTTTCGTTGATATGCTCTTTGCTAGTCGCGTGTTTCTTAATATGAGTCCGTACTAAATTATCCCCTCTCGTCTCTCTCGTCTCTTCGTATTCGTGTCGCCACTTTCAGAGTCTATGTCTATCCTTATGCTACGCTCTTCAATAATTAAAAAAGAAAATAATAAAAATTCTTGATATCGTAAGTACTGCTATAGTCGTGATTGTGGTTTTGGTCGAGTGACGAACGCGGTGGAGGTGCAGCGGTATTTGACTTCAACTACTGCTCTTATTGTCTAGATACGAGTTGTTCAATGTCAAAGTTTCGTGGGAATCTTTTACTACATCTAGGGTGGTGGAACCGAGGGGCTGTGCGTAAGTGTGTTTCCGTGCTTTGTCTCTGGATAAGTGAGACACTGAGACAAAGAGGTGGAGCGGCACACAATGTTCGTCAGTAGGGTTATCCATTCTTCGTATTATGACGTCTGAAGATGGTGTTCAAAGTCTTTGAGCTGAAAGAATGCGTTACTCAAGCGTACTTGTTCCGCGCACAGTGCCGTAAGCCAATGCCGCTACTTCCTTTGTTTTCAAGCCGGTGCCCTTATCCTGTCCAAACTCTACGACTGATAACAACCAAACCAGAGACCATTCAATCATTTACCCTCATGATAATACCGCAAACTCTCCTGCAGCGCAGCCTCAAGATCATAATCATCACCCCGATGGTCATCCTTTCCAAGCCAGCAAGTCAAGAGATTCATTGACGCCCTGTCATTGTACATCACGTCACTGCTAAAGGTAACATGTTTCTGCGTCTCTTGTTCGCTCGTATCCTCATCTAGGGAAGGATACTCTAGATCCGGCGCTTCCGTTTCTTTGTCTTCCACATTTTCAATGTGTCTCACGTTCTTCCTTAAATCGATTTGCTCTTCTGTTCTGCGTAACCCTCTGCGAATCGCTGGTGTCTGCGTCATTGCTTGTTAGTTCAAATCGAATTTCAACGTCGTTGCAATATCATCTGCGCACTCACCCTATGGAGCCTAGCACCCTGGTCCTTCCCAAACGACGGCATCAGTGTTCGGCCACGAGCCTTTCTAATCGAATCCCCATCATTTAAATGAGCTCCATTGTAGGGCACAGGGCGAACGAATTTCGGATTCATAGGGCAGTATGGTTTCTGTTGTATGAATTCAAGCCTTCCCTCCGTTCCATTGTAGAAGAACGCGGTACCATCTATACGCGCCAAGGTCGATCTGGTGGCTTCGGACTCCTTACGCAAACGCAAACGACGGTTCTCCTGGGATTGAACGAAATTCGCATTTCTTGATAGCCTGTCTCGAATTTCTCGTAGGACTTGGTCGGTGTGATATCGACTCGGAATGCTCGCGATGCGCTCCTTGGTGGACAACGAAGATTCCCGGAGATCGTATGCTTCGGTGGGGTTAGTGATGTCGCGTGAGTAAAGATCGCAGTCGGGAGTTGGAGGGCGCAGGTGCTCATCATCTTCGAGAAGCTCCGGATCTATCGTCTCTGAAGGTAGAGAGAGTGGCAGTGGAGAGAGTGTTGGTGAGGGTTGTGGCAGAGGCGAAAAAAACCATTCTGATGGTGGTCGTGTAAGTATTGATTCATGGGCTTCCATATCGCCATCGCTATCTGACAAAATGCAGTCTAGTATAGATGCCATTTCATCACCTCCATCAGCGACGCTTTCGGTAGTACCATTTTGCGTAGGAGATGCTATTTGGCCATCTTCATCGACAACTCCTCGTGAAGCAACATAATCCATAGCAGATGATACTTGTTCATCTTCATTGATAACAACCGGAAAGGGACTATTTTCCGTAGGGCTTACTGTTTCATCATGGAGAATACCAGGGCTCCGGCCAAGGTGACCCTCATTCGTAATGATAGGTAACTGATCTCTATTGACACCGCGGCGGGGGCGGTGCCGGCGCCGGAGGTTACGCGGTGGCATAGCGGGGGTGGAATCTAGGGACTGCTTGTTAAGAGACGAGAGATGAGATGATGAATGGGAGTGCGAACGCGCGCGGGTCGGACTAAGGCAGTATATCAACGAACGTGCGCATCGATGGTCTCATCTCGGCCGAGGCAATTGTTGTAGTGGATAGGTAAGAGCTTGATGGCACTTGAATTCAAGAGCAATTCCGTCTTGAATGGAACGGTCGTTGGCCATCGTGACTGCTTCCTCTGCTAAGTAGGAGCAAGAGTGACTGAGGTTAAACGAGCGTAAACGGGGTAGCGGGGAGTCTATGGTCAGGCATAAAAGCAAAGCACCGGGTCGTTAAGGCAAGTCCAAACATTCACATCTGTCACGGATGTATATGCCAGAAGTAGTGAAATTAGCCCAAAAGACTTGTATTGCAGCTAATTTTATGAGGGTAGGCCAGCATTGGAGGCCACCTGAAAGATTAGCATTTCCACCCCAAGGCATTACAGAATAAGCAATAGCTAAAGCTACCATGAACAAGAGAGCTCCTTCCATTAGCGTGATTCAGTCACAGCAAACTCTTTCATTCTTGGGAAGGATGGCGAGGGCGCTGGAAGGGAAGCTGGGCTGTTCGCCGTTGAAAGCATTGTTTCCACAGCCATTTGGCTCATCTTCTTGGCCACCATTCGCATCACCCGAGGTTTCATGCTTGTCGTTCTCGGAATCGATGACGAAGGAGTCAGAAGGGAAGCTGTACCAGCCCATGAAAGCATTGTTTCCGTCGCCCGAGGTTTGATCTCTGTTGGCCTGTGAGTTTTCGGTTCCACTCAGGTTCTCCGCATCATCCTTGTCGTTGGCTTCGTCCGCAATGTTTCCCTCGTCTTCACAAAGCTCCTCATCAAGCTTCTCGTCAAGCT